>CP126891.1:6047500-6620000 GCA_030440675.1 Furcifer pardalis | reverse complement strand
GAAGTCCCAGAACACTTTCCCTGTACTTCTTCTTTCATGTCTCGATCAAACCCTGGACTGCCAAGATAAAGCCACTTTCTTTGCTTTGTCGCTGTCCAAACCCAAGTCCCCTTTGGTGCATGTTTCTGGCAGGAATCAGCAGACCAATAAATGAGTCGGGTTCTGTGTCTCTCCACATTCACATCATGTGCTGTTGTCTGCCAGCAGCACCCACTTGAGAATGTTGGTCTTGGATTTAGTGACTCCAACCATCAGCCTATTTAGGGTCCTCCAAGTGATGTAAGAGAGGTTGAGATCTTCAGCTATATCATCCTTTAATGTTGTTCCTTGGATTGGACATAACAGAAAACAGCAAGTATCAATTTTGACACATTTAGGTGCTATACACTTTGGGTCCTCCCACAACACCTCAGTCAACACCCCTTCTCAACCACACATGCACCATCCAGTCTTATTACACAGTTTCTAGAAACTGACTCTTGGTAGAGGCCTGGTCCAGACATCCATCGTCATTTTGTGGCTCTAGGTGCTTTAGTTGCTTTACAACAGGGGTGCCCAAACTTTTCAGGCCATGGGCCAGTCATATAGTTGAGTGCTCTGGTCACATGGTTCCTCCCACCCAGAAGCGGAACTGTTTATGACAGCTGCGGGTCATTTACGGCAATGTTCGGTGCATGCACCCACACATTCACATGCGTGTTTTACTTCTGTTTCCAGGAGTAGTGAGGATACCACAGGCCATATCTGGCCCACAGGCCATAGTTTGGGCACCCTGCTTTAAAATGTTGCACTGGATAATTAGCACCTTTTTTCTTGAATGTCCATCTACAACCTATGGTTTTCTTGTCTTGTAGGTAACCTTTTTAAAGTCTATATTTCATTAAAGTCTATATTTCATTCATTTGTTGGCTAAACACACAATCTACATTAACCCACTGCATTGTGGGGTTTCAGTAATACATCCAACACATCTTAATCTTTCCCTGCTAATGTGTGTGTCTTCTAAATTAGAGATCTTACTAAAAGGTTCCTTCATTCACAAGTTTTTTCCTAGTTTGCGACCAACTCTGCTCCCGTCTCCATCCATCTGTTAGGACAGAAGAGTGTCAAAAAGATGCTGGTCATCAGAGACAGAGGAGCACAAACATTTTCTACAAAAGAGCATTGCTCTGCCTTTGAAAAGGATCCATCCCGACAAGGCTGTAGTCAGATTTGTAGCCTGCCACGTGGCGGTCGACTAATCTCTTTAGCAGCTGGCTGCACGGCCGTGTCCCCCCTGGGGAAGTTTTGCAGCAATTGTCAGAGTATATTTTAGATGACAGGATACGGCATTTTCATTATACAGCAAACAGGCCCAGTGGAAAATAGAACGAGATAGATTATAAGGCAGGAATGTTTCCACCAGGGTGTAACAGTTTCTTTGATGAGTGGGACTGATGAGAAAGTCCTGGAAGGGCTCTGGCTATTTCTTGCGAAGCTTTTTTTCCCCAAGAGGCTGGGAATGATGACTAATACAATTTGGACCTTTCAAACAGAGGTAGTTCATCATATGCGGTTCTTCAAGAGCACAGCCTGTTCTTGAGACTGGGAGACTACCAAGGGCATGTGTGAGAACGGTGAGTAAAGGTAAAATCTTCAGCTCAAATGACAGCTGTGCATCAAATTCAGCTGGATAGTCGTCTTCTTTTGTATCTAGATCAAACTTTGGATTGCCGAAATGAAGCCACTTTCTTGCTTTAGTTGTTGGCCAAAATTAAATCCTCATTTGGTATATGTTTCTGGTATTAACCGACAGACCAGTAAATGATTCTGTATCTCTCCACATCCACACAGTGTGTTGCTGTCCACCACAAACTCCCACTTGAGCCTATTGGTCTTATATTTAGGGACTCTGACCCTCAGCCTGTTCAGGGTCCTCCAAGTGATGGAGGAGTGTCAAGCTCCTCAACCAATCTCTCCTTTAATATTATTCTTTGTCCAGTGAGCGCCTTCCTCCACCTTCCAATTTGGTTTTGCTGAAAAATAAAACACTACCTAGGTCAGTATTCTTTTTGTGATTGTATGGCTTGATCAAAGCAAAGACTACCAGGCTGATTCTGACATGGAGCAACACTTTCATATATCAATTTAGTGTAGCCTAGCTTATAGGGGTTAAGTCATTGTCCGTGGTGCGGCTTGGGTCAACCCCATCATTAGACAGATTGTCCTTATTATTATTATTTTATTTTTTTACCAACATACTTCTGGAAGAGTAATAATTTTTTAATGAGGAAAGCAAACCAGTCCCTAATTGGCGAAGAGGAGTAACTGTCTTAGGCAGCAAACCAACCTCCATTTAGAAGCTGCTATTGAAAGAGAGTTTACTGCCACTTTCCTAGGCAGTCTATACAAGGGTTCCACTAACCTGGCTCTCCAGATGTTCTTGGACTTCAGTTCCCAGATGCCCTGATCAGCAGGAGTGCTGACTTGGGCTTCTGGGAATTGAAGTCCAAGAACACCTGGAGAGCCAAGTTTGATGAACTCTGATCTAGACCATCATCAAACATCTCTTACCATCAAAAAGTTCTTAACATTTAGATAATTTCATGTCAGAGATTACTCTGGGTTGAAAGGATTTTTACTGGAGAAACTCTGCTCAGGGAACACCTGAATGAGGCTCCTGTCATGTCCCCAAGTGCAGCCCTCAGGTATCAAAGCCCGACTTTCCATTCTCCAAGCTCAGTGTCTTAACCACTAAGCCACCAGGGGAGCTGCAACATTTAGATGCAAACTCATTTCTTGTAATTTCAGTGCATTACTTCAGGTCCTACTCTCTAGATCTATAGAAAATAAGCTTGAACAGTCTTCCACATGATTTCAGCTTCAACCTATGCCCATGATTCAATCTATGTATTACATTTTAGATATAACAGAAAAGGTGTGTGTTGATTGCTCAAAAGCCACCCAGTTTTCCAATGGTGAAGGAGTAGACCCAGCTAATACTAGAAAGTAAGAAGAAGAAAAATAATGGATGTAATTAAACTTATTTTTACAAAGTGGTCCTAATGACTTCTGAGGAAAAAAGTTGCAGCTCTACTGTTGGACAGTCATAGAACATGTGTCTTCAGACAGAGTCCTCAAGATGGTGGTACACAGGAAAGAAAGAACTCACTTTTGCATTCTTGTTCTCCATATTCCCAAACACCATAGCCACCAGGCTATGGGAGTCTTCTGGAAGTTGTACTTTCCCAGAAGTAAATTTTGCCCCTGCCCCTCCCCAAAACAAATCACAGTTTTTAACAAAGCTTTGAATGAAGGCTATTAGCCTCCCACAGTTTGTACAATCGGTTGAAACACTTCCACACATTTCAATAGATGCCTCTCTTTTTTCCTGTTACATTTTGTTGTGTCCCCCCCCCCCCTTTGAAACATTCAAGATGTGTGGTTATTCCAGCAGGCCTGCTAGGCTGCCTATAGCACACTTGCTTATTATCCATATAAGGTTTTTCAAAGTGGCTTTAAAATGGCCATGATTAAATGTGGACCAAGGGGTTGATTTACCAGCAGGGATGGTGTCAAGAGATAACTCACTCTGCGTCATTGCAGGCTGGTATGGAAGAGGCTGGTTTCAGCCTGTGTCTTTGTTCTCCTTTCTCTTTGGCTTCCTCCCCTGGCTATCAACAAGCTGAAATGGACCTTTAGAACAGTGTCATTATGGTTAGAGACCTCAACAAGAATTGAGAAGACCTGGGTTCAAAGTTGCTGTCAGTCTCTCCCTTTGACTGATCTACCCCACTGGGCTCTTTTAAGGATAATATTCTTTTAAGGATAGTTGAGAGTCCCCTGGACTGCAAGGAGAAGAAATCAATCAATTCTGAAGGAAATCAACCCTGACTGCTCATTGGAGGGACAAATACTGAAGCTGAAGCTAAAGTACTTTGGCCATCAAATGAGATGAGAAGGAATCACTTGAGAAGGCCTTGATGCTGGGAAAGATCGAAGGCAAAAGGAGAAGGAGATGCCAGAGGATGAGGTGTCTGGATGGCATGAGAAGGAGGGCCTTTTCTGTGTCTGCTCCTGCCCTATGGAACCTCCTGCCAAGTGAGTTGCATCTCCAGACAGAGCTGCTGCCCTTCAGGAAGGGGATGAAGACCTGGCTGGCGGGGCACGTGTGGGGTGCAGGCCAGACAGTCAGCTCGGCCGGCTGGCTGGCTCCTTTGAATACCCCACCTCTGTCCCTGTTGTTTTTTAACTTATTAATCTTTTAACCTTTAATTTTAATTCTTATTGTAAGTAATGTGTTTTTAATTGTTTTAAATTGTAAGCCATCCTGAGTCCTTGGATAAGGGTGGGGTATAAATGTAGTAAAATAAATAAAATAATAAATAAATAAATTGTTGATGTGATGCATGTAGACCTGTGTGGGGTGTGGAGAATGGCAGAGGACAGGGGAGCCAGGCATGTGGCGGGACAGACTTGACTATGCAACTGAACAACAACAAATGCAAAACTGGAAGGGCCTGTCTAAAACTGGGCAAGGAGAAATCACTTGACTTTCTTGCTATGGGAAAGCAACTCCTTTTTTCCGACCCATTTCTTCTTTCATTTTGATTAATCCAGTCATTTAAGCGTTCCATCTTTAATTATTTCCCCTCCAGTGCTTCAGGAACATCGACAAGAAATAGACGGACCTCTTATACCTGTCAAGCATCAGGAATCTACTTGAGAGACATCATACAAATAACCCAAGGGCAAGTCTGGCCAAAAAAATAATTATAGTCCACTTAGGCATCAATTTTCATGTTAGGAAGACACATATATTGTAATGTGCAGAAGCATGGAGTAAATAGCCCTTTTGTCTTTTCTAGTTGGAATCTATTGTGATCTGGTGACTCAAATGCTACATTTTAGGTGAATCACTCAGCAGCTAAAGTAGGCACTGAAGCTACTTTAACACCTGCTGATTCCCAGAGCATCTTCACCACCTCTTCCATCATAGATGATGAGACAAAAAGAGGTCTGGGTGATTACAGAGAAAAGAGTGATAAGCAAGGCCTTGTATTGGAAGAAAGAAGTTTGGAATGGATTAAGGTTTTAAATGGATTGCAAAATCAGGAAATTGCCGACTCTTTCACTTCTGATTTCTCTCAGCTACTTATTTTCCCAATTTCTTACTTTCTTTCTGGCTTACATTCCAACAGATTTTTCTTCAGTGCACACTTATATATATATAACTTGGTTCCACAAGTCTTGGTGTTATCCGATTTTTAGTGTTATCCGATGTATGTTAAAATCCTATGGGATGGATCGGATACCATTAAAGCTCCATAGAGATACATTGTAACCACACAGGCTTTAGCAGTTGTTTTCCGATGCATTCCATAGGACCTTAACGTTATTCGATCCAATTCTCCTCTCCAGATTACTTAACGTTATGTGATTTTAGTGTTATCCAAGGTAAATGTTATCCAAGGTATTACTATTATATACATGTTGTGCCTTTTTATGGTATTTAGTCATACTTGAATGTTGATGCACATGTGGACTTATGTTTGCTTATTGCCTAGGACAGTGATGGTGAACCTTGGCACTCCGGATGTTCTTGGACTCCAATTACCAGAAGCCTAAGTTAGCACTCCTGCTGATCAGGGCTTCTGGGAATTGAAGTTCCAGAACACCTGGAGTGCCAAGGTTCACCATCTCTAACCAAGGAGGTGGTACAAACTATACACATTTCTTTCTCTGCCAAATATACACTTTTCAAAAGCACAAATACTGGTTTCATTCATAGTATTTTTTACAACACCTGTCCTATAGCATTATTTATTTATTTATTATATTTATACCCTACCCATCTAGGGTATTTTCCTGCTCTGGGTGGCTAACAGCACAAACTCACACATTAAAACTATGGCACACATTAAAAAATAAAAAAAGTAAAGTAAAATAAGATAGCTGGCATTAAATTGGATGGTGTGTTTCATTGGGAAAAGAAAAGTAAGAGAAGTATGTTTCTGTCCTCAAGTCATTTATTTCCAAAACTGTTTCCTCAGTAGAAACAATTAATTTCCTTTCTTGTCTTGTGAGTTGTGAAGTGAACATCCCAATATCAAAATAATAATGCATTCAAGGCATCAGAAGGAGATTATGTACCCTACTGAAATTTTACTAAAATTGGTTCTCACTGTAAATTGACTTAAAGTTGCAGATTCTATTGGATGGATAGAGTGATCTTCATTGGGTACCTGAGGATAACGAAAGCCTTTGGCAAATGTAGCATCTTTTATTATGAGGAGCCACTGGTAGCCTTTCCTTCAGACGTGTGGATGTCATTAGAATTTTGCACAGTGAGAGATACAGAAGATGCCAGCCAAAAGCCATGTGTCCAGCTTCATGGAGATAGTCTTCTATTTGAGCTTAACGTCTTTTGAAGGAGCAGACTGGATAGCTTAATGACTTAGGAATCGGACTGAAGACCAGAGGTGAAGAGTTTGATTCCCTACTGTCATTAGCAGATAGCCAACCTGTCTAGCCTAGGGCAATCAATAAGTTCCCACAGCACCTCCAGAAGAAGTGAATCATAAACCACTTCTGGGTACTCTACACAGAGAAAACTTCAAAATTGACCTGACAGCACTTTATTATTATCTTTTGAACAACCTTGCTGTTGTGTGACATCAAATTGGAGTTAGCAGTTAGCTCTTACAACAGGATACTTAAGAGACCATGTCACTCCAAGAACATCTGTCCATCCCACCAAAGCAGACCGGAGAGGCTCTCTGGTCGTACCATCAGCTAGAGAGGCGCATCTCTCTGGCACCAGAAAGAGGACCTTCTCTGTGTCCGCTCCGGTTCTATGGAACCTTCTGCCAACTGAGCTGTATCTCCGGACAGAGTTGCTGTCCTTCAGAAAGAGTGTGAAGACCTGGCTGGCACTGGAGGTATGGGGTATGGGCCAGCCGATTGCCCATGCCTGCTGGCTGATTTGACTCCTCCCCTCGCTCTTGTAAGTTTTTAATCTGTGAATTTTTAAAATCTTTTTTCTCTTTTTAATCTTTAAATTTGGGTATTTTATTGTTGGTTTTACTGATGATTATGTTTTAACTGTTGTTAGCCACCCTGAGTCATTCGTGAGGAGGGCAGCATAGAAATATAATTGATTGATTGATTAAATAAATAAATAAATAAAGCAATATTAAATTATAGAGAGAGAGAACAAATAAAATGGTTTGCCCATTTGGAGAGAATGTCTTGGACTCTAATGCTGTACAAGGCATATGTGGACAAGGCATAGTGGAAAGAGAAGAAGAAGAAGAAGAATCTTCCACTATTGCAAGCCCAATCAGCTCCCTGATGTAGCAAACAGCAGTCAGAGCGGGAGACCTGATTGTTTGAGTGATAGTAAAGGACAGTGAGTAATGGATCTGACTAAGGAGGTAACAAATACTCACACATGTTCTTGTCTTTGGCAAAAAAAAAAGTGTCTAGACAGATTGAGACAGTGTCAAAAAAAAAATCTCCTGCTGTGAGATTTTCCACCCCTGCATGAAAAAGAAAAGACAGTCATAAAACCACTTATATTTTGGTAGGCATAAGCTTGTTAGTATTGAAAAATAATCCTTGCATTTAAAAATATAGATTGCCTCGCCCCACATAAATATTTTTTGGAAAATTTCCACCAAAATGTTGCCCAACGAAGTTAACTTTATCCTGTCTCACGAAGGGGATTTGATTCACTAAAGCTAAGATTTAAAAAAAAACACAGCAGTTAGTCTTTTGATTTTTGGATTTCAATTCCCAGAAGCCTAAGTCAATTCCCAAAAGCACTAATCAGCCGATGTACTAATTTAAGCTTCTGGGAATTAAAGTCATCCAGTGGGGCATGTGCCTCACATTGGGAACCGCTGCTTTATCCCATCTGCAGTGAGAAAAGTAATGGCTCTTTGGCTATACACAGAGATGAGCACTGAACCCTAGAGTCAGATATGACCGGCTTTCAAGCAAGGGCGACCTTTACTTTTACATGGATGTGACTAAGGGAAATAAATTGTACTTCTCCTTCATCATTGGGTCTATCATAGTGTGGAGTTGTTCCAAGTGGTGGTATGCCTTTTGTTGTTCAGTCGCATAGTCAATTCCGACCCTTTGCGACCCCATGGACCATTGCCCGCCAGGCACCTCTGTCTTCCACCATCCTCCCCAGCCTGCCCAGCTTTGTGCCCATTGCATCTACAATACCATCTAGCCATCTCATTTTTGACCGCCCCTTCTTCTTTTGCCCTCCACCCTTCCCAGCATCAAGGCTTTCTCAAGCGAATCCTCTCTTCTCATTTGATGTCCAAAGTACTTTAGCTTCATCTTCACTATTTGACCTTCTAAGGAGCACTCAGGGTTGATTTTTTCTAAGATTGACCTGTTTGTTCTCCTTGCTGTCCAGGGGACTCTCAAAACTCTCCTCCAACACCACATTTCAATAGCATCTAGTCTTCTGCGCTCAGCTTTCCTAATGTCCAGCTCTCACAGCCATACATTGCCACCATACATTACCATTGCTATGAGAATTTTTGTTTGCAAGGTGATGTCTCTACTTTTAACTATGCCTTGGCTCAAGATAAGGTAGCAGAAATATCACTGCAACTTCGTGAGCACTGATGGCCAATGAAGCTGGCTTCTCGTAAATCAGCTATTTCTCTCTATCCAACCCTCAATTGACAACCACTCATTTCAGTGGGTGCTTTGAACGAGAGATGCATTCATTGAACTCTGGACTTCTTGCGTGGAAACTGTGTCTTTTGCCAATGATCTGTGGACAATCCAGTTTGCAAGCAAGGCCATTTGCAAGGGAAACAGTTGGCCAGTAAAACCGCTCATCTGTTCATACTTGGATTCAATGTTTATTATAGGTCTTGTTCTGGAGACACCCCGGCTGCCCGTTTCACATGTTTCTATGGATACTGTTTGGTTAGCACTGGCTGGGAATGTGAACAGGATTCTTCGAAGAGTGTCCCCCACCATGCGGCCACTCGACCTCTGTCCCTTGCGGCTGATTAAATGGACTGGAGAAATTTGACTGACTGGATAATGGAGATTCTAAGTGCCTCATTAAGATGTGATGTGGAGCCAACCTTATTTAAAAACTGCTGCAGTGAGTCTTCTTGCTGAAGATTCTCACATTTTGATGCCAGAGTGATAAACACCTATCATGCAAAGTCAAAACATAGAGTACATCAGATGACAATTATTAGTCGGATACCTAGGTTTATAGCTCCGAAGACGCTAAATATTTATAAACTATTTTATAAATATCATTTATAAACTATTTTCCATCTAAAATATGGGATGTGTTAAAAATATGGTCACCAATGGGTGATCTCTCTCTCTCTTTCTCTGTCTATCTGTCTGTCCCAGCTCTTGGGGATATGAAAGAAGCTTCATTCGGATGTCCCCTGAGCAGAGTTTCTCCTGCAAAAATCCTTTCAACCCAGAATAATTTCTGACATGAAATTATCTATCTATCTATCTATCTATCTATCTATCTATCTATCTATCTATCTATCTATCTATCTATCTATCTATCTATCTATCTATCTATCTATCTATCTATCTCCAGCCGTCTGTTCATCCTTCCTTCCTTTCTTCTGCCATGATGAGCAGCTCTAAGGCAGCTCAACCACGGAAACTCACTAGGAGAGTGGAACCAGTAAAACCACTCCTTAAATATCTCATATACCTTGAACACCCAATTATAAGATGGTTCCAACTTGACAACATATAACTACAGTATTATTATTATTATTGCTTTTATATTGTTCATTTTTAATACTGTATGCTACCTTGAATCCCTGTTAGGAAAAAAGAAAGTAAATATTTAAATAAATAAAATAAATCACAGAAGAGGTTTTCAGTACAGTATTGAATTATCATGGGTTATTGAGTTGATCTTGATATCTATTTAGCTACCTTGTGCACTGTTGTCTTTGCAATGTAAGAGTCATTCCTTTTCCTATTCCATTTCCTAGCGGAGACATGAAATAAAATTGAATGAAATAAACAATAAAATAAAACATATGATTTTGGTTCAACACCAATAATAAGAGAATGACCCCCACTTCTGTGTTTATCTCACATCTGAGTGTGAGAAAATTCTTGGCATTATAGTCCAGTTTCATTTAAGTACAAAGGCAGGTTTGTTTGCTTTTCTTGATTGTTTAAAAACACACTTCCAAAGCATCATAAACTCATATGGATTGTTTGAATGTCCATGGAAATATTGGTGCCAAAACATTCAATATGCCCCTTACCTTAATTACTGAATTAGTCAAGTCTCAGAAATAGAGACACTCGTTGTTTCCTGGCATTTGAGAGGGCAAAGCAGAGTAAAATATTAAGAGAATGCTTTCCTCTTATTAATTATGTGAGAAATCAATATCAGTTGGCTATTAATTTGCAATTATCATTTGTACATATTCACACGAGAGAAAAGTCATATCGTCTGATTTGCCCATTCCTATGAGGTTCTTCTAAGAGTCTTCAAGTGCTTCGCAATCAAGTGGTGAGAAATCAAAGCGATGTCTGCAAACATGTGTAAAAGAGGCTCTTAGGTACAAAATGAGAATAACCATGTGGGATATGGTGAGTTTGTGTTCCACCACTTCAGACTTTGGTGCAGGAAGAGAAGTACCTGACTGGAATGTTCCTCTTATTTTGTGAGGACGTCATTACTGGTGCCTTCAGTGGGCCTTCATGGGTACACAGAAAGAGCCTTTTAGAAGATTGTGGTAATTTTGCACCACAATCTGGTGTACCCTGGGCAATGGCCAACTTGTGCTGGGTAATCTTTCTCACACTAGGTCAGGTGAAAATAACTACGGAATGAATTCAACATAGGACAGCTTCTTTTTGGCAGATCTCTGACCTAGGAGGAGTCAGAGTCGGAGTTGGAGTGCAAGGGAAAGGGAAAGGAGGAGGAGGAGAAGGCCATCACCTTTCTTTTCCTCTTAAACTTTTTAACATTTAAGAGCAGTACAACAATGAAACCAACTGCTTTGAGAGGTGGTGAGCACTCTAACACTGGAACCATTCAAGAGATAATCATCTGTCAGATCTGCTTTGATTTGAATGCCTGCATTGAGCAGGAAGATGGACTCAACAGCCTAAAAGATCCCTTCCAACCAGTGGTAGGCATCAGCAGGTTCGCATCAGTTTGCCAGAACCGGTAGCAGAAATTCTGGCTGGCCATGCCCATTTATTTTGAAATAAAGTACAGTAATACCTCGGATAATGTTTACCTTGGATAACGCTAAAATCACATAACGTTAAGTAATCTGGGGAGGAGAATTGGATCGAATAACGTTAAGGTCCTATGGGATGGATCAGATAACAACCGCTAAAGCCTGTGCAGTTACAATGTATCTCTATGGAGCTTTAACGTTATCCGATCCATCCCATAGGATTTTAACATGGATCGGATAACACTAAAAATTGGATAACACCAAGACTTGTGGAACCAAGTCTTAGCGTTATCCGAGGTATTACTGTAGTCCTAATTCAGGTGCAACGCAGGGCTTTCCCCCTAGCCACACCCACCATACCATGCCCACAGAGAAGGTAGTAAAAAAATTTTTGAGCCCACCACTATTTCCAACTCAGTGGTTCTATGGTTCTATGATTCTCCATGCTCAGCCAAGCTGATTCTCTGATAACAGACACAAAGTCTACCTCCTGAGGCACTCAAGAAGACTTTCCAACCTGATAGTCTGTGCCACGGTCATATCCTCCCCAAAAGGCAGGTCAACCTCCACAACACAATGAGGCACCAAAACAGGACATTGAAGAGTTCATGTAGAGCTTTGTGGTGCTATCAATTTCTCTAGTCCTTTCCAGAGTGTAGAAACATCTACCCCCCAAAAAAATGATCCTGCTTTTCTCCTCGAAAAACATCTTTGATAGGGAATATTGTGGTTCTTGCTTTTAGACGAGGGACTCTGTTTCAACACATGTCTTCCAGCTAGCAAGCTGGACAGGAGGCAGTGATCTGATTTGGCCTTTTGGAAAAGACCATGGCTACACAGCTTCCCAGCGGGTGCAAAGATCAGTCAAAAACTCTTGGCAGTTCAAAAGCCTGAAAGAAGTGGGCTGCATGATTCAGAGGCATGCCTGCAAGTATCGCAGAAGCCCCCGAGAATTTAGTAATCACTCTGCTTTCCCTTCTGTTTCCTCTTTTTTTTTCCAAAGAAGACTACAATTGGGGACACTGGAAAATAAGTGGAGCTTGAGCAATAATGATCCACTGAGTCAGAATGAACACTAATAATTTTCTGACAAACAAAGCAGGAAGGGACTGAAAAATTGTTTCAGCGGTCTCTGTCACACCTAAACAATGTCAAAGTGAGACCTTTCAAATATTGTTGGCTGAAATTCTCATCAGCCTTAAACAGCCGAGTACTGTGATGGTGAACCTTGGCATTCCAGATATTGTTGGACTTCATTTCCCAGAACTCCAAGTCTAGCACTCCTGCTGATCAGGGCTTCGGGGAATTGAAGTTCAAGAACACCTGGAGTGCCAAGGTTTGCCATCACTGGCCTAGTAAATGGTGAAGGCTTGGGCTTCAGCAACATTTTAAGGCAACATCTGGTAAGCTGGGAGTTGTCATCCAACAGAATATGAAGCATGGCACAGCGGTCAGCAAACTTGGCTCTCCAGATGTTCTTGGACTTCAATGCTCAGAAGCCTTGATCAGCAGATGCGCTGGACTTGTTTTTCTTGTTGCTGAAGTCCAAAAACACCTGGAGAGCCATGTTTGCTGAACTTAAGGGTCCACCCCCACTCGATGGCTTAGTGAGCTAAGTATCTGGCTTCAGAACCAGAGTCTGGGAGTTCGATTCACCATGATGGGCACAATCCTAACTAGCAAAGCTAACTTTAGGTGGACTGAGGCAGACCTAGACTGGACAAAGTTGTGTGATATCTAAACCCTTCCCAGCTCAGGAGGGGTGGGACTTGAGCTGGCCTAATGGGAAAATAGCATAATGAAACAAAAAGTTAAATCCACAATCTTAGTACAATCACCATGGAAACTGAGGTGTCAGCTACCAATCAGCATCCAGCAGCCAGTACAAAGGGTTAGACCCGTGTTACCCAACCTTTGGTTTTTGGACTTCAGTTCCCAGAAGCTCAAGTCAGTTCCCCAAAGCACTGATCAGCTAATGTACCGACTTAGGCGTCTGGGAATTGGAATTCCCCTGTGGGGCCTTAGCCCCATTTTGGCAGCTACTAGGTTAGACTGGCCTATGGGCACTTGTATTGCAACAAAGGACTTATGCTCTATTCATGATTTTTTTGTAATAGTAGCCATGTTAGTCTGTGGTTCAGGCACATTTTATTTTGTTTTCTGATATGCTCTATTCAAACTCCCCTCAGTCATTCTTAACTTGGGAGTTAGGATAGTGCCTTATGTAACCTAGGAGAATTGATAACTTGTGTTGCCTTGAGCAAGCTGCCTTGTCCATTGGTGCCTAGTGAGGTAGGGAATGGTAAAGCACTCCTAAATACTCTATACCTAGAATACCTTGAGGTACTGACTTGACAGCATGTTCTTGTGGCTGCTGCTGCTGCAGCTCATGCCCTAATCAAAGTGATAAATTGATTAATTTCATAGAACTTATAGCACAGAATTAGATTCCAAGCTGCAATTATGGTGCTTGGAAGTATCATCAAACTCTAATTTGCTCAAGACAGTGGCATGCTACTCTCTGTCATTGGTCAATCGTTGCATTCAAAGTCACCCTTTGACAAAGATGTTATACAACCAATAATCATGCATAAGGAACCTGGACCTCATCAGAACTAATTTTCTGTTACTCTAGTTGTACTAGATGGTTTTCCTCATAGTTCCCATTGTTGGCTTGCCCTCCCCCCTCAAGCATGCACCATCATCTTTTTTGCCAGTGGTCAGAAACAATTCAGAGAATGTTAATGCAAGTTGTAAAAGCAACAGCTGAAGTACAGTGCGGCGACAGCGGTGGCTGCAACTTGTATCCAAGAAAGCATTTTCCCCCCCTGAAGCAGTGAAAATGCCATTGGCATGAATTTGTTTAAGGTGGATCCCAGCTTGCCATGAAGTGACCCATACACTATGATCACAGAGTCATCTCCTGTGGCACATATGAAATGAGACATGCAGGATTTAACACCAGGACTGCAATGGACTGCCACAGCCTTGAGGATATTATCAAGGTGTGCTATCACAGCCAGTCCACCTGGCATGGCCTCTTCCACCTCCATGACCATTGGGAGTGTTCTTCCTCCACTCATTTTGCCATTGGGCCCGATATGATGGTTTCCAGTGGCATTTCCTCCACTGAGGGAATCATCATCCCACCTAAAGGGGCTCACCTGCCCATAGCCGTTGGTCCCTTTAGGGAGTCAGGTTATTTACCGCCATCCAACACTCAGTGTTGAGTAGCTGGCTGTACAGTTTACTCCATTACCATAGCAGGACACCTGGCTGCACTTTATTGTAAAACCCATCACCTGAGTTACCAACTTCCCTAGTGAAACATAATTAATTTGATATGAGAATTACACCTGGGTTGTGCTTATTATTCTCCTGTCCTCCACTCTCAAGTTAATGTATTGCTCTCTTTTCCAAAATAATAAAAAAAATCAATGAAGAAAGCCATACTTACACTCTTCATTTGTTCAGCCAAGAAGGAGATGCAATATTAAAGAAAATATCTTCATGTTTTACAATACCCCTGACAGTAACACTGAAACTGTAGAGAAGAAGAAATGATTGGATCAAAAGCATCAAGGATGATAGCACATACAGAGAGACACATGCAAAATACCAATCCGTCTTCGTAAATAATATACAAATCCCTTAAACTTTAGCAAATATAATACATACCGATTACAATGTAACTGGGTTCTGGCATTAACTTGCCTTGTCTCCCCCCACCCCCCAATTCCTGGTCAAACTTTATATATAAGTAACTTGCTAAGTTTTGAATTTTTAAAGTGACCTGAAATAGATACCATCTCTTTCCTGCAACTGTTTAAATATCTGATGGGTGGGTGGATGTTACATGGCTGGATTTTGTTTAGTGAACTTTTTGAGATACCACAAAAGAGCCGCTTCATGCAACAGGGACTTTGAAGACCAGCACAGCGAGAGGAACACCTCAGGGTAATCTTCATAATTAACTTTAATTTGGACTGATCTGGACTAATTTGACATGCCTAGTGAGTAAATTTATTGCACAATCCTGGAGGACTGGTTTTGAACTACACCATCCCCCCACGGCCACATGGAAAACTGTTGACTTCAGGAGGGCCATTTTGGGGAGGGGAATAGGCAAATCCTGGTTTCTCATGCTTCTAAACTGTAGAAAGATGACAGCTGCTATTTGTCCCGTTTTACACCTAAGATCGAGCCTGGCTTGACTACGCACTCCATGCCGTCTTAGTCTAAAGAAGTAGTCAGGAACTATGAAAGCTTGCTAAGTTTTGAATTTTTAAAGTGAACTGAAATAGGTATCATCTCTTTCCTGCAATTGTATAAATTTCCAACCTTGTAGGAAGCTCACAGATAAGCTAAGACTGAGACACTGAACAGTACTTTTCATTATTATTGCTTATTTATTTATTTATTTATTTAAATTTATATCAGCGCCCCACTCCAAGGACTCACAAAAAAAGTCAAAAAATTAAAAGGAATACAAAACCAAAAGATTAAAACATATAAGTTTTTAAAAGTGTCCTGCCCTTATGATGGGGGTTGCCATTTCATCACAACAGCTTCAAAGAGGCGGCCATTTGTTTCTCAAATGCCCTTGAAGGGGTGGTTGGGGCAAATGGAATGGCACCATGGGCTGGATCTGGCCTTAGGTTGGGGAACCCCTGATTTAGATAGACTTTGTTATTTTATTGAGAAAGAACCCGATCGATTTGCTCTAATGTCTTTTGATTGGTTAATTGTAATAAATGAAATATTTTATCTTCAAGCATTCTTATTGAAGGAAGGAGCTGAGTATTGCCATGCAAAAGGTGCTTTTTGAGAAAGGCCCATGGTACCATACCTTCTTTTTGTTCTCTCATACAGGGGTGGCTTTAATGCAAGGAGCTATACCTCAATAGGGGCTGGAAGTTTAGTTCAGCCAAGTGAAAGCCTAAGGTAGACTTCCCAAGTCTGGTTGTTTAATGCACTTTGGGCAAGTTAAGTTTTAACACCCAGTGATAAACAGTGAGAGGCCCAGGGTGGAGGGTCCTATCTTAGCAGGTACTTTGTCAGGTAAAGTTGAGTAGAACCTAAACCGTACCCTTACACCTTGTGAACAGCTCACAGAAATGTCAAAATTAAGACACTGAACAATACTTTTCATTATTGTTGCTTATCTTTCATCACATGTGCAAAATATTCTGTGCAAGCTAAGTGCACACACACAGACACATAAAGACAGCCACATCAATGCTATTGAGTTCCCAACAAGGGAACAGTTGCTATAATTTCCAGGTCGTTCTCATGTCACACAAACGTACCAATGTCAATCTCAAAAAATCCACAGAGCACCATCCTTACAACTGGCCAGAAGGCTCCTGCCATCTTGACCTGAAGACTTTCCCCAAAAAATATGTTCATATTTGCCCCTCAAGAACGAGGAAAATGAAGCTTCTCTTCTGTTTTTGTTGCTCTGTAGTACTGCTTTGATCTTGAACTCTGTATTCGGAAGTTCTAAAAATTGTGTCCATGTGCATTTTTGGGTTTGCTCAAGCTGGGACAGCCTTTGGAAGAGAAGTGCTGGATATATGCTAGATATTTATTATTCATTGAATTTTTGAATAGATTATACACACATTGCTGCCCATCAAGGTCAGCCGAAATAGCACTTTGTCCCTCCTTCTCTGTCTCTAATGAGCTGTTTCTTATGAACAATAAATTGGCCAACATTCTCAACTGGAGCTGAGTCAGCAAAATATATCTACTGTATATCCATTTTTAGGTGTAGAACTTGACATTTGCAAGGGTGGCCAATTGTGATTTTTAAAAAAGACTTACCTGCCCCTGTTTTTGATATTTAGGTCACCTCAGACAGTCTTTGAGGCCAGTCTAAGTCTTCCTTGCTCAAAAGTCAGTCGTATCCATAAGCGGTGCACATCTCCATTTGCAGCCAAAGAACCAGCGTTGTCTATATCTTGCAGATGTTTCAGTGGTCAAGTGACAGGCTGACTAGATGCTGGAGCACATGGAATGTTGATACCTTTCACACCAAAGTGGTATATATTTATCTCCTTGCAATTTCTTGCTTTTGAACTGCTAGGTTGGCAGGAGCTGGGACAGAGACAGAGGTTCACTCCATCATGTAGCACTCGGGTCTCAAACGGTTGACCTGCCAATCTTCTGGTCATCAAATCCAGCATCTTAATCACTAAGACAAGCAGGCTGGGCCCCCAAATGCTAGGGGACATTTGGTCACAGCAGGGCTGTAGCCAGGATTCTAGATGTGGGTGGGCAAATATTTTTTCCAGGTGAGCAAGTTTGTGGGTGAGCAAGCTGCTAACTCAGGGTCAGTGATACCCACCCTGGCCACCCTCTGGGTATGGCCCTGGGTCACAATAACACCTGCTGGAAAATGGAAAACCTATGAACTTACTCACTGCTTCTTTGTGAAACAAATCCCATGAGCCAATACACTACAGATCTTTAAACTGGAAGAGAAACATGTGTGAGTTGAAAAATGTCACAGGACATGGCGAATTTCCCTTTGATTCAACCATATCAGGAAAAAAAAGTTCCATCTACAATGGAATATTTCCATCGATTGGAAGTCTCTGCTTAAAAACAAAACAAAACAAAAAACAACAGAATATGTAAAAAAAAGGCTTCTTGCATGCTGCTGATATCTCCCCTCCCCAATGCAGGACCATTTTGACATGCTGAATCTGCTATTTAAACCACCCCACACATGCATACAGAAATTGCATTTATCCAGGAGAATATTCTGTGTTTTTTTTTTTCATTTCTCTTTAAACACTAACATACTGGAACTGAATTTAGCATGCATATTCAGACTGCAATTTTGTCCAGAAGCTCATCTCCTGTAACCATATTCAGCTGAAGGGAATATGAGGGGAAGTGAGGCAGAACAGATTGAGCCAACTCCAATTATTATTCTCACCTAAAGTAGACCCAATGTATTTCATTCTCTCTCTCTCGATTGATCAATCGATTGATTGCTCGATCGATCAATAGATAGATAGATATAGATTGATTGATTGATTGATTGATTGATTGATTGATTGATAGATAGATAGAGTAAAACCTTGCATAAAGAGTGTTTCGCTTAGAGACTAACTTGTTTAAAGAGCAGGATTTTCTCTGAATTGTTGCCTCGTTTAACAACTAAAACCAACCAAAAACTTGCTTAACAACTAAATTGGAGTTCACAATCCTCCCCCACCAGAAGTCACAATTAATCATTTACAATGATGTTTTGGTTAAAGAGTAAACTCGCTTTAAAAGCAATCCCATTGAATGTATTATGCTCTTTAAGAGAGGTACCACTCTATCTATCTATCTATCTATCTATCTATCTATCTATCTATCTATCTATCTATCTATCTATCTATCTATCTATCTATCTATCTATCTATCTATCTATCTATCTGTCTGTCTGTCTGTCTATCTATCTATCTATCTATCTATCTATCTATCTCTGTCTCGATAGGGATAGGGATAGGGATAGGGATAGGGATAATGTTGTAATGTTATGTATGTTATTAAACTTGTGGAGTCAGAGGTTAGGCATTTAAGTCAGAGTTGTAAGTCACAGTTGACTCAAGTTGTTATGTGCCTAGGGACCCTAATAGAGCTGTCAAGTTAAGTGAAATATTTATGGAGTGTTTTTCTCAACTCTTTCCCACAAGTAAGTTTCAATGGTTGAGCAGGATTTGAAACCCAGGAACCCTGAGTCACAATCTGTGACTCTGTCTTCTACACCAGAGTGTGTATCCATGTGAACAGGCTGGTGTTTGCTTGAATCTCCCGAAGAAAGCCAGATGAAGGAATGAATGATCCCTTGAGGTCCATTTTGAAGAGCCACATCTCTATGCTGTGTGTATGAAATGAGCCTCTTGGAGTCATCTTTGTATTAATGAACCAATGACAATAGCATTTTAAACTTTGCTGAGTACATCTGCTGAAAAGCCAGCCTTGACGGTTGTTGTACTTCTTTCTCCTGGAAGCATCAAGACTAATGAGATGTTTCCTGTTAAAGAGCTACAAAAGGTCCATTTTTTGTTTAAAGGAAATATTGCTTCTGTTGTTATTGCACATTAAAAGCAGAATCCCTAAAAACAGCTTTTTTATCCAGGATGGATGAGTGAGTCTGTAGTGTCAGTTCTTAAAGCAGAACAATTAAACAAGACAGTATACTAAATGTACCTATCACGCTTTGAGATGGAAGATTTCCCCAATGCCAGCAGACATGGCTTACCTCTCTATTTGGGAAATGTGATCTGCTATTTACACACTCCATTTAATCCGGCCCAAGCACTCCCTTTCCATTGTCTGGTGTTCAAAACTCTGCAAAAACAGACTCTGCTGGGGCATTTGGCTGTGAATTAAATACATATTAATTCCCAAGTAATACATTTGTACTGTCACGTAACGTTCCCTAGGAATACAATTTTCCATCGAGTGAACTTTATTTGCCGTACAGCATGGTAGATGCACCCACGTTAATGTCTTTTCAGAATTATTCATGATCTGTGTCAGACCAGTTTGCCCTACTTTGGAATTTCAGCTTTGGAATTGGACGCTTTTGAACTAAATTGGCCCATTTGAAATGACGGTCATAGGAAAGTCAACTCAATTGTCCTTCCGACTGACCAGATGAAAGGGTTGCTTTCCCACTCTAGAACAACTGTTAAAAATCTATTTGTGTCCCTTAGTCATGAAGATGAAATAGAGATGCTATATTCAAAGATGCATTGTTGAGTACCAAAGGGTGATTCAATGGCTGTCACAAATGTGCCCCCCAAATCTTCTCCCTGTGGTAACGGTATTTTTGTTCTCAAGAAGTAAAACTAGGCTAGGTCACTGGTGGATGACGGAGATGTAAAGAACCATTACTAAAGTCTTCATTCGCATTGATTTACCTTGCTTTACTTTGACGAGACATCTCTGTGAAGCACTGGCAAGCCCTGTGAGATCCCAAACCTCCGAGCAAGAGTGATAGATTGCTATTTAGTCTCATAATTCTCACAATTCTCTGTAAATTTGCATGAAGCATTACTGCATGGATTTAGTCTCTTTCCCCTTTCAGAGAAGCACCAGGATAGCTGGCAGTCTGTTTAATCAATTCCTTCTTTTATTTCCAATTTGATAGCAGCATATAACAATCTGTTAGTTGTGGTGAAACACCCCCCAAAAAAAATAATTCCGGGAAAGACAGAAGGCAGCAGGAAAAATAGGAAGACCAAATAGAAGATTGGATTGATTCCCTAAGGCAGTGATGCGAACCTTAGCACTCCATGTGTTCTTGGACTTCAATTCCCAGAAGGCCACGTCAGCATTCCTGGTGATCTGGGTTTCTGGGAGTTGAAGTTCCAGAATGCCCGGAGTGCCAAGGTTCACCGTCACTGCCCTAAAGAAAGTCACAGATTGTAACTTGCAGGAATTGAGCATGGGTGTTGAGGACCAGACATTTTGTACAAACATTCAAACTTAAATACACAAATGAAACCACAAAGATCCACGTGTCAAAGAGGAGAGCGTTGAGACTTGGATGAAAGCAGTTATTCTGGATGAAGAAGAGGTGGAGGAGAAGGACCAGAAAAACAAAGAGGAGGTAAGATAAGGTTGCCTTTGTTGGAAAGCCAGACGTATGCAACTCTAGGGGATGGGGCTCATCTCCGTTTACAACCAATGAGCCAACACTGTTTACATCTGCAGACATTTCTGTGATCATGTGGCAGGCATGACTAAACGCCGGAGCACATGGAACAGTATTACCTTCCCACTGAAGTGGTACCTATTTATGTACTTGCAATTCCTTGCTTTCAACCTGCTAGGTTGGCAGGAACTGGGGCAGAGGCAGGAGCTCACTCCATAGGGCCATAGCCAGGGGGGCAAAAACAGTCCTGAACTAACAGCCCACCCTCCACGTGATGCCAATGTTATATATGTGAGTGTGACATTGTTGCCCTCCCTGAAAATGTTTTTGCCCCTCCTGAAAATTTTTGCATCCCTCCCCAAAAAAACCCCCTCAATAATCCTGGCTACAGCCCTGTCACTCCATCAAGCAGTTCTCAGGTCTCAAACTGCTGACCTGCTGATCAAGTTTAGCACCACTAAGCTACCACAATCCAGCTATTGTCTGAACCTTTTTCTTTGTCAAAGGTCCTCTTACTGTACTGAGGCTACATATCAGGTGTCAGCAAGACCACCTGACTGCTTGGGTCACTTTGTGGTCCCCTAGGGAGAAAGAAATCCACTGAAACTGTTGCCTTGAGGAACAAAATTGATGAGTTAACAATGTGCGTCCATCTCTCTCATTGAAGCTATCAGCATCAATTGGAGTGACAACAGTGATTGTGTTGTCTCCCAGGAATGAAACATATGACGCCACCATTGTTCATACAAGTCAAGAGAGCACTGCGTGGCATAGAGATAAACATCCAACTGTTTGCTTAAAACATGAGTGGGAGAGGGATGTCTTCTTGAAATAGTATGCGTTGGTACTTTGGGGGCAGGAGTCTTGGCCAATTAATGCACACCATAATTGGTTGTAGCAAAATAATTAGCAACAAAAACATCTCCAGGCAAGAAGTAGGAAGAGTTCCTGCTATTCCTACAAAAGACACCTAACCTCACTTAGTCATCTATTATCAGGTGTTTTCCAGGTGTCTTATTAAATTCTGCATTGCCAAGATCTCCTGGAGCTGGCATCACTACATTCTCCTGCTTTACCAAGGCATCAACAGCGCAATAGCAATTGCTTAGGAGATTAATTAACTTGTCAAATAATTAAGCAGACAGTGCTGTAATCGAGGTTTCGGTTTCGTAATTGATTTATCACTTCTGTAGGATTCAAGTTCTTTTCCTGCAGAGGGATTTTAATATTAAATGGCAGGCCAGGTCCGATAGAAAATCAATGTCTTATATAATTCAAAGATTTTTCCCCACGCTCAGTCTGTTTCTTTTTGTGTGTGGAGGATGAGGGATTGTGCTTTTCTAACAAGAAAAGTAATGGCTGATGTACTGTTTTGGAGGCAGGAAATTCATAGAAAACAGAAGGCGAGCAAGGAGCTACTAGATAACTGGGCAGGACCACACGACTCTCTACCACCAGGCCAAGAACAACCATGGCCTGCGTGGAAAGTCTTAAATAGACAAACTATCTCTCATAGGATACAATGCACACAATGTCCCTCAATGTGCACTGAAGAGGACCTTATGTTGGCAAGAGGAAATGCTGTTGAAGTGGCCTGATATTGGGCAGATGTCACCTAGCTCTTTTAAATTCTATTTTGTTTTTAGATGTGTTAATTTTAGCTTTGTTTGTTATTATATGCTGGTGGTGCACCTGCCACAAATAAAGAAAGAAACATCAATGGGTCTTCTAGTTTATGGCTACAACACTCACTAGTCAAAATGATTGAGGGCCGGCTGAGCTGGCACTAATCTAGCTGAGGCTTAGATTTAATTCCAGACCTTTTCACAACTAGGGCATTGAAAATTATTTAATATCCCCATGAGCCTGACCTATGTTTGAGTCAGCATTGTTGTTGTTACATGCCATCAAGATGTCTCCGATTGATAGAGATCTTATGAAGGAGAGATCTCCATTATGGTATGTGGTCAACAGCCTTGATCAACTCCTGCAAGTTATAGTTTGTGGCTTCCATTAAGGCAGCGTTTCCCAAACTTTGGGTTTTGGACTTCAATTCCCAGAAGCCTAAGCCATTTCCCCAATGTACTGACTGAGGCTTCTGGGAATTGAAGTCCACCAGTATTCCATGGAATGGAGTTTGGGAAATGCTGCTGTAGGGAATCAATCCATCTTGTATTCGGTCTTTCTCTTTTCCTCCAGCCTTACACCTTTCCCAGCGTTATTGTCTTCTTTGGAGAATCCTGCATTCTCATGATGTTCCCACAGTAGGACAGTTTCACTTTCACCATTTTAAACTTCAGAGACAGTTCAGGCTTAACTTTCTGTAGAAACCATCCAGTGTATCCACAAAGCTCTCCTCCAGCATTATATGTCAAATGAATCATTTCCTACTGTCCAGCTTTCACACCCATACATGGCAATTGGGAATACAATTGTGTGGATGTTCTTGGTCTTGGTCTCCAATGAGGAGCCCTCACAGTGGCTCAGAATTTGAAATAAGAGAGGGGTATGGTCATGGTACAACTGAGTTTCTTCTTCTTCTTCTTCTTCTTCTTCTTCTTCTTCTTCTTCTTCTTCTTCTTCTTCTTCTTCTTCTTCTTCTTCTTCTTCTTCTTCTTCTTCTTCTTCTTCTTCTTCTTCTTCATCATCATCATCATCATCATCATCGTCATCTTCATCTTCGTCTTCTTCTTCATTGTCTTTGTCATCATCTTCTTCTACCTCTACCTTTTCCTCTTCCACTCCTCCCCATCCCCTCCCCATCCCCTCCTACTTGCTGTTTAAACTTGGACCAGACAATCCAAAACCAACCAGCCAGGCCCTGTGCTGCTACATGAATAGTTATATCAATAAAAGAGAAAATGTTCTGGCTCAAGAACCTTTTTCCCATTCCAAGCCAGTTTGGATCACGCTGCCTTTATAGTCCATGAACTGTATCGTCATAGCTCTCTGGGGTTCCAGAGCAGAATCAATCTCTAGTCTAGTTGGAAATGCCAAGGGCTAGATTGCTTGCCATTTGCATCTAAAGAAAAGCTTTGAAGTAGACTGATGTGGATGCAAAACAAAATGATTGTTTAGAGCTGGCACACCAACATCAAAAGCTGTGGCCTCAGATCTCAAATAGTTGTCTTTGGTAAAAAAAAAAAATCAAACACAGCCCCCTCTCAGCACAGGAAAATGGTCATCTGTCAGGTTTCCTAACTTTCCCCTGCCCTTACAGATCAATAAATAAATTCCTGCCCAAGAAGCAAGTTGGGGAGGTAAGAGAAATGGTAATCTACCTGACAGTGTCCTTTGTTTTATCTGCTGACCTTTACTTTAGCTGCTATGGCTATTCTCCACGGGATGCATCAAGTCAATGCATGAAGCTATTTCATATTGCTCCTTTCCCAATCCAAACCTTTGGCATCCCTTTTTGCAATTGTTGACCTCTCTAAGAACCGAAATGAAAACATCCTTTAATTAGCTCTGATGAAGCAACAAGAAATGAGTGGAACCCACATTGTTTCAGCATTCATTAGTTTGCAATTCTTGACAAGTATTTGTGAAAATGTCCATACACTGCTCTCTCTCTTCCTAATATAATCTCAAAACTAATTTTGTTTTACTTTTCTTTTCTTTCTTTTCATAAAAGGTAAGTACTGTATTCCCAACCTGAAACTCATTCAGAAAGGAGAAATAATGTTTGGAGGTTCTCAATGAAACTATCTATTTCACATCTTTTGAGAGTTTCTGGAAGACAAAGCGTCTCATGGTAGACCACAGGGCTTTCAGTCTTTAGTTTTTACTTTTCTGCATAGGAGTAACACTTTTAGGCTACATTAACAGAAGTAAACGCTCCAAAATTCATGAACTACTTGTCTGGAAGGGAAAAGAACAAAAAAAAAAAAAAACACCTCCACATCAAAACTGTGTGGTTTAGTGCTGATAACCTGGATTTGGCTAGAAGGATATGGGTTCAAATCTGATCTAAGCCACTATCTATCCCATGGGTACATTTTGTGGAATACCATTCATGCTCCTTCATTTAGAGACAAGACAGACAAGATAGATTATTTTTTAAAAAATGCTATCCAACGACCATTTTGGTTAATTTGGTGAATAGGCTGAGGGCTGGAGTGCCTAAATGTAAGACCAACATGCTCAAGTGGCGGTTACTGGTGGATAACAACACACTGTGTGAATGCGAAGAGATACAGAATCCAGATCATCTGCTGGTCTCCTGCTTACTACCAGGAATATGTACCAACAAGGACTTAATTTTGGCCAATGACAAAGCCAAGAAGGTGGCCTCATTTTTGGTAGTTTAAAGTTTGACGCGGACATGGATGCAGATGTGGATACAGACGAAGAAGAAGAAGAAGAAGAAGAAGAAGAAGAAGAAGAAGAAGAAGAAGAAGAAGAAGAAGAAGAAGAAGAAGAAGAAGAAGAAGAAGAAGAAGAAGGTGGTGATGGTGATGGTGATGGTGATGGTGATGGTGATTGTTGTTGTTGTTGTTGTTGTTGTTGATAAGAGTTTCTTAGAATAGCTATTTAATTTTACCTGCACCCAATAATGGCATGGTTGCAGGGCAGATGAGAGGTTCAAACCATAACTATGTCAAGATGTAATGCCGCTGAATGTTTTTTGCAAGGTATTTTTCTCTTGTGTAATTTAAAAAGTGAAGGCTTTGAAAATAACTTAAGCTCCCTCACCACTCATTTATTGTTCTCAGCAGGTCTGGCATTTCCTCATGAACTCCGGCATCAAAGATAAATGAATCAACTCTTAGCACTTACTTATAAATAGTTTCCCATTAAATGCTGCACAGTAACAACTGAAGAAGAGAATTGGCCCCTGGGTGACTCTCGAGAACACAACGGTTCATGGGCTTCACACCAATTATCCCCGAAGATAATTGTAAAGATAACACCATTTAAAATATCTAATGTCTTACTCAATATTGTGGTGAGTTTCAATTACTCCCAATTATAATGCAACAGCTTTCTATTTCAAACAATTACTGTCCTTTATGTGTTTGAAGTCAAATGAAGTGTTTTGACGTTATATATTATTGTTGTTTTTTTGTTTCCTAAAGACCTCTTCAATTCCCCCTTCCTTCTTTTCCTTTTTATCACTCATTACATTTGCACAGATTTTCATTAACCCCCAAGGCTCCTTCTAAATAGCATCTAGGAAAAACAGATACTCTGGCAAGGCCCCAGATGATGAAAATCAATCCAGCCTCTTTCAAAGCAACAGGATTTTACTGAAAGTTTCGATAAAAATCAGTTTTGATAACGATCCTTTCAATCAATGGCCTACGGAGATCACCAAGTCCTAACCCATCAATACAGATTGATTTTCACTACTTCCAGTTCTCGCTCTGCAAGGATCCTTGACAAATCCTGGGCTTTCACAGAAGTCCTGCAACATTTAGAAAGTCCTAGCTCAAGTGGTTAAGACACTGAACTTGACGCCTGGAAGGTCAGTGTTCAATACCCGAGTATTGATCTGAGCGAATCTAATTTGGTGCAATACTTGTAAACAGTTTGTATTGTAATGTAATGTTTGTAAGCCGCCCTGAGTCACCACGGTGAGTGGGCGGCAATATAAATTTGAACTAATAAATAAATAAATAAATAAATAATACTCCCATTTCTATCCAAGCTGCTGAACCGCCCAGTGATGGTGAAACTTGGCACTCCAGGTGTTCTTGGACTTCAATTCCCAGAAGTCCCAGTCAGCACACCTGCTGATCAGGGCTTCTGGGCATTGAAGTCCAAGAACACCTGGAGTGCCAACGTTTGCTTACCACAATGGGGCAGTGTATAAGTATACAGTGGTACCTCATACAATGATGTTAATCAGTTCCATGGGGCTCATTGTTGTACGAAACATTTGCTATATGATGCATGTATTTTATAGCGATTTCCCCTACGGAATGCATCATACAATGATTTTTTAAGCGGTTTTTCCCATTGAAAAATTGTTGTACCATTTTTTTCCCATAGGGAAAATTGTTATGTGGGATGCCATTCCCCCCAAAAAAACCTAATTGTCATGTGATTTCATTGCTATATGGGGCGATTGTTGTATGAGGTTCTACTGTAATTGCTATTGCTAAATGATTTTCAAAAAGGACTGAAGCATTACAACCTTTAATACTGCATCCCAAGTTTCCAAATTTTGATAAATGGTCCTCCAGTTTCCCTTTTAATTTTCCTTTTTCTTTGATCTCTCTTCCACTGTACACGTTCCAAAACAGACAGAATACAGTATAGTAGATGGTAATCTTGTCTGCCTTTTTCCAATTGTGAAAATACAGGAATATTCTCTGTCCACCCTGGAACAATTCTGCAGCCACTCCACCACCAAGGTGACATGATTAGCAATGAACAACCATGCTATCTGCCCATCTGGCTCATCTCCATTGAAAGCAATTAATGCGGATTATTAGATATACTTTGCACAGGCAATGCATTTCAAGTCAAACTTTGTGTTGGCTCCGAGGAGGATTAGGAAACCCAAGAGAAGGAGACAATATGCATACATTAGGCCCCATGTGACTAATAAATTGGCAGTCAAAACGAGGCCCCAAGGCTTTGTCTGTTACAGCAATGGCTTACATTCCATTAGGGAAGGAGCTAGTTTTAAATTTACCATTCCTCAGATCATACTGGCGCATGCTGGCAGACATTCTTCCAATACTACTACCAAGGAAAAAGGTAGCATTTAACAAGATCTTTTCTTTTCTCTTGTTCTTCAGTCGCACAGTCAAGTCTGACACTTTGCGACCCCATGGACCACTGCACACCAGGCTCCTCTGTCATTTGCCATCTTCTACAGCCCTGCCAGATCTACACCCACTGCTTCAATGATGCCATCCAGCCGCCTCATCCTCTGCCACCGCTTTCTCCATTTGCCTTCAATCTTTCTTATCACCGAGGCCTTCTCAAAGGAGTCCTCTCTTCTCATTTGGTGGTCAAAGTACTTGAGCTTCAGCTTCAATATTTGTCCCTCCAATGAGCAGCCAGAGTTGATTTCCTTCAGGATTGACTGATTTGATCTTGCAGTCCAGGGGACTCTCAAGAGTCTTCTCCAGCACCACAGTTCAAAGGTGTCTATTCTTCTGCACCTGGCCTTCCTTATGGTCCAGCTCTCACAACCAATACTTTACTACTTGGAAGACCATCACTTTAACTATGCGATCTTTTGTTGGCAGGGTGCTGTCTCTATTTTTTATTATGTTGTCAAGGTTTCTCATAGCTTGCCTCCCCAAAAGTAAGCATCTTTTTATTTCTTGGCTGCAGTCACCATCTGCTGTGATCTTGGATTCTATTCTCTGCCTTGCCCCAAAACCTGTCTTGATGCACTGAAACTGTTTAAGATTGGATCTGATTCCTGCAAAATAATCAGGGCGGCTTACATTCAAAACAGCAACAATACAATAAAAATGATAAAATATAACCTCACCAAATACAACCAAACCAAAACACAGACTAACTCCCCATGGTCATGGAGTCTTCGCCTCAGGCCATTGTTGTGGGCCCAGAGGAGGGGGCGATGTTCTCAGCCACTGCTAGGCCAAGCATCAAGGCTTTCTCAAGTGAATCCTCTCTTCTTATTTGATGTCCAAAGTACTTTAGCTCCACCTTTACTATTTGACCTTCTAAGGAGCAGTCAGGGTTGATTTCTTCTAAGATCGACCTATTTGTTCTCCTGAGTCTGCAGCCATCGTAAACACAATTATGACAGCTGCCTATGCAGTCTGGCCCGCTCAGCTATCTGATATGGTGTGGTCCAGCCTGCAACTGGAAAAGGTTGAGAACCCCTGGGTTAAAGGAAGAAAAAGAGATGAACCACCAAACAGAAACACTCCCAATGTCGATTCATCACAAAAATACTAGGGGGAAATGCTGCAAATGTCCAACAAGGACTCCAGAATCAAAGACTTGGTTCCCATCCTGGATCACGAAACCTTCTTCTTTCCTGTGCGGGAGAAGAAAGTCTAAATGAAAAGTCTAGACCATTGCTGAAATGATATATAAGGAAATAATGGGCTGGGAAGAAAAGTACTGTGATCTATCGGTAGTGGAATCAATACCTTATCTTGTGATACAACCTGTAGCTTCTTTGCTGAATGGATGGATCCCCTGTTATCTGGAACTGCAGCTGAGATAAAAATTTCTTCGGATATATTTTTCTTTTCCTGAGAAAGGGGCCGAGATACTTCATTCCCTCGTTTGTTCTGAATGAAAAAGAAGACCATCTTCCAAACTCTCTCTCTCTCTCTTTGTCTCTGCCTTCCAAAGGCATGGCCAAAACTAGAAATGATGGCATTAAGGGTCAACAGCATTATCTCCCCCGTCCCCCCGCATTCTACCCAGAGATAAAGGGTTCAAGTCTCCTCCAAGAAAAAAGGATGTAGTGACCTTTCCAATGAAAGAGAAAGCTCTTGCTTTAAACCAGGGGTTCTCAACCTATGGCCTGTGGGCCAGACCTGGCCAATGGCAACATTTCATCACCTATCTGAGGAGGTGTAGTTTGGCCCACAGCTTTAAAAGGTTGAGAACTTCTGCCTTAAATGAACAAAAAGAAATGAACTAAAGTGAACACAGCTGGGAGGCATTGCTGTTTATCATCCTACCACTCTGATTTCTAGAATATATATTTCTAGACTGTGGGACCCTTTAAATTGTGCCACCCTGGAGCAAAACTCCAGTCACCCCACCTTTCAAAAGGACTCAATTCATGTTACACAGTCCATAGATGCATGTGTGTGAAGCCCTCCTGTGTTTAAAAACATAACTCCCATGATTCCGGTTAACTCGAGTTATAACCTGGGAGACACCAAGTTGCCTTGTATGCTTTAGGTATCCTGCAGCTAAAATAGACCTGACAGGTAATTGTTTCCAGTTGTGCTTAGAAAGAAGGCAGTTGTACAAGCTCCTTCAGACTTTTAATTGATGAGGTGGTCATATAGTATGCAAATTAATTAAAAATCTGTCCCAGTCAATGTATGGTTATAAGAGCTGGACCATTAGGAAAGCTGAGTGCAGAAGAATAGATGCCTTTGAGATGTGGTATTGGAGGAAAGTTTTGAGAGTCCCCTGGACAGTGAGGAGAACAAATAGGTCAATCTTAGAAGAAATCAACCCAGAATGCTCCTTAGAAGGTCAAATTGTAAAGATGAAGCTAAAGTACGTTGGACATCAAATGAGAAGAGAGGGTTCACTTGAGAAAGCCTTGATGCTGGGAAGGGTGGAGGGCAAAAGAAGAAGGGAGCGGGCAAAAATGAGATGGCTAGATGGTATTGTAGTCACAATGGGCACAAAGCTGAGCGTGTTGAGGAGGATGATGGAGGATAGGGGTGCCTGGCGAACAGTGGTCCATGGGGTCACAAAGGGTCGGAATCGACTGTGCGACTGAACAACAAACCCAGTCTTTGGGTCTATTATGCTCCTGCATTTTCTTCTAATGTAGAAGATGCAGATCCTACAGATGAAAGGATGATGATGATGATGATGATGATGATGATGATGATGATGATGATGATGATGATGATGATTGATGTGAATAAAAATGAGCCCCTCCTGCCAGTTTTGAACCCCTGGCTTAACCTGTTTCTGCAGCAATCTTGAATTCTCACATTAAATAAGTAATCATGCACAGATACCCTTGTTCCAAACATAATGCATGGGTTTCTGTCACAATGGAAGCCAACAACCAAAATAATCTGAATGTCTATTCAACAGGCATTACAATCATAATTAAGTTTGTTCCACTTCCTGCTCATTTCACAGGTGATGGAACTGGGCCATTAAATTAGTTGACACTTGCATGCATAGAATGATCATACAGCATACAAATTTTTTTTTTTACTCCAAGTAGGTTGTCTGGTCATTGAGTAATGCATTGGCTGGCAGAGGCAGCAAATGAGAACTGAATTTAAAGCCGTGTTTCAGAACATCCCCAGCACTGCAGCCATCTGCTCAACCAGTCACTCAGTAGACAACATGTCAAGGAGTGCAACTGGTTGTGCAACTTTTGTTGCATGCAAGAAAATCCCCAGAAGAAACATAATTGTGATGGATGGTATCCTTTTATTGCCATGCTACAAAACCCCCTGATTCTTTCTTTACAGCTGGCTTCCCATTAAGATTGGGAGCAGAAGCAGATATGTTTAGACATTTGTCAGTATGCAGTCCCTAGCAACACCAATCCAATGGCAGCCCATGGATTGATACAAGGGTATAGTTCATCGCCGCAAGGGACTGCAGTGGCTTAGTGGTTAAGATGCTGAAATTGGCAACTGGAAGGTCAGCAGATCAGCACTTCAAGGCCCGAGGCCTGCATGACAGAGTGAGTGCCTTTCTTTGCCCCAGCTCCTACCAACCTAGGAGTTCAAAAGCAAGAAATTGCAAGTAGATAAATAGGGACCACTTTGGTGTGAAAAGATCTTGGGGAAATGAAAGGAGCATCATTTGGGCATCCCCCGAGCAGGGTTTCTCCAGCAAAAAATCATCATCCTCATCATCCTCATCCTCCTCATCATCATCATCTGTAGCCTACTAGATGACATCAAAAAACATTACCACCTGAGAATATACAGTCAGTTGAGCAGCAGTCTAGAGTCTGCCTTACATCATTTATTGCTTGCATTAGATTTTAACCTGCTCTATTTTTTTTAACTTTATTTTTATGTAGGTATTTAAAAGATAAACATACGAAAAGCAATTATAATGAAACATACAGAAATAAGAACATAGAGAAATACAGAAATGACAAATATAACTAAATTAAAAAATCAATCATAAAAAGGGAAACACAACCTCCACATTTAAATCTATGTATATGCTTCTCATAAACCAGATATAAACCTCCATAAAAAGAGAAAAGAAATATAGTATCTCTAATAATCATTATAAAAGATATCACAGTTCTATCTTAATAACTCATCTTAGCCATTTTCTAATACATTTAGTTTCCTTCACTATTTTAAATCACTCTTTAATATCACCCCTGTGGTATTTACAATGTCCAAGGGCTTGTAAAAAAAACCTCATAATTTCCAAAAATCATTTTGTTCTGGTACAGGAGTAACCCCTTTTTTCTTAACCGTCACATATTCCACGAAAGGTTTCCAAACTCTCCAAAAATTGTTAACTTTAGCTCTGCCTTTTTTTACTTTTAATTCACAAGTAAGTTTATCATTAAGTGCCAGCTCCCACATTTCTTTATACCAATCATGAATCTTAATCGAAACCTCGTTTTTCCAATTTTTTGCAATACAAATTCTTGCCGCTGACAACATCACAGACATCAATTCTTTATTATCATTACTTATATTGAACTTATCAACCTCTGTTAACAACCCTGTGTCTGGACCCCATATGAGCTGTTTATCTAATATATTGTTCACTTCGTTTTTCACGTTTCCCCAAAATTTTTCCAAACTTTTACAATTCCACCACATGTGTACATACGTTCCCATCTCATGTTTACATCGCCAACATTTATCACTAACCCTACTATTCATACGGTGCAGCCCAACTGGGGTCCTATACCACCACCAAAGTAGTTTGTAATTATGTTCCTTCATTCTCACGGACATGGTTCTCATAACCCTTCTTTTCCATTTTCTCTTCCAGTTTTCTGGTGAGATCGTCTCGTTTAATTCATATTCCCATTTGCTTCTCAGTGCATCCTGTATACTTCCACTTTTATTCAAGATTTTATAAATCTTGCTTACTATCCCTTTAATGCCCATGTCCCCTCCCCTTAATTTGGTCAACAATATTTCAAATAAAGTTAATTCTCGTTTTAAACTGTTGTCTAACATATATTTCTTATTCCAATTATTTACTCGGAGAGTCTTGAACCAATCTAACTGCATATAAGAAAATAACTCTCTTCTTTCTTTATCCTTGCAAATGCTAATCCAGTCTTTCAGCAAGAGAACCTCCTTTTCTACCAAAATATTTCTAATCCTACTATCAATTGGTATTGGAAAAGTACTCATGTCTTCTAGTTCTAAAACAGGCGAGGTACCTGGGACGAATTCCTTTTTTATTCTACTCCATTCTTCTAATGTTACTTTTGTCAATTTACATCTATAGTTTTGTTTATGATTTTCTTTCCTTTCACTTAAAAATATGGACTTATCAGTTTTCTGACTTTCCCCTCTCTCAATTTTTCCCCATATTATTTCTTCCCGATTCAGTATTCTAATAACGTTTCTAACTTGAAAGGCCCTATAATAGTCACGAATATTGGGTATCCCTAAGCCCCCCTCTTTCTGAGATGCATACCATAATTTTTTGACTATTCTAGCCCCATGTTTTCCATTGCAGAACTTATTTATTATATTTTGATATTCCTTTAATTCCCTATCGGTAAACTTAATTGGTAATGCATCAAATAAAAAATTTAATTTGGGTAACAGCATCATCTTACTTAGTGCCACCCTTCCAAACCATGATAAATTTAGCTTATTATATCCAATTATTTTTTGTTCAATTTCCTTCCTCTGTTTACCATAATTTAACCCTTTGAGTTCCCCGTACTTCTGCGAGATTATTATCCCCAAATACTTAATTTTGTTTCCAATCTGAATCTTATATTTTTCTTTTATTTTTTCCTCTTCCTCCTTGGTCGCATTACAAAATATCATTTCAGTCTTGTCCCAGTTAACTCTCAAGCCTGTTAAATCCTCAAAATTACTTAAGTGTTTATGGATTTTTTCTAAAGCCTTCATTGGACATTTTACAATAATTAACGTGTCGTCTGCATACAAATTTATCTTATTGCCTTTTATTCCTATTATATCTTCGTCCTGGCGTATTAGGTTTGCCAAGAACTCCATAGCCAGTATAAACAATGTTGGTGAAAGTGGACAACCCTGCCTTGTGCCTGCCTCCAATCTTATATTACCTGAATATTCACCATTGACTCTAACCCGGGCTACTCCCACTTGATATAAATTTTTAATAACTCCCTGAAATTTAGCCCCAAATCCATATAACTTAATCATTTCTTGTATTGTTAACCATTGTAAAGAGTCAAAGGCTTTAAAGATATCCAGAGACAAAAATCCCACTTTCTCTTTCTTTTGCTCCGTTAGGTCCATCAGATCTATTACTCTTCGCGTTAAGTCTGACATATATCTATTCTTAACAAACCCTGCCTGGTCTTCCTTTATATACTCGGATATAAAGCTGTTTAATCTATTTGACATAATTGATGTAAATATTTTTGCGTCCTGATTAATTAGTGAAATCGGTCTATATGATTCCACCTTTTCTAAATCTTTGCCTGGCTTCGGAATTAACGTAATTATTGACCTGTTCCATGAGTCTGGAGTTGTCTCACCTTCTAAAATTTTATTAAACAATTTACTCAGCCTCGGAACAATCCAAGTTTTAAAATCTTTATAAAACTCACCTGGTAATCCATCTTCTCCTGGTGCTTTCTCTGTTTTTAATTTCTTTATCGTTTGCTCAATTTCTTTTTCTGTAATCTTTTCCTCCATTATGTTTCTATGTTCTACTGTTATTTGTGACAATTTTTGATTTTCAAAACACTTTCTAAGTTTATCCAAATTAATTTCCTTTTTTGAGTATAGTTCATTATAAAAATTTTCTATTATCTTCATTTTTTCTCTTTTTTATTACATCTCCTTCCACTTTTATCAATCAACACCCCGATCTGACTTTTTATTTTCTTCTCTCTTGCTGCTTTTGCTAACAGTTTAGAGTTCCTATTACTATACTCAAAATATTCTCTTTTTAAATATATCATATCCCTTTTAACCCTTTCCATATCTTTCCCCTCCAGTTCCTTCTTAATTTTTTGTATTTCCTCATAAATCTTTTTACTTTTAGTTCTTGCTTGTTCCAGGTAGAGATGTTTTAATTTTACTTCCAACTCCTGATATCTACTTTTGTAGAGCTTATTTTTGACACTCTTTAATTTTATAGATTCCCCTCTAAATATTGCTTTCATTGTATCCCATACCGTGCTATAGCTGACCTCCCCATTATCATTCCAGTTCCAATATTCTTCCCATTTCTCCATTATTTTTTTCTTATCAACATCTTCCCTAAACAAATTTGTATCATATCTCCAATTATATACCTTCCCCCTCTCACTATGTAATTTCATCTCCATCACTATTTTTGCATGGTCCGACTCTTTGAATGTTCCTATTTTTATATCTTCAATATTACTGATTAGTAGTTTTGTAACAAATATATAATCAATTCTAGATTGCATATTATGTACTTGGGAACAGAAAGTGTATTCCCTTTCATTCCCTTTAATCTCCCTCCATGTGTCTTGTATCCCCAGTGTCTTAATCCAATCATCCAGTATGTATTTTTTACACTTTCTCTGAGTGCCTGTACTATCTATTCCTGATCTTGTTAAGTTAAAATCCCCTGCAATTATCATATTTTTTGTCCCCTCTCTCTCTAAAATTTTTCTCATCTTGTTCAAAAATTCTTCCTGGTTATCATTTGGTGCGTATATATTAACCAATGTTATTTCTTCCTCATCTATATTCCCTTTGACTATAAGATATCCACCTTCTGGGTCAGCCATGCTTTGTGTCATATTAAACCCTGCCTTTTCTGATATTAGTGTTGCAACTCCTCTTGATTTTGATGAGCCATAGGCTTTCTCATATATTTGCATACCTCTCAGGACCATTTTATTTGTATCTGCGGACTTTTGGTGGGTCTCTTGCAGAAAGACGACATCTGCTTTTTCTTTATTAATAGCTATTTGTAATCTTTTCCTCTTTAACACTGTACCTGTACCCTTCACATTCCAAGTTAGTACTTTTAGATTCTTAACCATCGAATTTTATTACTCTCCTTAATTTTTTACATTGCTCCCTGGACGTGTACCACCTATCCCCTATGTTACAAAAACCATAAGATCTAAATATTATATAAAAATAACCTAACAACATATAATAACTAAATTGTAAAACATAATAATAATATATAAAAAAGAAAAACTTACCTAATCTTCTACAGTCTTTTACCCTCCCCACTTCTTTTCCAAGAATGTCGCCTCCGTATATCAAAGAAGGGAGGGGGGGTCAGTGCGGGATACCATTGCTTCTCTGAAGCCCCCCTTTTCCCTCCGCCGATCTTTCTTTAATTGTTAACATTTTCACTCTACAATTTCAAGACTCGGGTCTGATGTATCCCTCCCTCCCGCTGCTCCCCCCTCCTCCCCCTCCATTCCCAGGACTGAAACCCTTTCCCCAGACATATGCAAATCTGTTCTTAACTCAATCCATTCACTTGATGCCACCTTAATCAGACCAATGTGTGTTAAGTAACCCAAAACATCCATCTTAGAATCAATGATATGCATTTTTTTATCGTAAAAGAAGCTTAATTGTTGCGGGAACCTCCAGTTGTATTTAATACCCTTAGATGTCAGTAGTCTTGTGACAGGTTTCATCCTGTACTTCCATTTTCTCTCTTCTGGGGCAATATCATTGTAGATTTCCACATCGTCATTTTCTATTTTTAGAACACCAGACCCCGCTTGTTTAATATGAGCCATTACTTTAAGCTTATCCGTCCAATTTGCAAATTTGACCAAAACGTTTCTAGGTGTATTCCTACCCCTTCTCCCCCCAATCCTAAAAACACCACCCAAATCCTCCGGAACAAAATTTTTCCCCATTTGTAACGAGTTAAGCCAATCCACTATCCTTTCTTTAAGCATGTCTGGCGTTCGTTCAGCCAATTTTCTTATCACAATATTCTGTTTCCTCTGCCCCTCTTCCACCAACTGTATTCTTCTCTCTTGTACAGTCACCCTTTGTGAAGTGTGATGTTCATGGAGGTAAAGTTCATTCACTGTTATTGTCACTTTTTTAACATCTTCTTGAATTGTATCTGTAATCATCTTGATCTTTTTTGTATTCTCCGTAACTTCTTTCTGTAAATCGGAAAGGGATCTCGCCAGACTCTCGTGTTGAAGTCTGGCGATCTCTCTATCCTTCTTCATTTCTTCATTGTTGTGGTTTATCTGTGATGACATCTGCTGTAACAATTTAAACATTCTCTCCATATCAGAAGATTCAACATTAGGCATTTCCGCAACAGCTAGAGTCTCCAGAGTCGGCGATGGGGTGTGTCTCTCCTTCTCCTTCTGGTCCTTCTGCTGCTCTTTCCTTTCTCTCCTAGTTTTAGGCTTAACCACCTCCTCCTCCTCTCTCCCCCTTCCTCCCTCCATTGTAGTTTCAATAAAGTTCAATAGTCAACCAATCAATCAGTTATTCAATCTCTTTAAAACAATTTGTATAAGTCCTAATTTAGGGTCAGTTATTTTCTTTGATCATCAGTCAAATCAATTTCAATAAGGTCAATTAACTAGGCTATCAATCAAATCTTGTATCAATATGAACAATATCTAAAGTCAAATTTCATTTATGTTCAGTTTCCAATTAAATTTCAAGTCAATTAGACCAATTAAAAATTCATTGATTTGATTGATTACCTATTAAATCCAATTTTTAATATACTTATTGATTATAGAATATAATATTGTTTTGTATATCACTTAAGCACTTAATTCAATCAGCGCCCTCAATATAAAATGATTTACTGTAATGCAGGGAAATCAATGTGAGATATATATGTGTATGTGTATATCTATCTATCTATATATATATATATATTCAGTTAATCCTCCAGTGTTGATCTTGTGATGACTTCCTTGTGTATGTATATTTTAATAAATTTAATAAGATTATTGAGGAGAAAAGGGGAGAAAAGGGAAGATTTTTATTATTTAAGATTAGTAATAGAGATCCAAGAAATAAGGAGAAATGTACAGTCCTAATATAAGCCTTAAACTATAGAATCTATAATATACAACTAGAAAGAGGAAAGAGAGAAGAAAAAAAAGAAAAGAAAAAAAAGGAGAAAGAACAAAGTTACAGTGACGATAAGAAGAAAAAGAGGAGGGGGGTAGGGGAGGGAGTGAGGATCAATCAAAAGTTACGAAGGCAGTGGGAGTAATAAAAAGCTATATAACAAAAAATAAACCTCCTTCCATAACGAACTCAAGGAGGGGGGATGGAAAGGGGATAAAGACAAACAAAGCTCTACTAGCAAAACAACAACACAGACCAACAAACATTTAAAACACATAAAAAGAGAGTGATAATAAAAAAAAAAGAAAAAAAATGGCGCTGTTCCACCGCTTCTTTCTTCTAGCTTGCTAGGTTTCGTTTTGTGTCTGTGTAAGTTTCGCTTTACTCCGCCATCTTCTTACCGCTCTCAACGGACCCTTTAATATCTTTACTTCTTCTTAAAAACTCCCTCTTCAAAAATAGAATAAAAAGGGTCCAAATAGCTATTCTTCGTTCCGCAAAGCACAACCCACAGATCTCCGAAAATGTATTTTTTTAACTCCAATAGCACTTTAAAACCGCATATTCTCCATTATTCTCTCCGTTCCGATACAAGCGCCGGGAAACCAAGCTCCGCACTTTCCTCTCTCGTTCTCCTCGCGATCCCCTCTCCTTCCCCTATATTCTCAGAATTGGGACTGCTGTCAGCCTCCTCTTCGCGGCGCCCCGTCTGCCCCCCCAGGCTTTAGGTTCGAACTCACCACGTCCACGGTTTTAGTCCTTGGGCAGACTCCGGCGCCACAACAAGTCAGCAAATCAGATTTCCTGAGCAACTCCACAGGCAAGCCCTCCTTTGGAATGTATTCTCACAACCTTTCCGTTGCTCAATCCGCTTTTAGGAAGGCTCGGGTCCGCTCAACGGGCGGCTGGCTTGGATCCAGCGACTCTTCCGAGCCGCCGGCTTGCCCTGCCACCCCGAGTCCAAACCTCCAAGCCTGTTCCGCGTCTGTTTGACTTTTCTCCGTTATTTTCCAATCAATTTGCTTCCAGACAGCAGATCCCTGCGCTCTTTCTATAATTCTCAGTCTCCGTCCCGAGTTTACTCTTTTTTAACAAAAAAAAAAAAAGGTGAAAAATACCCATTAATTCCCCATTGAATCGGCGGAGCAAAGGGAAGCCGCTGCTCTTCCTAAGCCATCCAAGCCACGCCCCCAACCTGCTCTATTTTTCACTCAAAATTAAAAGTGACCAGAAGGTGACCTTGGATGTTCAGGAGAAGAAGACTTTGAAGTCTTTGACAAGAAGCTGGAGGAGGTGATTTTGTTTCCATTGGCCAATTGAACCCTTTTGAGGATTATGGGCCATGACTGACCACATTTGGGGAGGAGTGCATTCATCTGCAACATTTCCACCTGCCTTTCAGGATCTGCTACCTATATTTGGATTTCAGCAGCAATCTGGGACTAACCTCTTCTCCATGAACACTAATCTCTTGCGTTTGCTGGGAAACCATACTTCTTCTGAAACAGAAACCACAGCCCCAGGGGTGTGAGATTTTGTTAACACTTTACCCTAAATGATGTTAAATGAGATATGAGGAGGCCATCTTCATTTCTTTCATCATGCATCTTCTATGTTCACGGACAACTTTATATACTAGATGGTTTCTTTGCTAAACTGTAGGGCTGCTACTTATTTTTAAAATTAGGTTTTTTTTGTTTGTTTTTTTTTTTGCCCTATGGATCAAAATTAATTTGCATGAGCAACAGCAGGTCAGCAGTTTGAGACTTGAATTCCCAAGTACTGCATGATGGAGTGAGCTCTCGTCATCTGTCCCAGCTCCTGCCAGACTAGCAGTTTGAAAGCAAGGAATTGCAACGAGATAAATCGGTACTGTTTCAGGAAGAATGATAGTAGTGTTCCATATGCATCTAGTCATATCTACCACATGACCATGGAAATGTTTGCAGATGCAGACAGTGCTGGCTCTTTGGCTGTAAACAGAGATGAGCACTGAACCCTAGAGTCAGATACCACTGGCTTTCGAGCAAGGGTGACCTTTAACTTCACCTCCTTTTGATTTCTCTGTTCCTGACATCTCAGTGTCTTTAGGATAGAGCTTGAGTAACATCTCCATTCATAAACCACTAGCACTGCCAGGATTGATCTGTAGGCAGCTGCTGAGAAGTCAAGCCAAGGCATAAAGCTGGGGGGCATGGAGTTGAACCAAGAAGGGAAGTGAAACAGCCATCAGAGCCAATGGCCAAAAGCCAAGTCTACACTAAAGACTGCAAACAAGGAAAGATTGTCATTGCCAAGAATAAATTCTGAAGTGACTATGTACAGGTCGCTACAGGCCTTTTTGGCTGGCAATGACTATAATGGCTGGATAAGATGATCCTACTTTGGGGGGGGGGGGGCTTTGGATCATTGATGTTTGTCACTGAGAGAGATACTTACCTGAAGTCCTAGTGCAGTGATAGCTAACCATGGTACTCCAGATGTTCTTGGACTTCAATTCCCAGAAGCCCAAGTCAGCACTCCTGCTGATCTGGGCTTCTGGGAATTGAAGTTCAAGAACACCTGGAGTGCCAAGGTAAGCCATCACTGTCCTAGTGGTTCAGCATACATGGCAAATACCCTGATAGTAAAGGCAAAGGTCTCCCTCGCTTGAAAGCCAGTTGTGTACGACTCTAGGGTTCAGTGCTCATCTCTGTTTATAGCCAAAAAAGCCAGCGCTGTCTACATCTGCAGATGTTTCCCTGGACATGTGGCACCTTCCCACCAAATTAGTGTTTTATTTATTTATTTATTTTATTGCATTTATACCCCACCCTTATCCAAGGACTCATTTATCTACTATTTATCTACTTGCAATTTTTTGTTTTCTAACTGCTCAGTTGTCAAGAGCTGGGACAGAGATGGGCGCTCACTCCGTCATGCAGCATTCGAGTCTCGAACTGTTGGCCTGTAGACCTTCCGGTCATCAAGTTCAGAGTCTCAATCAATAAGCCACAGCAGTCCCTATTCATCCCACAGCCCACAATGTCCACCAGCTGTGGTTCAAGAAAGGTATTGGACAGAGGGCATTAAGCCAACCTTTGAAGAAGTCCTTGAAATTCCCATTTCTCAAAGGAATTTTTCCAGTGAAAGAATGCATACTAGAACATGTAAATTGGTGAAATATTGGGGGGGGGGAATCTGGTTCCTTTATAACAATCACATTCAAAAATGCATTATAGGAGGGGAAATATCAATTCAGAACCTGTCTTTTGTCACAAATGGCTTAAAAAGCACATATATTTCCATGCAAACTCTTAAATCTCAAACATGAGGCTGAACTAAATTGAACACTGGGGATTAAAAGTGAGAAATTGAGAGAAGCCAAAAGTGATAGATTTGTCTAGCCTTTCTCCCTGGTTGTAAGCAAAGATGATCTCTCTCAACAGACATAAGATCACAAATATGTTTCTGGTCGCAATGAGCTCTTCGTAGCCCCATGCAGTTAAATATAGCTCTTTAGTACCTTTCTAGCTGTAAATGTAAGGTGTGATTCATGGTTATTACACCTGACTGTGCATAGATTCTGATCTCAACACTGTTAAGCCAAGCATCTTTTTGAAAACCATGGGAGCCCAGTTAATGCAAAGTGTGTCCAAAGGGAACATTTCATCCAGCTCATTGTCTCACAGAAGAAATCTGGTACAGAAGGCCTTATTTCCAGTTCCTCTTGAGACCCACTGTTCATAACTCTTTGCAAAAGCCAACAACAATCTCACATAGCAGTGTAGAAATGGAAACAACAATATAGAAATAAATTTAATCTTAAAACAGGGCCATAAAAGAGCTTGCTTTGTCTTCATTTGAATGAGTAAAAACAAACGAACAAAACCCACCCCAATTTCAAAACCTGTATTTTTTAAACAAAAATCAATTTATGATCACATGGAATATGAATTGATGTTTGCATCCATGATGAAGTCTTGTGAACTGAATTATTCTCATACACTGATCCTTGTGACTACAGTTCCTTCACAAATCATACCCCCTGGTTTAAAATGAACAATTGAAATGCTAAACCCTCAAGAATATTTGAGATAACCTAGGTGTAGGGGGCATATAATGCTAGATCCCATATGTTTTGTGTAAACAAGCAACTTTGAAATCATTTCACCAGGGTGAACTCCGATGCAAACATGTTACCTTTTAAGCACTTGACTGCTTCCTTAGATGTTTCTTGGCAGTCATTTGCAACTCATTAACCTAGATGTGGGACAATCTCAGGGCAGGGCCTAGAGCCCAAATGCTTGCCCTCAGCTGCCCCCTAATCCAAAGCTACACTAGGCCTGAAAATGGCAAACTATTCTTCTACCAGAAAGTGGGCAAAATGTTATTTGTAATTATCAACGGGGGACTGCGATGGCTTAGTGGCTAAGACACTGTACCTGACAACTGGAAGGTTGTCAGGTCAGCAGTTCGAGACCCAAGTGCTGGAAGACAGAGTGAGCTCTTGTCTCTGTCCCAGCCAGCCTAGCAGTCCAAAAGCAAGAAATTACAAGTAGATAAATAGGTAGCTCTTTTGGCAGGAAGGGTAACACCATTCCATTTCTAATCAAGCCTGCCACATGAACATAGAAAGGTCTGCAGACCTTTGGCTATTAACAGAGATGAGCACTGAACCCTATAGTTGGATATAACTGGCTTTCAACCAAGGGTGACCTTTACCTTTACCTTATCAACAGGATGAGGACCTTTAATACATTTTTAAAAAAAAACTTTCAAGCCTTTTGAAGGAGAAAAAAATATTTCCTTTTACTCAGTGAATTTTAAAAAAATAAAACCTCTTTCTAATGAGTTGGCGAAGGAACTTCAAGGATGGCCTAACCCTGCACTAAACAAGCCCATTGTTAATCCTACCAAAGGAAAGATGGTTAAAACAAACATTTTCTTTGTACGTTATATTTTTCCTTCAACATTCATTACAAACAAACAAATCTCCCATGATTGCTTTCTTTGTTCAAGACAAATGTTTGAGATGAATGTCAAGGATTGAGATATGGTCTTGTAGAATCTGAAATACTTGACGTATAAATAGGAATTCTGCCTAACTCACCTGGAGAAAAACAAAATGGAAATGGAAAATAACAGAGAATCAAGAAGTGATGAAGCAAGATGCTTTTTATTTTTATATTTCAAAGGCTCAACTGTAACCATGAGGACAGAGAAAACTACCAAAGTAACAGGAAGGCTTTTCTGAGATTTTTTTGGGCAGCTGTAGAAAAGATTTCTGGGACTGCGGTGGCTCAAGTGATTAAGACACTGAACTTGCTGACTGGTCGGAGTTTGATTTCTGGGCACTGCATGATGGAGCGAGCTCCCATCTTTGTCCCAGTTCCTGCCAACCTAGCAGTTCCAAAGCAAGAAATTGCAAGTAGATAAATAAGGACCATTTCAGTGGGAAGGTAAACAGCATTCTGTGCACGCTGGTGTAGAGTCATGCCTGCCACATGTCCATGGAAACGTCTGTTGATGTAGACAGTGCTGGCTCTTTGGCTGTAAACAGAGATGAGCACTGAACCCTAGAGTTGGATACAATTGGCTTTCCAAAAAGGGCGACCTTTACCTAGAAAATATATCTATATAGCATATTTCTGTTTTCACATTCTAATCCTTTTGTGAATCAATTTCTCTTCTGCCCGATTGCTTCTCTTCTCCCTGGAAGGAAGGAAGGAAGGAAAGAAGGAAGGAAGGAAGGAAGGAAGGAAGGAAGGAAGGAAGGAAGGAAGACTATGCCGATCTTCTAGAAGCATTGCTAAATCCTGTAATGATAGTCTCTGTATTAAGCTTTCTCTCCCACTCTTTGCCCAAGGCAATTTCCAAGTATCCATGGAGTAACAAAATAGATTATTTATGTCATATGTACACAGATGCATGCATTAAGGGGAGAATATGATTTCTTGCAACCGATAACACTGTACTGTGCCATGAAGGCTCCAGCTGCCTGAATTTCTTGTTATTTAATGAAAAAGCCTTACAGAGGTTGTCATGTTCCACCAAAAAACCTGAAAATTAAAATAAATAAAGTGAGAAGGACCTTCTGGTGAAGTATAGCTTGAGAAATGTACAGACTGATGACCAAAATAAAGGATGGAAAGCAGTGTGTTCCCAAACTTTGATTCTTAGACTTCAATTCCAAGAAACCTAAGTTAATTCCCCAAAACACTGATCAGCCAGGCTTCTGGAAACTAAAGTTCTCCTGTGGGACATGGAGCCTACATTGGCAAACAGTGACATAAAGACTCATGTTTTCAGGGTGGACAAGAGTCCTATGGGGCTGAAGGAAGAGTTAGACTGTGGAGCAAGTGTCGTGAAGCCGGGGGAGGAGTCTCAATGGGTATCTGGGGGACCCCTGGCTTGGGGTACCCACATGGGCCTTTCCTCTAAGTTCAGCGGCCCGCCTACCCCTGAACACTTTCCTTCGGTCCCCACGCTACTGGGATGGGGAAGATGACACTTCTGCTCTTTAGGGAGGAATGTGGTAGCAAGTATATACTAGCAAGACTGAATAACAGTTTGTTATATTGCCACCTTCCCACACACAGAGAGAGCCGACTTGGCCCTGGGAAACTGCCCTGCCCTGAAGATAATTTTTACTTTCACAGGCTGGGATAGTCCAACAGATAATATTCCCAGTCTGATGATTGAAACAGGTGGTTTTCCCTTTTTGGATCACCGCGGCAACCTTATCTCTCCCCAAAGTAAAATGTCCCTTTGAGAAAGATTGTGCCTTGAGAAAATGAAGCCTTATAGCTTGGCTTCTCTCCGCTCTGCAAAATTACTCTTCTTCTGGTTCAGATGGCCAAAGACGAAACTTCTTGTTGTCTTTCTGGCTTTTTATTGAAAAAGAAGAATCCAAGAGTATACAGGATACATATCGAAGTAATAATCTATTCTACTACAACTTAACAAACTAAGAAAATAACTAACTTTGCTAAGAAAGCATTTCTTTTCTATGGGCTTGAAAGCCCCCGTCAGGATTTCCTTAGATCTCCATGTCATGAGTTTGAAGTGATATGGGCTAATGCTTCCTCCCAAAAGGTCGCTGCTTTACTCTCAAAAGCTTGGGTTTAAAAATATTTTTCTGGAATCTCACACCTTCCTCCAGAATGTTAAACATGTGAGATGACCTCATTGTTTTGACTGCATGTTGTTTACTCAAATGGGTGTTTATGATGCAACCAAATTCTCAGGCATGAATTGACGTAACCTGAAATTCTCAGGTGTCTATGCAGGTGTTTGTTTCTCATCCTGTCTCCAGATGTTTTAACAGATGTTAATTGTTCCATAATCCACTTCTATGTGAAAGTCACCTTTCCCCTCTCTCTAAGGTGATGGGTTATTGACCGATGGTAACGTTGGGAATTTCCCTAATGTGAGCTCCCTCACAAGTGACTGGCATTGCTACTTAGCAACCTTGGTACTTAGTGACGTGTTGATGTGTGGAATGTGTATTGGAATGCAACTGCCTTCAGTGTACTTCCCTATGAGTTAGCTATCCTCAAACCTACAGATAATACACTATATAAATTATAATACTTAATAAATGTAAAAAAAATTAAAATATGAAACCATCCCTTGTGATTATCATGACAGCAAGTTGTTGCTCTTGCATGCTATCAAGTTGCCCTGAACTAATGGTGACTTTATGAATGTGTGATGTCCTTAACTACACTGTTCAGCCCTTGAAATCTCAATACTGTGGATTCCCTTAGAGAATCAATCTATCTTGCTTTTGACCTTCTTCGTTCCCTGCTGCCTTCTCTCTTACCCAGCATTATTCTCTTTTTCCAAGGAATCTAGCTTTCTTGTGATGTGCCCATAATATAATCGGCTCAATTTCATCATGTTTGCCTCCAGAGATAATGCAGGCTTAATTTGCTCTGAGACACTTTTTGAAATATTTCCTGAAAATTCATGGAATCTGCCAAGATCTAGCACCATATGTCAAATGCATCCATTTTTTTCCTGCTGGCTTTCTTTCCTGTTCACTTATCAAACCCATGCGTAGCTTTTGAGAGTGTAGAGCAGGAGTCCTCAATCTTTTTAAGCTAGGGGCCAGGTCACACTCCCTCAGACAGCTTCGGGGGGGCAGAGGGCCATTTTGGCCCTTCCTCCACCACATGGCAATTCCTGGTGTGGTGGAGGCAGTGGGAGGTCACATTAAATGGTGCCATGGGTAGCATCCGGGCCATTGGCCACAGGTTGAGAATCCTTGGTGTAGAGTATCTTGGTCTTGATTTGACTGGAACAGAAAGTCCAGTCTAGTCAGGGATGGGAGACAATTTTGTTCAGCTTGTACTGTTGAGTGATGTCTCCCAATTCTTGCTTTCCAGACTAATATCCAGATTTGAACTTAATCGTTCATTGGACTCTGTTGTTTGAAGATCCAATTCTTGGCTCAAAATGATACCAAGATTCATAACACCAATTTCTCTAAAATGTATATGAATGCTGTGAATCTTGCAGCCTGTTGCTTGTGGTAAGAAACCGACAGGAGACCATTCTTCTGTGCGAGTTTCCCTCCAGGCCTTAAAAACCGTGTTGGATTCCCCAGATGTTTCACAGTCATGTTTGCTCCAAGCTGCTCAGAATGGTTGTGAAGCCTTTGCAAAATGGCATATTTCCTGGGCAAGCAGCCAACAGAAGAGGGCATTGTGCTACTCAGATGTTGACAGTTCCTGGTGTAAAAGAAGAGGTGGGGAAAAAATAGGAGTGAAATTTGTTGGGAAAATGAGAGTGTGGGTCGTGATTTTACAAGGAGATGGAAGAACTCATTAATGGAGACGGCAGGTTCAGCAGAGTCTGGGTGTGGTAAAACAATGACAATCACAAGTCCAAACAGAATTGAGGTGTGTGTGTGTGTGTGTGTGTGTGTGTGTGTGTGTGTGTGTGTGTGTGTGTGTGTGTGTGTGTGTGTGTGTGTGTGTGTGTGTGATATAGAAATGTTGACAACCTGCTAAGAAACAACCTGTTAATGGCAAATGTCTTCCTTGCTCAAAAGCCAGTCGTATCTGACTCTAGGGGGTGGTTCTCATCTCAGTTCACAACCTAAGAGCCAGTGCTGTCTACATCTACTGATGTTTGCATAGTCGTGTGGCAGGGTTCATTCAATGCCAAAGTGCACAGAACACTGTTACCCTTTCCTGCCAAAGTGGGACCTATTTATCTATTCACCAATTCTTGCTTTCGAACTGCTAGGTCGGCAGAAGCTGGGACAGATGAAGGGAGCTCATTCTGTTGCGTAGCACTCGGGTCTCGATCTGTTGGTCTGCCAACCTTCCAGCCAACAAGCTTAGTGTCTTAACCACTAAGTCACTGCTAAGCCTTCCAACGAGCAGGATGGAGCCTCAAATCCTAGGGGACATTTCAGTTTGTGGTCACAGCAACACCTGATGAAAAACGCAAAACCCATGAGCCAACTCATTGCTTCTTTGTAAAACAAATTCCATGAGCCAACACACTAGTAAAGGTAAAGGTTGCACTTGCTCGAAAGCTAGTCATATCCAACTCTAGGGTCCAGTGCTCATCTCTGTTTATAGCCAAAGAGCTAGTGCCATCTGCATCTGCAGAAATTTCTGTGGACATGTGGCAGGCATGCCTCAACACCGGAGTGCACAGAAAACTGTTTAGCTAGTACAGTATCTATTTATCCACTTGCAATTTTTTGCTTTTGAATTGCTAGGTTGGCAGGAGTTGGGATAGAGACGGGAGCTCATCCAGTCATGCAGCTGTTGAGTCTTGAACTGCTCACCTGCCGACCTTCCAGTCATCAAGCTCAGCATCTTAACCACTAAAGCCACCACACTCTACAGAACTTTAAATTGGAGGGGAAACTTATGTGAGCTGGACATTTTCACAGACTTGGGGCGCTGCATAATTTGTTTTCTGCAGCTAGCAAATCTAAATACCCAGAGGATATAAGCAAAGACTGCAGTGTAGTGTTGAATCCTGGAGTTGTTACAGTGCTTTGAGAAGATTTCTTCACGGCCACCTCCACACCTTCTTTGCTTTCCCCACCAGCTAGAATATCTGTCTGGTGCCAGGGTCCTCCCACACTCAGACAGCCTCAGTGGGCTTAAGAAATCCATTAATTAGCATCCTTTTAAATGTTTTTTCCCCTACTACCAAGCCATTTACCCAACCTCTAATTTTAATAAAGCTGAGGCTTAGGAACATTTCCATATTAAAGCCCTTGGTTACAGGAAGACTGAAGATCCATTTTGAAACATTGTAGATCAAGGCTGATTGCAGCAACGTCTCCTCTTTCCCTTCCTCCCCATGGGATCTTCAGTACTTTAAACAGAAAATATTATTTTTATAGGCAACTCCTGCTTGGAGAGATGCTTTCCAGATACAGGATCAGGGTATGAAATGCTACCCATGCCTAGGACAGTGGCCTTGAAGGATGACATATGACTGAAAGCGGCCTTCTCCAAACTGTGCACGTATGGAAAGATAAGGAAATTCAATAATTAAAGCCTGGGGTGACTCCAAAGTGCCTATCTGTAAAGATTGTCAACACTGGGAAAGATTTGAGCGTTCAGTCTTTTCTTGGACAGCAGCAGCAAAGCTTGATAAGGTTATTTTTAAAGACTAGGTAGTTGCCTTGATAGTCCCAAGATGATCTCACAACAGACAGTTACCATTATAACTGAACTCTTAAAAATGCCCTAAGGCCTAGATGCTGCTTAGATAAAGGCTGCCCTTGCTTGAAAGCCAGTTGTATTTGACTCTAGGGTTCAGTGCTCATCATCTCTATTTATAGCCAAAGAGCCAGTCCTATCTGGTTCTGTAGACATTTTCATGGACATGTGGCAAGTATGACTAGATACCAGAGCCCACAGAACCCTGTTTACATTCCCACAAAAGTGGTCCCTATTTATCTACTTTCAGTGTCTTGCTTTTGAACTGCTAGGTTTGCAGGAACTGAGATGGAGACGGGAGCTCATTCTGTCATGCAGTACTCAGGTCTTGAACATTAGCTGGAGGTCTGGCAAGTCAGCAGTTTTTGGTTGGTTTTATTTGTTAAGCAAAGTGAACATTCAGAGAAAATCCTGCTCTTTAAGCGAGTTACTCTTTAAGCGAGTTACTCTTTAAGCGAGGCACTCTTTATGTGAGGTTTGACCGTAGATAAATAGGGACCACTTCAGTGGGAAGGTATAAAACATTTCATGTTGAGACATGCTGGTTACATCTCCATGGAAATGTCTACAGATGCAGACTGCTGACTCTTTGGCTATAAATAGAGATGAGCACTGAACTCTAGAGTCAGATATGACTGACTTTTGTGCAAGGATGAGCTTTACCTTTACCTCGACTAACCTTTACCTTTATCTTTTAGGATTTCATTGGGCTCATTATTTTCTACAGAGAAACTTCAAAAACCTCACACAGTTGGATGGAAAGAAATTGACATATTTGCCCATTTAGGCAGAAAGCTTTGAGTGCTTCATTTGTGCTTGTTCAACCATGGTGCTGAATTAAAGTTGCAGCCTTACATCTAATCATAAATTTAGCAACAGCTGGATCTGCAGATGTTAGAAACCAATCACACTAACTTCAATGCCCTGAAAAGCTTCTTATTCAGACTTATGCAGATCAAAATCTTCTGAAGGTAATAGAGAAGAGTATTTTTAACCATCCTTTGCCAACCTCATTCCTGATATCTGCTGGAAGAAAACAGTTCTCCTTTCTTCTTCTAGATCAGGGCCCAGCAAATTTGGCTCTCCAGTTCTTCTTGGACTTTAGTTACCAGAAGTCCAAGTCAGCACTCCTGCTGATCAGGGCTTCTGAGAATTGAAATCCAAGAACATCTAGAGAGCCAAGTTTGAGGAACCCTAAAACTAGACCAAAGACTAGACAGAGGAAGTCAGTAATCCTCTATTCCCCTGGGTCCTGAATTGCATTCTAGGCAATGCTAGGGTTCCTTGAAAGATATCCAACCCTTGTGGTCATAAAAAGTGTAACAGAAGAAAAATGTCAATGAAAACAAGCTTGAGACACTCATATGTCTAATAGTCATATTCCAATGTTCTCATCTGGGCGTGTGTCATGGGGGGAATGCCACCTATTAGAACAGGGGATTTTCAACCTTTTCAGGCTGTAGGCTGTACCACACCCCCTCAGACAGCTGAATGGGGTTGGACTGGTGGTTCCCCCCACCATAAACACTGCCATAAAAAAGCATCCACAGCTGTCATAAATGCATTTACAACAGCCACAGGGAGTGGTGGGCATCAGCAGGTTCGCACCAGTTTCCATTTCCAGTAGTGACAGTGGCAGCAGCGACGTGGAGCACATGAAATGGTGCCACAGGCCAGTTCTGGCCAGACTAGAGTTGCCATAATTCTCTCTCACAAAACTGGGACAGAAGTGTACTTGAGAAAAATGGGTGGGTTATCTACAAAATAGCCTTTAAATAATAATAATAATAATAATATAATGACAGCTATAAAACACTTTCAAATTAAATATATCAATACATAAATGAATTTATTTACAACAGTTAATTCTTACTGTAAGGTGATCTGTTGTACTTCTGAGAAGTCATGTTGCAGTCAAATCTTAACATCCTCAGGTTCCAGGAAACGCACTGGTCACACTTATGGTGGTGGTGTGAGGCGAGAACGTTATGATTTGTCTCCAGGTATACTCCAACTCCAATGTGGCAGGAAATTGCTCGTTTGATGGTGAGAGTTCGAATTTATTTTAATGGTATTTTAATGGTTAATCAGTATGTTTAAAAAATTCGGGACTTTAATATGATTTTTATTGAACTGGCCAGGACAATTTTTCCGACCTTGAATCCAGGACAATTCTGGTTTTCTGGGACATATGGCAACCCTAGGCCCTGCCCACGGGCTGTAGGTTGGGAACCCCTAGATTAGAGAATTCATATTTTCTTTTACAATGTTTTGCAAGGTTATGGGCTAAGCCCCACAAATGGAAATAATAGGATGGAGAATAAATACTGTGACTTTTTTTAAAAATGCTCCAAGTTAAATCTTTTCAGCTTTAGAATCTTATTTCTCTGTCGTTAAGGGATGGGAATTGCTCAGAAGCAGAGACCCATTTTACAGGAGCTGTGGAAGGGAATGTATATTCTTTTCTCAATTGCAGACAGGGTGAAATACATCATTCATTACCAATTTCAAGTACGGCTGCAGCCCTGGGATAAAAACATATCCTTTTGTGATTCGACTGTGTACATAGGAAATTGATCTCTCCTCCCCCACCACGTCCTGTAATTGCATTTTTAGTTACAATTGACAGTTTACTGCTATACATCCCACAGGTAGGGAAATTGGATTCCATTGTGGGACTGACATGGCCGCTCACTGCTGGGACTCTTTTATGATGCCTATTGCGAGTTTGGCAAGCAATGAATCAAGACGGTATGGCACACTGGCCGTACCTTTGACACTTCTTCACAAAGAAGCTAGAAATCTTCATAGAGAAAGCAGAGGAAAAGCCAATATGGCGTCAGGTGAAAATTCTGCTGTTCTCTCTTATTTCCCCGTCACCTTCTGCTTCTCTTCTTCCATCTTACCAGGTAAGAAGTACAACACAATACTGCAGAACAGAGTGTGGTTGTGTTTGTAGCAGGGGATCCACTGGAAGTTGGTAAATAATCACCAATGCTAGAGCTGTTCTGTTTCTTCTTGGTTGATCTCAATGAGTTTCTAAAGGTACCCTGGTTTTCAGGAGCGGGCTTGGTGTCCAACTGGATGCTTAAAATAAGAAGGTTTTTCTGTGTACCCCCTCCCAATTATGTTGAAAAAAAAATATTATCAGCCCAGTTTGAGATACAGTAATACCTCGGATAACGTTTACCTCGGATAACGCTAAAATTGCATAACGTTAAGTAATCTGGGGAGGAGAATTGGATCTAATAACGTTAAGGTCCTATGGGATGGATCGGATAACAACCGCTAAAGCCTGTGCGGTTACAATGTATCTCTATGGAGCTTTAACGTTATCCGATCCATCCCATAGGATTTTAACATGCATCGGATAACACTAAAAATCGGATAACACCAAGACTTTTGGAACCAAGTCTTAGTGTTATCCGAGGTATTACTGTATTAATTGCTCTTTCCTCCCTTTGTGATAGTTCAGGGGTTCTCAACCTTTTTAAGCCACGGGCCGGGTCACGCTCCCTCAGACAGTTGAGTGGGCCAGATGGTTGGCTCCACCCACCAGAAATGCTGCCATTAAACACGTTTATGACAGCCTTGGACACATTTACGTTTGTTTCTGCCACTTCCACTGCTTCTGCCACCGGTGCTGGTGGTGGTGGTGGCAGTGGCAGGAGAAAGGGTGGCAGGCCACACAGTGGTGGAAATCAGCAGATTCGCACCAGTTCGCCAGAACCGGTAGTAGAAATTCTGGCTGGCTCCACCCATCCATGTTTTGAAATAAAGTAGTCCTAATTCGGGTGCAACACAAGGTTTTCCCCCTGGCCACGAACACCATACCACACCCACAGTGTGGTAGTAAAAAATTTTTAGTCCACCACTGAGGCCACATGAAATGTCACCATTGGCCGGATCCAGCCCTGGTGATAGTTTAGCTTTTTTTCAACCTCAGACTCAGGTCTTCCGTTCTAACTCTGCTTGGCTGCTTATCAAAGATAGTAGGAATCTGGGCGTGCCTTTATACAAATGTTTGCCTATGATTTTGCGTGACTATTTCTGTAGGCTCACTTCAATAGCCCCTTTTGTTCATGGACTACACCTCCCAGAAATCCTGGCCATCACTGCTAATGGGGAGGAATTTTGGGGACTGTAGTTCATAAACATCTGGGTATCCAAAGGAGGGAAACCACTGTACTAGACTTTAGGGCACATGATGTACATTAAATGCACAGAGTTGGAACGTTGATTCAGTTCATCAGTGTTTCCACGGGATTCATTAGGAGACTATAGCCAATTCCATGAATTATGATGGAAAACTAAAGCAGATTCCACAAAACATGATTGGTGGAATTCCTGTAGTAGAAAACTAAGTGTAATTTGCTCAGACTCGGCAATGACTATAACTACACAAGTAGATAAATAGACCTTCACACATCCACTACATCATACTCTTACAGGATGAAAGAGGCAGGTTAAGTTTCTTACTGTTATTCATATTACTGTAGAACGTTACTATGGAATCCTTTTCCAGAAGCTAAGCCCATGAATATATTATGAGAAAGAATATATTTATTTGCAGTTAAATTAAATCTCTTCCCTTCCTTCCTCTCACCTTTTCTCCGGCTGGTCCTAAAGAGATCCGTACAGTTCACATCACCATGGACACTACAACCCCATGATGTCAGTGCTGTGACTCAACAACACTGCTGGCATATTGGGGCTCAATTGTTTATTAGTAATTAATCCCCCCTGTCCTTCGATCCACCCACTAAATTTTTATAATAATTATTTTAAATCAGAGTATGATCCAGAGAGCAAACATCTAGTTACCATGCCTGGGAAAGAAGCAAGAAATGGAAGTAATAGCTGGACAGGAAGGTCTGCCTGTACAATTACAAATAATTAATTAGAAGCACTCTAAACAAGCAGGTGAACATGCAACAGTGTCAACAGTTGCCAATTCATGTGCCTAGAGGTCACATGAATTGGTAAATGTTACAAATAGCACCTGGAAGAGCGGATATTTGTGGACTGATTTCCAAATGAATGGTTAAACAAGATATGCTTCCTTTGGAAATAATTAAGCTAGTCCTAATGAGGAAATAGGGATTGTGGTGGCTTAGTGGTTAAGATGCTGAACTTGTTGACTGGAAGGTTGTCAGGTCAGCAGTTTGAGACCCGAGTGCTGCATGGCAGCAGGAGCTCCTGTCTCTGTCCCTGCCAACCTAGCAGTTCAAAAGCAAGAAATTGCAAGTAGATAAATAGGGACCACTTGATGGGAAAGGTAACAGTGTTCTGTGCACTCCACTTCCATGCATTCCAGCGTCTAGTCATTCCAGCCACATGACCAGACAGCGGTGGCTCTTTAGCTGTAAGTGGAGATGAGCGCTGAACCCTAGAGTTGGATACGACTGGCTTTTGACCAAGGGTAACCGTTCAAACTGTCATGCAGTATCTGGGTCTCGAACTGCCGAATTGCCAGCCTTCCAGCTAACAAGATGCGCTTCTTAACCACTAAGCCACTTCAGCCTCTATTGCTAGTAGATAATTAGGGACAACTTCAGTGGGAAAATATCTTGGAGACATGAAAGGAGCCTCATTTGCAGAGTTTCTCCAGCAAAAACCTTTTCAACCCAGAATAATTTCGGACACAAAATTATTATTATTGCATAGTGAGATTCAATGCTTCCCTTGCAAAATGTCCTGCTCTATTAAACAGGAAAGGAACGAAGGCTGACGCTCCCTTGATAGACATCTGATTCTGTACATTGAGAAGCTGTGGGATCAAAGCAGATGAAGGAACAAAAGCGCATGAATAACATGTCATCTGTCGGCGTGTTATGTGTCTGTGGAAATGTTTCCAAAGAAGAAGGTGAGAAGGGGTGGAATTGTTTCACCCCCAAGCTGGGTTTTAAGCAGGGCTTCCTGCCAAGCCCTTGGAATGGGTCCAAGGAAATTAAAGAAGCAAATCTAACCAACAATGAAAGGTAACAAATCTGCCCCAAATGTAACCCTTAAATGTTAAATGCTGCACTTGTCTCTGACAACACCAGCCGTTTTCCAGTGGTGTTTTACCATCGTGTTCATGGGTATATCGGGAATTGCTACAGTTAGAAAAAGGACGGGAGTGAATTTTGATGTTATTTTGTTTCTCTTTCTCCCCTTTAATGGCGTTTAGAAACAACATAATTTAAATTAGGGGTTCCCGGCCTTTTCTAGCTGGGGGGCAGGTCATGTTCTCTTAGTCATCTTCAAGGGCTGGGTGGCCATTTTGCCTGCCTGCATGATGGCAGTGGCCATTTTGTCCCAACAGCATCAAAGGTGGGTGGCCATTTTATTTTTTTGAATGCCCTTGGAGGGGCGTGGGGCCACATGAAATGATGCCACAGGCCAGATCTGGCCCACAGGCCTTAGGTTGGCAACCCCTGATTTAAATTGATGAAAGATGCACCCAGACATCTACAGGCTACTGAGATGGTGGCTTTAAAAACCGCTCCGCCGCCCCCTCTGAACAATCGCCCATGGCCAGTCCGGCCAGGAGAAGATTCAGCTGAGTGGGGAGTTGGTGGCTTTAAAACCACGTTGCCACCGCCGCCACCACCACTTCCAGACTCTGGCCATCTGTAACATTTTTCTTCTGTAATATTTTGCGTACTGTTTCTGTTTTTTGTAATATTTTTGTAACTTTATTATGTATATCGGGGCTTTTGTTTACTGTACTGTATTTTATGATATTCTACTGTTTTGAATTATTGATGTATGATACTTGATTATACTGGAACATTGTGTTGCTCTATTGAATTGTTACATTGCATTTGACTTTGTATGACTTTCTTTTATCATATTATTATATTTCTTCCATTCCAATGCATATTTAAATCTACAGTCGTACCCCGCATAACGAAAATGATTCGTTCTGCAAAGCTGCTTGCTAAGCGAGTTTTTCGCTATGCGAGTTTTTTTCCGCTTAGCAAAAATTCCTATGGAAAAACTCGCATAACAAGCATTTTTATGGAAAAACTCGCATAGTGAAAATTTCTCGTTATGCAAGGTTCCTCCATAGAAATGCTCATTATGCGAGTTTTTCCATAGGAAAAGTCTGACTCGCATAGCGAAAATTTTCGTTATGCGAGTTGGATCGTTTTTAGGAAAAACCCACTCATTGTGCAAGTTTTTTGCTAAACGCTCACTTAACGAGCGAAACGTTTGATTGTACTTGATATATTACTACTTTATTTACCAATAACTCTCTCTTTACCCATATGTTAAAAACAAAAATAATATCACCCCATGATATATACAAAACTACTCTTTGAATGTTTCATACACCTTGGAAATTCCACTAGTGTTACCCTAAGTCAGATGTGACCTCACAGCACATAACATAACTCAAGGGTGACCAAACTATGGCCTGTGGGCCAGATCTGGCCAATGATGCTGAACAATGCAGCCCACACCACTCCTGGAAGCAGAAGTTAAATGTGCAAAATGCTACCATAAAGCATACGTGATCGGCCTGTGGCCTGAAAAGTTTGGACACTCCTGACATAAGTCCTTTACTATCTAAATGAATAACTATGACAGAAAAGTACCCTGTGTTGTACATTTAAAGCAAGAGCAAGCTAATTTTGTGTGGTCAGTTCACCAGTAGCTCATTTCCATGCGAACGAACGAACGAACGAACGAACGAACGAACGAACGAACGAACGAACGAACGAACGAACGAACGAACGAACGAACGAACGAACGAACGAACGAACGAACGAACGAACGAACGAACGAACGAACGAACGAACGAACGAACGAGCGAGCGAGCGAGCGAACGAACGAACGAACGAACGAACGAACGAACGAACGAACGAACGAACGAACGAACGAACGAACGAACGGAACAAAAATAGGCGTTTCTGGTTTCTAGAATACAATGTGCTTTGTTTTGCTTTTCCATTTTGCCAGGTGTTTTTTTTTTTTTTTTTTTTTGAGGTTGAGAGATCCTGCATTTTATGGCAATAGCACAGCTCCTGGAGGTTTTAATGAGCAAGTAGTGATTTTTAAAAACCACCCATTAAAGTAGTTTCTCAATTATGTTAATTCAGCGTTGGCTCAAGATGATACTTTATTTAATACTTAAAAAAATTACCAGCAAAGGTGTTTGAGGGTGACCAACAAAGAAGGAATAAATCAAATGAACAAAGAGCAAGAAATCATTGAGCATGTAACATGCAGACAGCTAAAATACATCACTTACATAATCAGAAATGAAAAATATGGGCTATAATGAAAAATATGGGCTATTGTAGGCAATGATTCAAGGGAGAATAAATGGGAAAAGAAGTTCAGAAACTTGAGCTTCTTGGCTGAAGAACCTTGGAGAATCATTTGGAGAAAACAGAACATCATTTGCACTCTCCACATCCCCTATGGTTGTTGTCATGTCCAAACTCTGAGAAGAGTAGGAAGTGTTTTAGTTTAAAAAAATTCAAAAATACACAATATGAGGGCTGGGTGGCTTAACGGTTAAGAAACCGAGATTGATTACCAGAAAATTGGCAGGTCAAGAACCCAGTATTGCATGATGGAGTGAGCTCCTGCCTTCTGTCCCAGTTCCTGCCAACCAAGCAGTTTGAAAGCAAGAAGTTGCAAGGAGATAAATAAGTACCACTTCAGCAGGAAAGATAACAGGATTCCACGTGCTCTGGCATCTCTAAACATGCCTGCCACATGGCCGTGGAAAATTCTGCAGATGCAGCCAGCTCTTTGGGTGTAAAAGGAGTTGGAGATGACTAGCTTTTGAGCAAAGGAGACCTTTGGCTTGATTTTTATCTATATTATACGCCAGTTCGATACCCGAATACTGCAGGATGGAGTGAGCTCCTGTCTCTGTCCCAGCTTCTGCCAACCAAGCAAGAAATTGCAAGTAGATAAATAGGTACCACTTCGGTGGGAAGGTAAAAAAACATTCCGTGCACTCTGGTGTCTAGTCATGCCTGCCACATAACCACGGAAACGTCTGCAAACGCAGACAGCGCTGGCTCTTTGGCAATGAAACAGAGATGAGCACTGAACCCTAGAGTCGGATATGACTGGCTTTTGAGCAAGGGTGACCTTTACCTTACCTTTACCCAGAAACCTAAGTCAATTCCCCAAAGCACTGATCAGTCAATGTACTAATTTAGGCTTCTGGGAATTGAAGTCTTTCTATGGGAACCACTGGGTTAAACTGAGTACAAGCTATTGGAAGAGGCAAGTTGCGATCAATGTCACCACACTTTTATTAAGTTGATGGTGCCTGGAGGAAATGGGCAGATAGCAAGCTAGAAGTCATGGGCTTATCACACGAATTAATTATGAACGCAGGTGAAAGAGAGACGAGATTATGTATAAAGAACCTGATTCTCCAAGTGTACATAGCGAGTAATACAACAATTTATGCTGACATGTCTTGTTTCTAGATAGCCTTCATGAGTCATCTGATTCTTGACATATTGAATGCAAGTCTTTCTCTATGATCATTCTACTACGGCCGCATCTCATTGCATTCACATTAGTTTGTAGCATGTGCTTTCAATATCCTTTCTATTTTAATAGCTTGGATTGTGATGTGGCAATTCCAATACTCTAGGGTGAATAATGGGAAGAGGGTATCATTGAAGTTCCACATGGGCAGCCATGGACGACGCAGTTGCAGCGTGTATGATTCGGGAGAAAGAGATATCGCTATGTGACATTGAGTGTTTTTCTGCTGAATGTGTACACCCATAGGAGATTGTTTCAGTAGCTACAAGCTTGGCTGCTCTCTCTCTCTCTCTCTGTGTATACACACACACACACACACAGAGAGAGAGAGAGAGAGAGAGAGAAATCTTATCTTCCATCCTCATTTCATAAATATGGTACATTAATATTCATTAAGCTTCCTGTATTATCATTTTCACAGGCGATTACTGGCAATTCGCCATTTTCTCTCATCCCCTTCTTACCTGCCAGAGGCTTCGCCTTTGCGGCAAAGTGTCCACTAAGGATCCTTTTAGGAAACGAGTGGAAATTAAGGAACAACTACACTTTGTTGAAGCCTGCTAGTCTAGATATGTTACAAACGAAGACGACCGAGGACTGTTGGAGACAGGATGTAGTCTGGAGATGTACATAAAGCATCGATGACAACGACAGTGACATAGAAGCTACAATGAATCTGGACTTTGCCCATGTTATTGAGCCATGTTGGGTCTCTGTGGATTACCTTCTGGTGATCAGATAATAAAGCTTTACTAGTTTGGGTTCTGTCAATCAGGATGGACAAAGTAACATATGAAGTAACTCAATATCATTTTTGCAATGATATTTTCTTAGAAGGGTGGGCGAGGATTGCATTTTTATTACTAATTTGTTTATTTTCTATATCCTACCTTTCTTTCCCCCTTTTCCAACTCTAGGGTGTGGTGCTCATCTCCGTTTGCAGATGTCTACATCTGCAGATGTTTCCGTGGTCCTGTGGCAGGCATGACTAGACGGTGGAGCACACAGAACACTGCTACCTTTCCCACCAAAGCGGTACCTAGTTATCTACTTTCAACTTCTTGCCTTTAAGGTCTCCTTTGATAGGCTGCCTGAAGATGAGCAATAATTAAATGTTGTCCAGAAGAAGACACTGCTTGTGGACAAGGGTTAAGTGTGGATAACACAAGGAAAAGTGGATGTTGAGAACATAAATGAAGTTGCTCACCACAGGAATGAAATGTCTGAGGAAGGCTACTAGAGTGATTAGAAGGGATAAAGTCAGGAATGAGATTATATAAGAAAGAACTGTAATAGAAACAATCTTAAACTACATCCATTTTTTTGTTGTTGTTCAGTCGCACAGTCAATTCCGACCCTCTGAGGGTCGGATGGAATAATATCCCAAGCCGGTTGGATGATTTGACAACCACCGCCCCCGCCCCCTGCCCTCCCCCCCCTTTGCTAGTTTTAATCTTCTAAGCTTCTTTTTAATCTTTAATCTTTTAATTAGTTTTAAACTATTTGATTGTTATTAATGACATGTTGTAGATTTGTAGATTGCCCTGAGTCACTTCGGGGAGGAGGGCAATAAACAAGTGTGAATAATAATAATAATAATAATAATAATAATAATAATAATAATAATAATAATAATAATAATAATAATAATAATAATAATAATAATAATAATAATAATAATAATAATAATAATAATAATAATAATAATAATAATAATAATAAAAAATTATTTATTTATTTATTTATTTATTTAGATTTATTATCCTGCCCCAATCAGGCGAACCTGACTCTAGGCAGCTTACAGAAAGGGTGAGAGACTATACACAATGCAAAACAATTAAACAATCCCCTTACAAATTCATAAATTAAAACTTTAAGGTTCAAAATTACTTAAAAATCAATTTAAAAAGAATTAAACTATGAATTTACAAAAATCTAAAAGATTAAAAAAGTTAAAAGGTTTAAAAAGTTTAAGAGTGAGGGAGGGGTGGCTGTGTGATATATCTCTGTGCAACATCCACAAACATATAATAATAACTGCATGTCATCAAATCAATTCTGATGTATGATGATCCTTTCCAGGGTTTTCTAGCTGGTTGACCTTTCCCTTCTTATGGGTGTATGTGTGTGTGTGGGGGGGAGCTCTATGACTCTGCAGTTTGCCCAAGGCTACATAAGTTGACTCTTCCCAGTGTGGAATCGAACTCCCAACCTCTCATTTCATAGCCAAATTCCTAAACCACTGAGCTATCCAGCCAGCACACAAAGCTATGCTCAACAGCCATCCCACCATCCAGGAAGAGCTTTGCAATCAATGAACCATCTCCTGTGAACGTCTCAACAATTGGCATTTATTTTGTCCATGTGCAGGCATTTCTTTTAAAACTGTTTCCCATGGTTGAGAACTTCTTCTCCTCGTCCCTATCCTATCCAAAGCCCCTCTTTCAGCTGCATCCAAGAGATTGCATTAGACATGTCAGAATAATTATGACCCTGTATTTGAATCAATGCTTGTTTAATAAACTTGTGCTTTATGGTACGCGGAAGGGCAGTTCAATGAGGGTTTGCAGCTGACAGCTGTCTGCAGTTCTTCTCTATCAACCAAGCCCAGCTTCATCTGACAGGAAGTCATGTCCCCATGCTTATTGGAGGAAGGACGTTGTAATGTAATCTTCAGGGCCCTGTTGGATAAGTCAAGAGGCATTGAATTGAAGGAGGGCAGATGAGAGAGGAAGATGTTGTGAAGCCAAAGTCTCTCTGCATGGTGGTTGTTTTTTGTTGTTGTTGAAATCGGAAAGAAATCAAGGGATAAATGGAATAACTCTGTATGATTAGTGGTTAAGATGGTAAACTTGATGACTGGAAGATCAGCAAGTCAGCAGTTCAAGACCCGAGTATTGCACGACGGAATGAGCTCCCGTCATCTGTCTCAGCTTCCCACCAACCGAGGAGTTGCAAGTAGATAAATAGGTACCATTTCAGCAGGGAAGATAACAGCATTCCATATGTTCTGGTATCTAGTCATGCCTGCCACATGGCTGTGGAAACACCTGCAGACGCAGTCAGCACTGGCTCTTTGGCTATAAACGGAGATGAGCACTGAAGCCTAGAATCAGATACGAATGGCTTTTGAGCAAGGGCATTCTATCTCTGTATGTGATTGGGAGTGCTGGTCTCAATGGAGCACATGCCTTTTGCTGAGAATCTTTACAATCCGGATCTACCCAAAAGGTAGGTTGCCCTTGCTCAAAAGCCATTCATATTCGACTCTAGGGTGTGGTGCTCATCTCCGTTTACAGCCAAAGACCCAGTACTGTCTGCGACTGCAGACATTTCTGAGATCATGTGGCAGTCATGACTAGACACTGGAGTGAACAGAATGCTGTTTACCTTCCCACCGAATTGGTACCTGTTTATCAACTTGCAATTTCTTGCTTTTGAACTGCTATGTTGGCAGGAGCTGGGACAGTGATGGGGACTCGCTCCGTTGTGCAGCACTCAGGTCTCAAACTGCTGACCTGCTGACCTTCCAGTCATTAAGTTCAGGATCTTAACCATTAAGTCCACCGCAGCCCCTTGGAACAAGATTAGTACAGGATCATTTTCAGTTTTTTTTTCCAGAAAATATGTACAGTGTACATTTATTTTGAGAATTCACTTTTATCCCTTCCAGATCTGGGCTTTAACCATTTCCCTGTGTTTCAGGAGAGTTAAGCCTTCATAAAGAAATCCCCAGAATAGACCCTGTGAAGTAAAATTGATCACACTTTATTTCCCCCCATTTTCCCCTGAGATGGAACACATGCCTGTAGCGGCTGCAGGGGGGGGGCACTTTACCCCTCTTTCCACCCGGGAAGACAGAGCCTCTGTGAACAAGGGTCTACCAAAGTTTAACAGCTTGGCAGTCACTGGTGATGATTAATGTCACTTCTGTATTGGCCATATGCAATAAATAACAGGTAAATTACATTAGAGTGATTATTATATTGGTACATTGCCTTACCAGTGCTACGTTGGCCCCATTGCAGAGCAGTTATGGCACAGTTTGGTTTCTTATTAATAAAGTGGCCCACTATTGTTTAATTCAAAGAAATGTGTCTGTCTCTTTACTCGGGGAGGTGGGGTGGTGGGGCAAAGTTCAGCAGTGGGGATGGGAAAATATTTCATATCTAGAATTGTTCTTATACTGTATTCACCTTATAAACATATGTAGAATTGTTTCTTATATTCTCCAGTTAACACAGAGCATATCTGTAGCACATGGCTACTATTCTTAACAATTGATAGTGAAGTTAAGTACATGGTTGCATCCATTTACATTATAAAGATCAAGTAAATACATGATTATCTTTGCCCATTAAGCTTCTGTGCAGATTCAAAACTAATTATTTTTTTAAAAAACGGTGATGTTAAATTACCAAACAATCCACAGGAATAGCTAATGACTATACTTAAGAAGCAGGTAATTTCCTTAGAGATCATTCTGCACAGTTAGTTACCAGTCAGGGAGACTTTTTAAAAAGCTTCTTAAGGCCTACAGGTGATATAATAAGACATCTGAAGGACATTTTTTCAACTCTTAACAACGTGAAATTGATAAATATTTGTAACCCCGATTGCTACTCTCTTTATTCTCTTTGAACCTACACATTTCCCTCTTTTCTACTTTCCCTCGCTTGGCAAATAGCTGGCAGCCAGAGGAAATGTCATTTAGTTAAATATTGCTTGTGAAGAACTATAAAAATGGCGGCGTTAGAGATGTGGAAGAATTCATGTTTAGCATGCAAGGTTCCTGGACTTATCTAAAACCAGTGATGGTGAACCTTTTAGAGACAGAGTGCCCAAACAGAGGGTTGGGGTAAACTCTGTACTGGGGGGAGGGAGGAAATGCTTCCATTGGGCTACTGGGCTACTGGGCAGGGTGAATTCTGTGCTGGGGGGAGGGAGGAAGCACTTCCATTGGGCTGCTGGGCAGAAGGATGGGGTGAACTCTGTGCTGGGGTGATGGCATGTGTGCCCACAGGGATGGCTGGGAGTACCCTGTTTGGCACACGTGCCATAGGTCCATCACCACTGAGTTAAACCAATCAGTAGAGATGGGATTTTTTTAAAAAAATCACTGGACAACTTCTTCTCTTCCTAAAGGACAGCAGCTCTGTCTGCATGCATAATTCTATTGGAAGGAGGTTCCACATCCATTTGGAAACACCACTTTCCTAGAGAAGTGAGTTTTCCAGTGTGAGGACAGCGAGGACAAGGTGATAGTGGGGTTCCCTCACCCTGCTAACATTTTATTGAAGCGTGGGGCATTTACTTTCCATTTTGAAAGTGGCTTTGCTCATTTCTCCAACCTTACCCGGCTACCTGAAAATTATACCTGGTTATAATGGTAAACAGAATCAATGACCTAAATCATGTTGCTCAGCTCCACCTGTGCAAAGGGAATGATGATGTCATAATCAATATCAGGTCACTGCTGATAAAAAGACTCCTTGTTTGCAGCTTTGCAGTGTGCATAGCTCACACAAAATGAGACAAAGTCATGTGCTCACTGAAAATGAAAAGGGAAAGCTTTAACCAGTGGCATTCTGCTACTGGCAGTGATGTCATTTTCAAGGCACCCAACAGGGTTTTGGCCAATATATCTGTTCTATTCTTGGTCATTCCCAGAGTCTAAAGGTTGCCCTTGCTCGAAAGCCAGTCATATCTGACTCTAGGGTTCAGTGCTCATCTCTGTTTATAGCTGAAGAGCAAGTGCTGTGTGCATCTGCAGATGTTTCCATGGACACGTGGCAGGGATGCCTCAACGCTGGACTGCATGGAATGCTGTTTACCTTCCCACCAAAGTGGTCCCTATTTATCAACTTGCAATTTCTTGGTTTTGAACTGCTAGGTTGGCAGGAGCTGGGACAGAGACAAGAACTCACTCCATCATGCAGTACCCAGGAATCGAACTCTGGCCTTCCATTCAAGCGAGTTCAGCATCTTAACCACTTCAGCCACTGCAGTCCCTGTGTGTAGGATGCATAATAATGGGCATAAACTAAAGGAAGACAGATATAGGCTGAACATCAGAAAAAACTTCTTAATGGTTGGAGCAGTATGACAGTGGAACCAAGTTCCTTGGGAGTTGGTGAGCACTCCAACACTGGAAGCATTCAAGATAGAATTGGACACCCCTCTATCAGGTTTGATTTGATTTCGATTCCTGCATTAAGCAGAGTGTTGGGCTCAATGACCTTAAAGACCCCTTCCAACTCAATGATTCTCTGATTCTATTATATGTTCTACTATTTATCCTTGATCTATCTCTAAGACTCAAATTATTAGTGTGGAAAGAGAATCCAGAAAGAGTTAGACCTTATGTTGTGAGGAACAGCAAATAGATATAATATATTGGGTAGGATTGACGCCGAGTCTCCGTCAACCTTAGGATTGTCTCATCATAGTTTGTTCCATTTTAATATCTTTCTCTTACTTAGACATTTGTGTTTGTACATCTACCAAAAATTACCCATATTTTTCCTTCATCAATGAAACATGTCTATTTTCCCCCCAGAAGTGCACAATGTAGCCTTTCACAGTTTAAAATGTTCCCATTGATTAATTCGTAATTTACATTGCTGACATGACACGTAAGTGTCACACTGTGAATCTTCAAGGAAGGATTCCCACAATTTTTATCGAGATTGTCAGATCCAGTGAAATCCAGTTCTTTTCCCTTCTAGTCATGAACCCAATTACAAAGGTGTGTGCATGTTCATTAAAAAGGAGGGAAATGGTTTCTTCTTGACACTTCGCTAACTTGAAATAGTCACATAATTAAGCGGCATAGTTTTTCAAGCCACTAAATAAGCCGAAACATGATTAATGTGGACCATTTGTTTTTAGGGTTTTTGTGTGTGAAATGGCAGCCAATTTAAAAGCTTATACGTTATAAATTGCTTTCATTTAGTCTTTAAACATCCCCTAGACCTAAACCACTAATTTAGCCATTCCCTTTAAATATGTTATATATAGACAAGCTTTGAATTTCTCCCCATAAAATTAAAAAATAGAAGCAGTAGAGCCAGAGGAATCTTTAGGGAGATGTAACCATTGCCAAGAAAACCCCATGGACAGTACTTATTGTGAGGCCAGCTATGGCAAACCTAGGGAGCATAATAAAAAGTAGAGACATCACCCTGCCAAGAAAAGTCCACATAGTTAAAGCAATGGTCTCCCCGGTAGTAATGTATGGCTGTGACAGCTGGACCATAAGGAAGGCTGAGCACAGAAGAATAGACACCTTTGAACTGTGGTGCTGGATCAGACTCTTGAGAGTCCCCTGGACTTCAAGGAGATAAAATCAGTCAATTCTGAAGGAATTCAACCCTGATTGCTCCTTAGAAGGACAAATGCTGAAGCTGAAGCTCAAGTACTTTGGCCACCAAATGAGAAGCGAGGACTCACTAGAGAAGACCTTGATGCTGGGAAAGATCGAAGGCAAAAGGAGAAGAGGACAGCAGAGGATGTGATGGCTAGATGGCATCATTGATGCAGTGGGCGTAGATCTAGGTGGGCTACAGAGGATGACAGATTACAGAGGAGCCTGGTGTGTGGTGGTCCATGGGATTGTAAAAGGTTGGACTTGACTGTGCAACTGGCAACAACAAGGGAAATAAGGAACTACATTATAATGACCAAAGTAAGATTGCAGTTATATTCACCAATGTATGGCTGAGATGTAGCTCTCTCTTGTTCCTTTTGGAGCTGCAGTGACTCAGTGGTTAAGAAACTCACCTTTTTAGCTGGAAGGCTGGTAATTCGGCAGTTTAAGACCTGGGTACTGCATGACGGATTGAGCACCTGTCTCTGTCCCACCTCTTGGGGACATGAAAGGACCCTCATTTGGGCATTTCCTGAGTGGAGTTTCTTCTACAAAAATCCTTTCAACCCAGAATAATTTCTGGCAAGAAATTATTATATCTCTCCTTTTCTACATCTGTAGGTGAGGCAGCGCAGATTCCTGAAAGCTGCGATAACAGACTGGATGATGGTCAGTAGCCTGAAATTGAATCTAGGCAAGACAGAGGTCATATTGTTAGGACCATCGGACTGGCAATATGGACATCCTCCACTCCCCATGAAGGATCAGGTTCACAGCTTGGGATAACTTCTGCACCTGACTCTCTCTTGTTGTTGCTGTTCAGTCGCACAGTTGATTCTGATCCTTTGCGAACCCATGGGCCACTACATCCCAGGTACTCCTATCCTCCACCATCCTCCTCAGCCTGCCCAACTTTGTGCCCATTGTGCCCATTGTGTCAACAATATCATCTACACATCTCATTCTATGCCACCTTTTCTTATTTTGCCCTTGACCTTTCCCAGCATCAAGGCTTTCTCAAATGACTCCTCTCTTCATATTTGATTTCCAAAGTACTTTAACTTCATCTTCAATATTTGACCTTACAAGGAGCAGTCAGGGTTGATTTCTTTTAGAATTGACTGATTTGATCTCCTTGCAGTCCAGGGGACTCTCAAGGGTCTCCTCCAGCACCACATCTCAAAGGCGTCTATTCTTCTGCGCTCAGCCTTCCTTATGGTCCAGCTCTCACAACCATACATTACTACTGGAAATACCATTGTTTTGACTATACAGACTTTTGTTTGCAAAGTGATGTCTCTACTTTTAACTATGTTCCCCAAATTTCTCATAGCTTGCCTCCCAAAAATTAGTTGCTGCAATCACCATCTGCAGTGATCTTGGATCCTAATGTAAAGCCTGTCACATCTTCCTCATCTATTTTCCACGAACTGATAGGGCCTGTTGCCATTATCTTGGTTTTCTTGATGTTGAGTCTCAAGCCAGCTTTTGCACTTTCTTCTTTCAACCTAAACAAGAGTTTCTTTAGGTCTTGTTCACTTGCTGCCATTATGGAAGCTGAAATATCTGCTTGAGGTCAGGAGTACCTTTTAACGCTTTGGGTTCGATTTCCCCTTCTGTGGTTCTATCTGGAAAAGAAAAGCTGAACATCTGTGGTTTATGGGTCAGTAATCTCCAGAATAGATGGCCTCATTGATAAAGAAGCTTTGGACCACAAAAACGTTGGGAACACCTCTCCATCAAAACAACTACATATCCCATTAACTCTTCTCAGTTCACGATATTAGGAATTGTGACACGGAGGGAGACCAGAAGAGTGAGCACAGGGGGAAATGGTCTAGCGGTTGTGGCCGCATCTCTTTGGAGCAGTCTTCCAGTTGGTCCTCATGGTTTTTAAGGCCTAAACAGGCCTTTTTAGAGCTACATTTCCCCAATGTGTACCTGGGATTTTCGTTTATTTGCATGATTAATGTATTTAAAATTTGCTGGGTCCCTGGCAGTGGACAATTTAAAGGCATTCTATATTTTTTGTGTTTGTGTTGGGAATTATTTATTTGACAGAGTTCATTGCTGTAAATGGTCCAACTGTCCAAATAATTTTATTTATTTATTTATTTATTATACTTAAAGCCCTCCCAGCTAGGAGATTTTCCAGTTTTGGGCATCTAGCATCACAAACTCTCACATTAAAAACAGACACACATTTTTAAAAAATGACATATATATACACCAGGAACAAAAAACCATAAAAGAAAAACCTATTGTGATGAAGAGAGATTTATGTATGTATGTATGTATGTATGTATGTATGTATGTATGGATGGATGGATGGATGGATGGATGGATGGATGGATGGATGGACCGGTGGACCGGTGGATGGATAGACTGGTGGGCGGGTGGGCAGGTGGATGGATGGATGGATGGATGGATGGATGGATGGATGGATGGATGGATGGATGGATGGATGGATGGATGGATGGATGGATGGATGGATGGATGGATGGATGGATGGATGGACGGACAGACAGATAATATTCCAGAGTAAGAAGATTACATAAATTGGGGCATCAGATATCTGTTACTTAAGTTGCCACCGGCAGGGTGTCTGGTCAGGTGCCAGTCACATGAATAGACACATAGCCAGACATGCAAACAGCATGTTATTAAGGACCTACAATTCACATTGTGACTTATCTTATTTTACCTACTCTTAAAATAAATTCCCAATAGGATCTTGGTCAATGTGCTATTGTGTTATTGCTGATGCTGCTGTTGACATTGTTGACATTACATATCTTGATCTGTTTCAGCCGAAAGCCAAATATTGGGTAAGCTCTTTCTGGCAAAACAAAACACTTCCTTTGTGGCTTTTATATAGGCTGACCGAAAGCTGGGATATGTACTTTACATCTGAGTTGAGGGCAGCGTGGTTGCTTGAATTCAGCCAGCGAGTGAGTCAACAAGACCCACGTTTGCTCCTTGACCCTCAAGGAGAGTTTCTAGAAAAAAAATAAGGGGATCTTGTTTGCTTTTGGAGTGCCGAGAGATGTTTTAGCAACCAGCTTATTGGTCTCTGCTGTTCAGTACAGTATGTCTATTTGTAATTCCACCATTTGCTGACCTTTGTGATTTGGGTGGCAGATAAAATGGTTTTGAAACAAACACACCACTTCTTTGTACTGATCTTTGCAAATAAGTTCAGAAGAGAGATTCTTTCCAGAGTGTCAGGGAAAGGGTGGATACTTTTCTGTGTTTCTGTTTGCTTTCTCCAATCCTATTTGCAATTTACTGATGGTGCCTTTTTGCATATGGTTAAGCCAATTCTAACCTTTGTGACCTTTTCCAAGTAGAGAATACACAGAAGTGGTTTACTATTTCCTTCTACTGGGGACATCCTTGAGCAGCTTGCCCAAGGCTACCAATGCAGGGATCTTCTCTCAGGAGGCAGAGGAATCGAACTCTTAAATTTGGGCTCCACTGCCAGATCCCTAAACCACTGACCTATACAGCCAGCTGAGGTTGTCTTGGAGGTGTGGAATTGAGTAAACATAAAAAGTAACTGTACATTTACAACTAGGAAGAGAGATAGAAAGAGCTAGTTATGGTTCCTTATTGTGTACTTTCTTTGTTTTTTTTAATACTTGTTTCTTCCTTAGCTGTTTACTGATATTATCACGTTTCATTTCAGTTCAGAGTCATACCCGATGGTACAGTTGGCAGATGTTCAGAATCACTTAAGGTTTGACCAATATCTGTGTGCCATACCATGGCTGGACATCCCACTATGGAAATGGAGTAGACTGTACAGCCAGCGACTAAACACCGAGTGTTGGGTGGTGGCAAATAACCAGACTCCCTAAAGGGGAGTGATGGTCTCCTCAGTGGAGGAAATGCTACGGGAAACTATCATACTAGGCCCAATGGCAAAATAAGCAAAGAAGGAACTCTGATTCCTAATGGCCATGGAGTTGGAAGAGGCAATGCCAGAAGGACTGGCTGTGAAGGCACACCTTGTCCATATCCACACGGTTGTGGCAGTCCATTGCAGTCCTGGTGTTAAATTCTGCATGTCTAATTTCATATGTTTTGTAGGCGATGGCTCCAAGATCATAGTGCGTGGGATCACTTCATGGCAAGCTGGGATCCCACTTAAACAAATTGACACCAATGGCATTCTTCCTGCTTCAGGAAAAATCCGTTCTCAGATAAGAGTTGCAGCCAACCTCTTCAGTATTTTTCATTGTAGTGTGCTTTCTTTTGTTCACTGGAAGGTAAACATGGGCTTAATTTGCAAGATTCGGGGCCTAACACATGAACACTGAGCACATTACAATGTGGAAAGAAAACGGGCTGATCATAGGAATTATTCTGTCTAGTTTGACCCAGAATTATGGGTCCATCAGTAGTGAACATCATATTTCTCAGTCCCTTATGTTTGTAACTCTTCACTGAAGACATTAATTTGATGGTTCCAGACACCAGCTTCAATCCGGGCTTAAAGGTTGGAGCTGAAAATCTATAGATTGAAGCTTCTTTTGAAAAGTCTTCAAAATAGTTGATTCAACCCATTCTCTACTAGTTCTTTTACCTGTGTAAATGACTTCATAAGCTCTTGAGCTCATAGAAGCTTCTTCTTACAATCTTTTTTTCACTTTTATTGTTTAATACTGTACAATATGTGGGATTTTTTTTCTCCCACAAAAAAAGATTCTTTCATGACTAGAGAATGCTGCTTTTTGACCTACTTGCCTGAGTGCCAAGAAGCTAAATGGGATTTAGTTGGACAAAAAAGAAGTACTACTTCACAGAGAACATTGTTAAATAATGGGCTTTGCCATCACACACTGTTGAGATGGTGGCCAAACTGGATGGCTTTAAAACAGGATCAGACAAAATCGTGACAGGGGAGGCTACAAAGGCCAAACCATTATATCTTGCATTTTTAAAAATCTTGGAAATGATTCAAAAGAAAAGTGTTTTGTGCAAAATCTGTAGGTTTTTCCCCATGCTCAAAATTATGATTGTGTTTTTTAAAACAATTTTAATTGATGTAATAAATTGTCAGTAGCAGAGGCGGCTGCAACTCGTATTCCAAAATGCATTTTTTCCTGAAGCAGGACAAACGCCATTGGTGTGAATTTGTTTCAGGTGGATCCCAGTTTGCCATGAAGTGACCCACACACTATGATCATGGAGCCATCTCCTGTGGCATATATGAAATGAGATATGCAGGATTTAACGCCAGGACTGCCATGGACTGCCGCAGCCTTGAGGATATGGACAAGGTGCGCCTTCACAGCCAGTCCATCTGGCATGGACCCCCGCCATCTAGTTGGCCTTAGGCCCCTGCCCTCCTGTGCTTGATGTGGAAAAACCGTAAATGTTGCCTGGGCTGTAGGACTTCTTTACAGCCGTATTTGTAATTGATAGGGTTTACTTGTTGTTTGCTCTTTCCTGTATTGTAAATTGTACACTGTTGAATTGTTTATTGTATACTGAGGATTGTGCTGTGATAATATTTATTTATTGTATTTTGATTACACTATAATATTGTATGTGTATTGATCTGTAGAGTATTTACTGTATTTAATTGTTTTGTTATATTATATGCTAGTGTATTTTGGTTTGCACTGTAATATTGTTATTTGTGAATGCTGTGAGCCGCTCTGAATCAGTTTTTACTGAGTAGAGCGGCATACAAGTCTAAATAATAATAATAATAATAATAATAATAATAATAATAATAATAATAATAATAATAATAATAATAATAATAATAATAATAATAATAATAATAATAATGGCCTCTTCCCCCTCCATGACCCTTGGGAATCAGAGTTCCTCCTCTGCTCATTTTGCCATTGGGCCCAATAGGATGGTTTCCAGTGGCATTTCCTCTTGAGGCCAACAATGATGATGAAGAACTATATCCATCTCTCTCTCTCTCTGAATAAAGTGTCAGAGTAGAGAAAACAACTCTTGGAATCTGACCCAGTAAGGAGAAAATATTTGACATTATGTCTCCTTATCTGTGAGAATGAAATAAGTGAAGGCTTAGATCCCTACTGTGGAGATTAGACAGACGTTTGCTCAAACACACCACTGTTCTTCTAATGTCCTGATGAGGTAAAGCTATTCATAAGAGGAATTTGTCACATGCTATATTTCATTGAGGAGGATTTCAAAGTGGAACATGGAACAATAAACAAAAGCAGTGGAATCCAATGTTTGGGGTGCTTTAGGTGGGGTTAAGGGCCTGAAGTGGCTCAAGGGGTTAAGACACTGAACTCGATGACTGGAAGGTCGGAGTTCAATTCTAGAGTACTGTACGACGGAGCGAGTTCCCGTCTCTTTCCCAGCTCCTGTCAACCTAGGAGTTCGAAAGCAAGACATTACAAGTAGATAAATAGGGACCACTTCGATGGGAAGGTAAACAGCATTCCATGCAATCTGGTGTTGAGGCATGCCGGCCACATGTCAATGGAAGCATCTGCAGATGCAGGCAGTGCTGGCTCTTTAGCAATCAACAGAGATGAGCAAAGTGAGATTATCTAGGTGGGGTTAAGACCATGGGACTATTGAAATGGAAGAGTGCATGGATGCAAAATCCTTTGCAAAAAATGAAAGCAAATATTCCACTAGGACTTCTTGGCTCATATGACGCAGAACATAAATTTCTGAAAGGAAATAAGAACCACACTCAGAATAGCATGATGGCACAACAACTCTGTCCATCAGTTGTTATGGAAAGGGATTGCATTATATTTCAAGGATCTACTTCAAGAATTATAGTTTGAGATAATTTCTGAAAGACATAAAATAACCTCTGCTTTTGGAGGTGAGGAACGTAAAGGCTGCTTTACATCAAAACTGGCCTCTGGATTTCAATGGTTGGTTGCCCCCAGACTTCTTGAATTAAATTTTACATTGATTTTTATGAGCTGCTATTGCATGTAATGTCTGAGCACTCCAACCTCTTTCTTTGCCCTCCCTGGTGTGGGATGAAATTGAGTTCACGGCAGGCGTATAATGGATGTGTTGGAACCAAACTGCAAGAAGTGGGTGGCTACCTTAGGAGGAGCGCAATTGGCTAATTGTTGGATGGGGGCTTGAGAAAATGTTGACTTTTATGGCCCTGAATAAAAAACTGCATTAAGTTCCTGCAAAGAGCCAAAATGTGTTTGAATGAAATGGGGTGGGCAGGCCTCAGTGCTGCTGTGCCAAAAATCACTCTTCTTCAATTCTTTCCACTGCTTCTTCCTTTTCCCAGCCCCTATAAAAACAAAAAAGGGATAGTTTCAGCCTTTATTAGACACGCTAGGGATATAATTTAAAACCCAAAGGAGATGTTCCTTCAACTCAAGGGAAAAAACTTGAAAGAAGGAGTCTTGACTTATTTAGTTATTGCATCCTTCTACACTGAGCTAACCTAGCATTAATATGAACCTGTCTCGCTATTTGTAAGCAGCCCAGGGCCCATTAAAATGATAGCTAATGCATCCTTAAAAGAGTTTTTGGCGCAGGAATGCTGATACCCAATACCCTCTTTGCTCTGAGCATAAACCCCAATTGCAGAACCTTGATGTCATTTTTTCTGCTGAACAGGGGACAGGTGATTTAAAAACTGTCAGATGTTGTAGACTGCAACTATAAGACCTGATCGATTTCCATTATTTTATTATCTATAATGACAATGAAACAATGTACATAGTGACATGATGCCTCAAACGTAAGCCAGATGAGAAAATATATTCTCTTGTTTGTATTGCTCAGTTGAAAAGGAGGGAAGTTGCAGTGGACACCAAGAGAACTAAGTAAGATAATGACCCTTGACATGTTCTGAATGGATGTGAGACTCAACCCCACCAATTTATAGCCAAAAGGAACTTTATGGCAAGAACAAACATCCTTGAGACTATGCAAGAACAAAATCAAATTAAAAGATGGAGGAAGGAGCTCACTGGACAAGAAATAACAGGTGTTTTTTTTTCTGACATTCAGTTTACTTCTGGCTTCCACTAACTTGAGCCCATTATTACATGTCCCGTACTCTGGAACAACTGAGAACAGACCCTGATCTTCTTCTTTATGGTTATCTTTCAAGTATTTGAAGAGTTATATCATATCCAGTCCTTGGATCATCCTTGTTGACCTTCTTTGAAATTGTTACAGCTTGTTAGGAATAAATCATTATGTTGTTAGAAGAAACATGCATCAGGAAACATAGGTACCTTGACCTTCCAAGATTAGGGAATCTTCCAATTGAGTTGGTTCATCTATTGTATTGTCCATCTCTATCAAGATCTTCCATGGAGTTGCTGAGGAAGGCCAGGAGATTTATGACATGGCAATCCCATGGTCTGGCCAGGTTATTCTGCTATGGTAATAGAGTAGACCCTATTTCTACCAACATAACACTGAGCATCAGGTGGTGGCTAACTAATCTGAGGACCCTGAGGACTACTGAGGACTACTAGAGTGATGGTCCCCAAAGTGGATTAAATGGCTCCACTTGAATCCATTTTGATGGAGGACAGCAGCTTCATCAATACTGGCCTGGGGCTGATGAGGCCACTGCATTGTGTTCTCAGAACAGGTTTCATGGCTGATCCCCATGATGATTGCCCGGATTCAGATTCAGATTCAGATTCAGATTCAGATTCAGATTCAGATTCAGATTCAGCAGCAGCAGCAGCAGCAGCAGCAGCAGCAGCAGCAGCAGCAGCAGAAGAAGAAGAAGAAGAAGAAGAAGGAGGAGGAAATTTTTTAGAAGGAAATTTTTTATTGATAAAATTCTTACTACAGAGCCATCTGTCGAGGTGAACTACATAAACTTGTCATCACTTTCAAATACTTAGCTCAGTAAACATAGTTACATACATAGTGATTGTGGAAGGAAATATACATTATATACAATACCAAAAGAACGATATTTACAATTATACTGTCATTTACATGAAACTTAACTTTTAACATTCTAAGTTATTCCCAAATTTCTTTCTGTCAACCACTGCCACCATTTGTATCTGTCGGGTTCCTTCTGTCTCACCATCATTCTTTTAGCATATACTCTGAGCCTTGCCACCAAACTGCCCACCGTTTGTTTGGGATCTGCCACCTTTCCCGTCTTCCCTTCCTGTCCCCTTTGGAACATCAGAGCGCTTAAGGCAAACAGATTGATTAATCGAACCAAGGACCAGGGCACTTTCCAGTTCTCCAGTTTCCCTTTCTTTCTCGGCCCCTTCCACCCCTTTCCTGGCTCTGTCCCCGATAGAATCGTCTCTGCTTTCTGTTCCTTTAAATAAGGCCAGTCCAATTTACTTGCCAGAGCTCCCCAGACTTCTTGCGATGAAGGACATTCATTTGCAAAATGCGAACAGGTTTCTCTCGGGGGTTTCTGGTCTGTTATCCCACCTCTAACATTCTGGCATCTTATCCTCCTGCACTGCTGCTCCTCTTCCTTTTTCCATGGGTAGGTCGCTCCTACATTAAGTACCTGATGATATGCCCTCCACCTTGTTTCCCACAGACAGAGGGGTATATTCCCATCTTTAAACACAGACAAGTCCTCCTCCCCTGGCTGCAGATATTCCGGCAGATTAGTTTTAGAAGCCCACTTCTCCCTGAATGGCCTAGCGATTCTTTCCTCTACGGCCTCAGTGTAAATAACCCGTTTTGACTCCCTCACTGTATCTGCAATCTTAAGTGTGTTTGCCCTCACCGCCCAACGATTGACTCCCTCTGCCATATCTCTAACGTACGGCCTCATTCCCATTTTCGAAGCACTGGTCAATCTGGGAGAACGGAGTTCCTCCTCCCACCACTGTTTCCCCCAACCTCTGCTTTGCCATAGGTCACCTTGCACACCGATCAGTCGGGATTCTCCCTCATTAGTCTTCTGTTTCAAGTTATTGGCCAAAAAGGCACCTAGGAAAAGAGGTCCGAGAGCCGGCAACCCTAACCCACCTTCTTTTACCGAGCGGTACGCCACTGCCCTAGGGAGAGGGAAAACCTTCATTCCCCACAAGAAAACAAAAACTCTTCCCATCACCCTATCCATAAGTTTCTGAGGAGGGGGATACACAGCCGCCACATGATTTGCCACCGGTATACAATAAGTTTTGAAGAACTGTACTTTCTTGTAGAGACTCAGCCTCCAGGGTTTCCACCTCTCCAGTCGGTTCTCCACCCCCTCTTCCCACCTTTTCCAATTCTCTTCCCATCCATTGGGGTCAACAGTGAACAGGATGCCCAAGATCTTGACTGAACTTTGCCTGCTACCTATATTGTCTCCATCCCCATTCAAAGCTTCTTTTAGTGTCTTTCCCCTGAGTTCTCCAGTCTTTCCACCCAAAATATACACTCTGCTTTTTGTGGCATTGATGAGAGCTCCGGAAGCCTTCCCATAACCCTCTAATAATTCCTCCACTGGATCCAACTCCTGCTCTCCCAATGTAAAAACATAAACGTCATCAGCGTGGGCAACAAATTTGATTTTCCTATCTGCTTCCCTACCATCGAGGTCCCTCCTAAAAGGTAGGAATCCCCCGATCCGGCTGTCTTGTTCTATCAGTGTCAAAAGTGGATCCAATGCCAGCACATACAGTGCTGCACTCAGCGGACAGCCCTGACGCAACCCAGAACGAATGGGGATCTCTGCCCCTTTCCATCCATTCACCTGTGGCTGCACCGTGACCCGACTGTACAGATTTTTCAGCCATGCCACAAATTGCATCGGAACTCCCTTCAGCTCTAGCACCCTCCATAGATAAGTTTGGTCCACCTTATCAAAGGCCTTGGACTGGTCCATCTGCAGGAGAGTTCTTTCTTCCCTGAACTGTCCTGCTCCTTCAAAAAATTCCCGAATGATCCCCAGGGATTCTGTCATCTTTCTCCCGGGGACAGATGACGTTTGACCCTTCGCCACCAATTTTCCCATTACCTTAGTCAACCTTCTATTCAACACCTTTGCCAGCAACCTATAATCTACGTTAGTTAAGGTTATAGGTCGCCAGTTAGCCAGATTAGTCAGATCTCCTTCTTTAGGCAACAGAACCAGAGTTCCTTTGTAAAAGGTATCTCCAAGTTCTCCCTTCTGCAGAGCATGATTGAAACAAGCCGCCAAGATTTCTGACACGGGCTCCTTAAATTCTTTGTAATACGCATAAGGCACCCCATCGGGTCCTGGAGTAGAGTTAGACCTGCCTTCTGCCACAGCAGCTGCCACTTCCTCATGAGAGATGGGAGCAGTCATGTTTAGAACTTCCTCCTCTGAAAGTTCACCGTACCTATGCTTGTCTACTTTCTTCAAGAATCCTTCCATCTCCTCCGCATTTAATACTTTCCCTCGATACAGATCTTCATAAGCACGTCCCACCACCTCCAAGATAGCTTGTGGATCTGAACTCAGTTCGCCCGTTTGGGGGTCACGTAACGCAGCCATGCATTCCCGTTTCCCCCTTGGCATCCTGTCTTTTTCCCATTCCCCTTTTTCTATCACCGGGCCCCTGGTCCTAGCCTGCTCTGCTTCCATCCTCTTCTTCCTTTGCAATTGCTGAAACTCTCTAAGTTCCTGTTTCAAATCCCTCGCTCTCCTGGCTTCCACGGGAAATCCTTGAGACATCAAAGAATGGGCCCTTAGATATCTGTACAAGGCCTCATGGTACCTTCTCAGGTCCCTCCTGTCTGCCCCCATTTGGAGCCCTGTCGCTCGTCTCCTGAGCTCTTTTTTCACTCCTTCCCACCAACCTATCTCCATTGTTTCCCCTTTTCTGATCGCCAACATAGTCTTCAAATCTTTTTCAAGCTCCTCCTTACAGAAAACGTTCCTTAACAGCACCACAGGCATCCTCCAGCCAGGCTTGCCTTGAGGGACTGCTTCTCCTTTTCTCAAATGCACCACCAAAAGTCCGTGATCTGACCAAGGGGTGAGCACCACTTTTACCCGCTCAGGGCAAAGTTCCTCTACGGCCCACACCCTGTCTATGCGACTGGCGAACAGCGGATGAAAAAACGTATAGGAGACCCCATCCACTTTTGGGAAATTTTTGTGAAATGCCCGCTTTTCCCATATTGGAAAATATTCCAGTTCATTCTCTCTCTCCAAGCCAACATCCCTCAAACCGAGATCTTGTGCCAACATCTGGTTTAACTCTTTCTCTTCTGCTGTTAAAGGGTGTTCTCCTCCTATCAACCTTTCTTTTGTCCTTGTCCGAACCACTGCAAATCTGTCAGCCACCCGGCTTCTGTTATTAAAATCACCCATCACTATCATTTTCCTCCCCGTCCTTGTATAGTCCTTCAATGTTTGCCACAGTTCTCTCCTTAACTTAGCATTCACTGGAGCATACAATATGCACAGGCGACAACAAAATGCTTGTTTTACTCCTTTAGGGCTAAATGCTTCCAAATCAAAATCCACCACAAGAAGATGCCCTGGTGCTGCTTCCACCTTCCTGACGATCTTCAAATCATGTCTCTGTCGAAATAACACCCCTACTCCTCCTCTGCCCATTTCATTATACGACCACAAGGATGGTCCCCAGGTCCACACTTTTTGTGCCCTGCTTCTGTCTTGCTCAGAGATGAAATTGGTCTCCTGTACTGCCACCACATCCACATTTAAAGAGGCTAAAGAAGACAATAGTTCTGTAGATCTCTTCGCCTGCCTCAAACCGTGGACGTTCCACGTAGCGAGCGAAAAAGCTGCACCCATGCTCTGGTCCTTACTATCCATTTTGTTGCATTAAAAAATCCACAATGCATCACTTTAATTCATTCACCGCAGATTCCATTTCAGAATCTAATTCTGAACCTGATTCTACTCCTGTCTCTGATTCTACCCCCTCACTGTCAGAGTGAGGTGTAGTCCTACTAGGTGAGGTTCCCATCCCTTCTCTGGAGTCAGAATGCAAACTGACCTCCGGCGTAAGGTGGGTAGGTGGGTCGGTGTTAGAGGACACACTGGGAGGAACCTGATTCCCTCCCCCATCCTCCTGACACCCTGATGCACCATTCCCCCCGGGATCCCCCAAAGACCCTGCAAACATTATTTCCATCTCCTCCGTTCCCACCACTCTCCTCCCCTCCTCCAAAGCCTTCTCCTTTTCTTCCTCCACCACTTGCAACTTAATTGTATACAATCTGTCTTTCTGGTGTATTGTTCGAAGTTCTTCTCTATCTTTCTCTGTAGGGATAAACCTTTCCTCCATATTATAACTTTCCTTTATTTCTATTATCCTTTTGACACCCAGTTCTCTCTTCCTATAAAGATCCTCTTCTGCCACCTTCAATTCCTCATAGGTGAGTTCCTGTAATCCCTTACTCCAACCTTCAACCTCTGATCTTTCCTCCTGTGTAGCCTGAATTTTACTATACTTTTTCACACCTGCCGACTCTTTCCTGATTTCTCTTTCCCCTCCCTCTCCTATTACTTCCTCTCTATCATTTCCTACCTCCATCAGTTCCTCTCGGCCTTCCTCTTCAGCTAACACAGCAAAAGAATTACTGAGATTCACATTCCCCCTTTCCGATCCTCTCCTTCCTGCTATTCGGACATTTTTATTCCGCTTTTTCCTTCCTGCCACCTGCCATTCCTCTTTTCCCTCCTCTGAGCCAGGTGATACCTCCGAAAGTCGCACAGCCTGCAAGGCCTCTCCTGGCTCTGTCCTCATTCCCAATCTCCTCCCTATCTCAGAAACAGAGTCTTTTTGCAGACCTTCCTCTGCCTCCTTCCTCCCTGCTGATCTCCCTCCCACTTCATGCTCAGAGTCTTTTCGCAATCCTTCTTCTGCCCTCTTTAACGCCTCACTCAATCTCCCTGGGTCCTTTATATTGTAGAAGGAGCTTGGACACCAAGCGTATGGGTGCCCCACCTCCCGACACAGATTACAAGTCACCCTCTTAATGCAACGTAGAGTGGAGTGTCCCCTCACCCCACACTTGGAACATAAGGGAGTGATACAGTCCCTTCGGATATGATCAAAGGCACCACATTGAAAACATGCCATGGGTTGGCCAGCATATCGTGTACAGCCCCGATCTACTCCCAGAAAGAAATATTTGGGTAAGTGCCTAAAGGTTCCCCCTATTCCAGTTCTCTCCAAAGCAACCACAGCTCTAAATTCTCCTGTCCAAACTCCCTTACTATCTGTTTTCTTCTGGGGGGCCATCAGAACTTTCCCGTATTGGCCCAACCACAGAGCCACATCTTGTTCTGGGATCACCGTTGTCCTAAAAGCCACCGTCACAACTTTTGTTTCCCCCCTGAAGAGGGGCACCACATCATATTCAACCAAGGGGTTATCGCCATTCACCAGGGCCAGCCTACATCGGTCCCAGAACCTTTGGTAATTCCTTTCGCTAGGAAAACAGATATCAATCTCCCTCATCCCAGGTGGCACAATAATGGCTAACACATCGGAAAGTGGGTAGTTCAACAACCTCAGCATGATAGTTTCCTCCACATATTCCCTTGTGGCCTTCTTCTCCTCCACCCCTCGGTACCTCAATCTTATTACATATCTCTGCCTTTCATCCCGTTCCTCTGGCAGACTCTGGTAGTAAGCATCTAACATTTCTTCGTCCTGTATTACATCTCCCAAATCCTCCCTCCTCCCACCCAAACCACCACCCCATCTTCCCACTCCAGATGTAGCCACAGAAGCGTAACTCATCCTGGGAGGCCTCCCTCTAACCCCAGCCAAATTCCTAGCTTCCGTCTGAATTCCTTCATTCCTTCCCCTTTCCTCAGTGATTAGCGTATCCTCGTGGAGACTCGTGCCTTTGCCCAGGCTAGCATGTGTCACAGAAAGATCTGTTAGGCCTGGTGGGTGGAGGGTCTTCCCCTTTCTTTGTACAACACCTCCACCCCCCACATTAGGGAAGCCTTCCTCCAGTTCCAGTTCTCCCATCCCTCCACCCGCTTCCAACTCAAGGCCTGTTTCAGAAGTCTTCTTCCCCCTAGTCCAGGTCAGTTTTTTTTTAGGTCCAGTCTTTTGTCTGTCAGAGTCTGGTCTAGTTTCATCCACCTCTTTCCTCTTAGCCTCTGTTCTTTTCATTTGAAATGAATCCAGAGGGGGACCAGTACCTGATTTGTCCTTCTCCCCAGCCCCCTCCTGACAGTCTTCTACCTGCCCTGTTTCATTTCCATTGTCCCTTCCCTCTCCAGTGACATCTATATGGCCAAGAGTATGGCTAGCCGGTCTGCTTTCTGTTCCTTTCCTGTCTTTCCCCCTTTTCTTCCTCGGTGGAGAGGAAGGACTTGGCATGGGACAAACCTCACCCAGAACTGGTTCTCCGTCTTTTCCTCCCTCTCCACCCCCTTCTTTTTGGTATTCCATCTCCCTACCCTCCTTACTTTCCTGTTCCCCTTCATCCCTTCCCTCATCTCCCTCTGAAAAGAGCAAGGGTGACCCCTCCCCTGCCTCCAAATTCTGTTGAACATTTTCCATCACCTGACCCGCTTGCACAGGTTCAACCAGAGAAGAGACCCCCTTTCCATCAAATCCAGCTATCTCTCCCAACTTCTCATCTTGCCACCTCCTTTGGCTCTCCTTCTCTGAGGCGAGTCCTTTCCACTGCTCCAGTCCAGGCCCTAACCCTCCAGCTTCCAGCAACTGTAAGCCATCCATTTTTCTCTGGACACGACCCTCCAAAGCTTCCTTCAGGCACTTCATCCAATCTGCCATCTCCTCCACAGTCAACAGTGGAAATCGCATAGCTGAGGTATCCCAGTTCCCTCTCATCCCAGTGTCCTTTGTTCCCAATCCACTACCTTTACCACGCCAGTAATTTTCCAGTCTGGAGAAAAGCCTGACCAGTTGAGATTCTGTTAACCAATCTGGGGTCAGAACATCACAAACTTTTGATTTCCTTCTTCTCAAAAGTCGTTCCAAAAGACTGAGAGTCAAGGTTTTTACATAGTGTCCCCTTTCTTTGTCTTCAAAATCTTTCCCCATCATGAAATCTACAATCTCTTGTTGTAGAGAAGACAAAGAGTCAAAATGCTTTTTCTGGGTCCAGTTCCTAAGGACACATTTCAAGTCGATGCGATTGTAATCCATACGGTAAACTACAAAACCCCAAAGCTTCAGCAAGTCATCTTCTTCCCAAGGGGGCTCACACAGCCAGTCTTGAAATTCACGATAGTCCTTGTTTAATTGTTGGGTCCAAAGATCCATAATCTTTTTTTCCCTGGACCTCTTGGGCTCTTTTTGTCCCCTGCCCCTTTTGCGAGACTTCCTGCCATCTTCATCTGAGCAGAAATAGTCCTCCTCTGTGTCAGCATAAAAGTCATTCCCCCCTCCTTCCTTAGATTGCAATTCCCCATCTTCCTCCCCCGACACAAGAGGGGAATATGCAGAACTCATCTCTCCATCTCTGTCACTAAGAGGGGATCGGTCTCTTTTCCATTCAGCCCAGTCTGTCCACTTGGCTTTCTTTTTAATTTTCATAAATTTATCCCTCTTAGCCTCATCACCATTTCTTGTGGGTCCCAGGGACAGGGGAGACCCACAGGATTCATCAACAACAGTCAGATCCAGTCTCAGGTCTGGGATCGATCCTGTTTCTCTTACTGTAGAGGAGCACTTTAAATATTGTCCAAAAGGGCCCTCTTTTCTTTCTGCTTCGTTCGGGGTTTCAAAAGAAGGAGTAAGATCAGACAGCTCCTCTGCTGAAACTACAGGGCCCACACTTTGAAATGAGTCTATAAAAGCTTCCTCAGACAAAAGCATCCCTTCCTGAGCCGCGCCTTTCCAAAGCCCTCCATCCTCCCGGGTGTCCTGGGCAAGCAGACTACTACAGGCTGGGGATGCAGCAGACTGGAAGGCCTCAGCAGTTTCCCCAAATGAAAACATCCGCTCCTTAGTAGCGTCTTTCCATACCCTTCCGTCCTCTTGGGTTTCCTGGGTAAGCAGACTACTACAGGCCGGGGATCCATCAGACTGGAAGGCCTCAGCAGGGGGGGCCTTTTTCATGGTCCCTCCCTCCCTTTCCCAATGGGTTTGGGGGTGACTTTTTAATAGACTTCTGGAGGGAAGACCCTCCCCTGATAAACTAGGGTCTTCATCTACCCCTTCAGGGTGTGCAGGGTCCCCTTTTAACTCACATAACCGAGGCTGTTTTCCATCCTGAGCGTCCATTGCCATATGCTCGGCAGAAACTCCATTCAGCGACTTTGAAATTTCATCCACTGACATCTTCCTCACCCGAAGGTGCAGCTGTATGGGTGATGTCTCCCTGGATGCACAGGGATTTCAGATTTCAGCTGCCCCCCAAAGTTGGGGGGCAACCCCTCTGAAAACCCAGGAAAAAACTCTTTTCCACGAGAATGATTCACCAGCTCATCCAATGAACCTCCACCTCCAACAACAAGAAGAAGAAGAAGAAGAAGAAGAAGAATCCTATGGTGTTGCAAGGGGAAATAAACTGTTTCCATAGGGAGAAGGACTTTTTCAATGCAAGCTCCACGCTGGACTATTGATCATTGTAGCACTGCCAAAAAGATATCCCAAAGGTGTCTTAGCTTTATGGAATAATTACCACTAGTCTAACCCTGCTATATGGTGGCTTTGGCCCTATGACTCTGTGACATGCGGCCCTGACAGATTATCCTCACATAAAATGTAAGGTCCATGCTCTGGTCAAGAACCCAATTATAACAGAAAAGCAGAAAGGAGAATCCCTTTTTCAATTACTGGGTTTGATGTGAAAATGCTCACAACATCTGCAAACAAATGGGTGGAAGGTACATATTCAGCAACAAGAGAAAGGAGGAAAATAAAATATCAATGCACACACATTTGTAGAGCGAGCATACGCTCAGTGATCTCTCTCTCATGAGGACACGAAATGCCACAGGGCTGATGAAGAATGTAAAATACAACAGGAACTGTAGCAAAGCAACAAAGGAGCATAAACAATTTTTGGCACAAAAATCAATGCTTCTATCTAAAGAGAGTCCTGGAAATAAGCCAAGGAATATGACCCCATGATGGAAGGTAGGCTCCCTCCCAACCAGTGTCACTTGTTTCCTGCTACCTTCTTCTTTGTTATCGTGGATCAAAAATAGCTTGGACAAGGGGACAAGCAGGAATGTAGAACTCAGAGCACATCCTCCAGGAAATGGCATGGGATTCAAGAAAGTGAGGATGGGGGATTTCAATACTTTTTTTTTGTTCAGTTGCACAGTCGAGTCTGACCCTTTGTGACCCCATGGACCACCACACACCAGGGTCCTCTGTCACCTGCCAGCCTGTGTAGCCCACCCAAATCTACACCCAATGCATCAACAATGCCATCTAGCCATCTCATCCTCTGACACCCCATTCTCCTTTTGCCTTTGAGCTTTCCTAGCACCAGGGCCTTCTCCAGTCAGTCCTCTCTTCTCATTTGGTGGCTAAAATACTTGAGCTCCACCTTCAGTATTTCTCCTTCCACTGCCTTAAATCAAAGGCTTTTGTTGAGATTTTCACAGTTGATACAACTCACAGTGGCAACAGCAGTGTCTCTATGGTGCAGGATAGGGTAATGGCAAACTGGCAAGGCAGAAGGAAGACGAAGAAAGAGAAGAAAGGAGAATCCTTTTCAGAGAACCACACCTATTGTGTAGCAGCAACAATGGTCCACAGGAGCAGTGGCAACCTGAAGTGGCTAGTCGCTTTTGTTCAGGGGAACACATGCACCTCTCCTTGTCATTATCACTTTAATTCAATTAAACATGCCTGTTGGATGTCAAGGAGGCTTCTGGACTTCTGTATCTGGCAAATATCTCCCAAATTTGTTACTTTCATGATGCCTCTTGACCTATTTTGTTGCCAGAGGAGCTTGGAGGCAAAATTAGACTGGACTGGCATGAGCAGTCTTTTGGAAAGAGTCACCATGACTAAGAATCAACTGGAAATAATGTAAATTTGTATTGGACTACATGAATGAAGGGTCACTAGATCTATTCTCTTATGGAATAACTGTGGGTGACAGTGCTACATTTCTCACACACACACATATACACACAAACAAACATGTTAATTTTTCCCGACATGCTCATGTTGCTCATTTGACCTTTAACACGAAGATATGTGTGTCTGATGGAATGGCTTGGAACTGAACTGAACTCAGAGGGCAAGAATGTTCCTGTTCAATGTGACAGTCTCACCTGGAATCTTGCCTAGTTGTGCTGAGATGGATTGGTGCCAATGTTTCTTTTGTGAAAAGGGAGAAAATTTGCCCTTCCTGTTGACCAAATTTGAAGAAATATCTAGGCTCGGAGAGAAGGTCTGGCTAGGTTATCCTGCTATGGTAATAGAGTAGACCATTGTGCCAGCAACTCAATGCTGATCATCAAGCATTTGTTAACTAACCAGATGAGTCTGAGGACAGCAGCCTTGGGTGGCATAATGGTCACCCATGATGGTCCCCCAATGGATTAAATCTCACTTGAATCCATCTTGATGGGGGGGGGGGAGCAGCTTCATCCATCCTGGCCTGATGAGGACTTTGTGTGCCAAAAGGGCTCAGGACCAGAAAGTGACTCATGGAATTGGATCAATGGTACAGTTGTCTCACTGCGATGTGGAAGGTAAATGGACGGCCACTGCATTATATTTTCCCCCAGGACAATTTTCATAGCTGATTGCTATGATGATTGTCAATATTTGGAATTGGATACGTCACTCGTAGGAGGAGGAGAGAAGATAGAAAAATGTTTTGAAAGAATTTTTGCAGAAGAAACTCCACTCAGGGAATGGCCAAATGCAGCTCCTTTCATGTCTTCAAGAGCTGGGACAGAGACAGGTGCTCAATCCATCATGCAGTACCCAGGTCTTGAATTGCCAACCTGCCAGCCTTCCAGTTAACAAAGCGAGCTTCTTAACTACTGCCCACTACAGCCCCTCCCATTGCTGCCACTTCTCTAGCTTCTTTCTTCTCTCTCCTTCTTTTCCTTTTGTAAATAGAAACAGACCCAATTAACTGGAAACAACAGGAAATGATTAATCATGTTAATTAAAAATAATTTTCTTTCCCCACTCTTAAAAGGTCAGATTCTCAGCTGTATGGAAAATTAAGCCTTCATGCAATTTCATTTGATTTCCTGTGTAAAGCCTAATTAGTTCAAAATTTGTCATTAAAGAGAGGCAGCACTCTATAAAGCCAACACTTCTTATCTTTTCCGCCCCCTCATTAGCACAAAGAATGTTCTATGTGCACATGATGTGATATGTAGGGGCAATGGGATTTGTTCTTGTTGCTTGTCTTTTAAATGCATTTGTATACAATCCTGCTGATACCTTAAGATGATGTCAAATGATGAAAAGATTGCCCATGTGATCAGAAGGATGACAACGATGCTTCTCACTCCAGTCTCCCCAAAATGAAGCCAAAGTCACTAATGATGACAGAACAGAAAGTACTTCATGCTCATCTGGTTGTGAGTGTCCATTTTGTGATGCGGAAAAGGCTTGGAAGCATACAAAGTGCCAGAATTTGAAAGGGGGAAAAAGGTCCTTGCTGTCTGAGAGATACTAGGAAGCCACAAAAGTAAAATTTCCAATCTCTTAACTTTTCCAGCGATAGGGATGAAGATCCAGACTGAGAAATGACTATTCTTTTCTGCACCTTCTCTCCTTTCAACTGTGCTGTTTATTTGATGGGTAAGCATTTCTTGAATACACACAAAGCTGAATCAGTCAAAGGTGACCTATCTGTACTTTCTTCTAATGAATGGGGACCTAAATAACCTCTTTAATACTTTAGTAATCAGTACCTATGGTACAATATCCCAATACATTAGATCAGGAGTGCCTGTGGGCCAGATCTGCAGCACCAATTAATCTGGCCCATGCTGCCCTCACCACTCCTGGAAGTGGAAGTAAAACACATATGCATAGTCACTGAATGCTGCTGCAAATGACCCGCGGCTGTTGTAAACGCATTTATGACAGCCGCTGGTCATTTACGGCAGTGTTTTGTGCATGTGTGGGCATGTTCAGTGCCTATGCATGAGTGTTTTACTTCCACTTTCAGGTGACAGGAACCATGTGACCAACACGCTCGGCCATGTGATCAGCCCAGGGCCTGAAAAGTTTGGGCATGAGAAGAACGAATAGACAATCTTCCATGCTTACTAATGCTGGGTATTAATTGTCAGAGCTGCTAGACCCAACAAAGGGGTGCTAGAACTCAAAACTACCCTCACCTCTCCTCACTTCACTATTTTTCCCCTTGCCTTCTCTGGGGTAACTATCAGCCATAACTTTTTCTGCTTTTTCCCTGGGAAGGCCATCCTGCACTTCCCTCTGGTAACTGCTTATGATAAGCTGGCTGGCTAGAGAGAGAAAAATCCCTCCTTTCTCCAGCCACCTGTTTGTCTCCTTTTGGCCAAAGGGAAGGGGCTTTCTTACTCCACTTCTTACATTAATAAATAATTTCTAGAACACTTCAGTAACCAGCACATGTGGTACTGTGCCCCAATACAGTCGAAGAAAGGACAGACAATCTTGCATGCTTACTAATGCTGGGTATTAAAAGGAAGGTCTTCTGCACATTCAAGTGACTGTCAATCTTTTTGCCACTAACGCATTAGCAGAATTTCTCTCCCCACCCCCGCTCAATGAGGCAAGCCTGCAAACATCTGACTGTTCTTTACCTATACCTAATTTGTACCCCGCCATGTGCACAAAAGATGATCTAATAAATGGCCTACATCTGTGATGGCGAACCTTGCCACTCCAGTTGTTATTGGACTTCGATTGCCACTGCTTTCTTCTGTTTTGTAAGTTATTTGCGTAGGCAACATGAATATCCACATTTCTTCCAAATCTTTGACCTTGTGTTCTACATAGAGACGAATCCCCCCCTCTTTTTATTCCTGTCTTTGTACATAATTGTACTTCAGTTGCTTTTAAACTAAGTTTTACTCTTCAAGGTGCTAGTTAGCGAAGGGGATGGTTTAAGGGGAACTTGTGCTACTGCTCTCTCACATTTTTGTGTTTTTCTGCATTTTTATAACTAATAAAGGAATAAACCGATTCCAAAAATATGCACTCAACAGTTTCAGTGTAAAGAAAATGTTTACATTTTGTATGGGATGCCTTGAATTTTGATAGCTGAACAGAGATTTGAACTAGATCTTTTAGTCTATCTACCATGCCACAATGAGTCTCCAACAAACAGCTTATCCTTCAGAGCAGTAGGACTTACTCTCAAGTAAATGTGTGTAGATTAAAGTCTGAATCTATTTATAGCAGCTCTACAATAGAATTGCTTAGAGGAGGAATAGTGGGGGTTTAATGCATCACAATTACACAGGCAAAATTTGCTCAACAAGGTTTTAGCCATTCTCTTCTGACTGAACCTCACCGTTTTTCTTTCTCCCACATTAAATCATCATCATTATCTCAGGATTCTTTCTCTGGAATTAATGAAGGACTCTGTGAATTCTGAAATTTCCATAACATAATATTATTTGAAACAAATGTATAATGGTTTGCATTACTGAAGACAAACACAGACAGATGAAATATCTAAGGTTGAAACATAAAAGCAGCCTCAAATACAGACTTCATTTCAAATATCTTAGAAACAGAAGATCATTTGTGTTGGTAACCCATCAATGAGTGTTTCTGCCTTTATGCAACAGTTACGAACATCTGAATGATATCACAGAGTAGGAAGATCATTCTGGTTGACAGTCAAGCACTAGAAGATGGAATAATGTAACAAATAGACGTAAGATCGACATATACTCATCGCATATAAAAATAGACTTCTTTATGACAAGCTTCCCAACCTGCTCTTCTTCACAAGGATGGGCTGATTCACTTAGCATCCACTTTTGATGACTAACAACAGAAGGCTTGTGAGTCATTAGTATGTTCTGTCCATTACATAAGAAGAAATTAAGCTTCTGTGATCCATACGTGATAGGGTGTTTTTTTACATCCATAAATCAGTTGATGTTACTGTCACTCAAATATAACCTCCCACATTTTCTTTTACTGGGCAATTTCAGTCTTAATAGGTCAGGGATCTTCTTCTTCTTTGAATGCCATATCTGAATATTGGCTATCATCATGGAGACTGCCCTGGGAACAATATAATGCAGTCGTCTTCCATGTGCCTTCTGCATCACAGCATGACCACTGATTTAGTTCTGTGAGTCACTTTCTGGTCCTGAGCCCTTTTGGCACACAAAGTCCTCATCTGTCCCAGGCCAGTATTGACGAAGCTGCTGCACTCCATCAAGATGGATTCAAGTGGGATTTAATCCACTTGGGGACCATCACCCTTTCCTGTAGACTTTGCCACCCAAGGTTATTAGTCCTCAGGGTTATGTTAGTTAACCACTGCCTGACAATTGGCATTGAGTCACTGGCAAAATGGTCAACTCTATTACCATAGCAGGATAACCTGGTCAGATGTGATGAACAGAAATGGTCAATCTTAGTTGGGGTTAGAGGGCACTCATTTGCCTCAGATTCCACTGGGAACTCCAGGGGGTCCAGTTATAGCAGAAAATGATTATTCAGGAAAATGAAAAAGCAGTCCGTTTGTACCCAAATGGGCATTTCTGATTAGCCACTGCTTTCAGAGACTTCCAGGAGAGGAAACAGACCCCCTTTGTGCCAAAAATAAGTTCATCTTCTTATTTTGGGGCTTAACAGCCGGGACTAAGAGCTGCAAAATGCCCCTAAGAGCCTGGGGAAGTTGCCTTCAGAAATATCACTTCTTGTACTTTGATCTTTGCCCCGGAGGATGGTCAACATATATGGCAGATGCACTTCTTGTTTTGTCACCCTCTCCTCACCATCACCACCAAAATACTATTACTGTACTGCAATAATGGCCAATAATAATAAGCTGGGGGAAAAAAAGAGAATTTCCAGCCAATTCCTGATGTTATAAGAGAGGCTGGCAATGTAGACAAGTCATTCGCTAATGCCAGTCAAAAAAGAAACCACTTAGTGAGCAGTGTAGAAGATTAAACTGCCTTTTTGTGTGTGCGCTGAACATAAAGGTCATTGAGGCAGTAAACTTCTTAAAGGAGAAGGCAATGCATTACACACATGAGGTAGCTTTCCTTGGCAGAGAGACAGGCTGCCTAATCTAACAGGTCATCCTTCCTCCATGGATAATACTCACATAATCTCTTCCAGAGTAAAAAAAATAGTATGTATTCTTTCTTTCTGCCTTTGTGTCAGAACATTGCACAATTTTAAGTTATGGACATATATGAAACATAGGCAACATTCAGACCAAACTAAAACATTAAAATAGACTATATTTGACCAAAAGGAGTCTACTTTGAGAAAGTAGGCCAGAGATGGCCAACCTTGATACTCTAGTTGTTATTGAACTTCAGTTCTCAGAAGCCCTGATCAGCAGGGAGTGCTGACTTGGGCTTCTGGCATTTGAAGCTCAAGAACAACTGGAGTGACAAGGTTCGTCATCACAGATGGAGGCCATTTATTACATCATCTTTTGTGCACATGGTGGGGTACAAATTAGGTATAGGCCTGCCACATGACCGCAGAAATGTCTGCAGAAGCAGACAGCGCTGGCTCATCGCCTTTGAAACAGAGATGAGCGCTGAACCCTAGAGTCGGATACGACTGGCTTTCAAGCAAGGGGAACCTTTACCTTTAAAGGTAAAGGAACTGAGATTGCGGGGTGGCTCAAGTGATTAAGACACAGGACTTGATGACTGGAAGGTTGGCAGGTCAGCAGTTCGAGACCTGAATACTGCATGATGGAGTGAGCTCCCGTCTCTGTCCCAGCTCCTGTCAACCTAGCAGTTTGAAAGCAAGAAACTGCAAGTAGATAAATAGGGGCCACTTCTGTGGGTAGGTCGACAGCATTCCGTGTACTCCAGTGTCTAGGCATGTCTGTCACATGTCCACAGAAACATCTTCAGACACAGACAGTGCTGGCTCTTTGGCTGTATACAGAGATGAGCACTGAACCCTAGATTCAGATACAACTGGCTTTCAAGCAAGGGTGACCTAAAGATAAAGGTTGCCCTTCCTCAAAAGCCAGTCGTACCTGATTCTATGGCTGAGTGATTAGCTAAACTGTAATACTGTCTCATTTCTTTCACTTAATTTGGGGTGGGATATAGTGGGAACATATTTCAAGCAAACCTTTTGACTCCTTTAAATTCATTACTGCTGTTTCAGATGATTTTGTTGGCAAACCCTTCCAAGCCATTTAAAACAAGCATTTAGTTGCTTCGATCCCCCCCCCACACACACACACAGTTGCTGCCAGATTTTTATGTCAATGTCTGCAATATTTGGAAAATAAACACAATGCTTGCTTTCATCCAAGCTCTTCTCCCTCCCAAATGCACCTGGATTCCAAGACACATCCAGATTACATCAAGACTGCCGTCACAATTCAGCCGTGTGGTTTTCAAGAGAACTGAGGGTATTTGCTGGCTACCCTACTGAAATTTTTGGTCTCGGTTGCTTCTTACATCCAAGCTCTATCGTATCCAAATGAGCTTGTTTTCTTAAAATTATTGTGCATAGTTTTACGAACATCTAACTTGCCCTCTTGGGGGGAGAACTGCGGTGTTGAAATGTTAGAGGAGGCTGTTCCAGATGGAAAGTGGATCGTGTTGTTGCGAGAAACGTAAACCAAGGCAGCTCATTGCAAACCCATTAAGAAGACAAAATATGAGGGAAAGTGTCTCATGGCATTGATGGCAAATTGGCAGAAAAAGCTTTTGAATTTTTCATCTTTCCTTAGCTATTGAACAGTCCACAAAAGCTCTTCTTTATTATCCATCTGAAAAGGAAGTGATTTGGATTTATATATTTATTAAAAAGCCCTTTTGACACTTTATGGTAATAGGCCTTCCTTCACAGGTTTTTAAAATTATGACTTGAATATTTGCTATTCTGAAGACTACAGTATCTTTGTTGTCATCGGTATTTTTTTAATTGTTATCGCTGTTGTTTTATTTTCCCCAAGCCTGCACTTTTACTCATTACCACCACTCGTGTCCAACTTCTACTACAGTGGATTCATTCAGCTCCAAATGAAGGCATTAACATTTTAAGAGGATGGTGCATAAGCTTTTTAGAGATAATATTTTTTCCGGCCTATTCCTGCAATGATTTCTCCAAAATTGGCAAAAGGTGCAATGTTCTGTCCCCCTTGTTTGGAAATTACAAGCTAATTGCAATCAGTTCATCACTCAGGACACAATAATTTTTGTTTTTTTTCCCAAATACCTCCAATTTTTTCTCTCATTTAGGAGTGATTTTGAATTCTGGTTGCACACATCTGCTGCCCCAGAATACTAGGGTTACGTCTGCTAACCAGAGCTATGTAAAATATCATGATCATTGCTAACTTATTTATGTATTATATTTATAAACCATCCTTTCTTTCAGAAGATTTTAATGGCTTCTTCGGGACCCCAGTCGGTGACATGAAGGAGACAGAGCCATAAACCCAGTGATGGGATGTAATAGGTTCGCACCAGTTTGCCAGAACCGGCAGTAACTTTTCCCAGTGTCCCGGAGAACCGGTGGCAGCTTTTGGGGGCAACCACCTTAGGGGATTACATTTTCACTGGTTCCCCCACTGTGCATGCGCTCCAAGCACTTGGTGTGCATGCATGCCTACAGTGCTTGGCGCGTATGCATGGCCTCCTTGCTGTCCTCCCAAGCGGGGAGGAGGAAGAGAAGCTGCTAGCCTGAAGCTCCCTAAAGCCTGCTCCCCAGGGTAAGTGACTCGCCTTTGGATGTGGTGTGTCTGTGTGTATTTAATACCTTTACCTATATTGACGTACTACCACAGTTCCTAAAAAGGCCTGGCGGCTGGGCTTGGGTTTTTAGGCAAAGTCTTGGAGTTACCTCATCAATAAGCTATACCTGTGCTGTTCCAATTGGAGAACCCTTAAGGAGGTACAGCTGTTTTACATTTACATTAAGGCATATTATCCTAGAGAACTGGTTAGGCAAAGACTTAGTACCTAACTTCTTTAACTGTTGAAAAGTTGAAAAGTGCCAAAATGAAGCCATTTTGTGGTGAGTTCATTCTGTAGCTCCTTCCATTTGACCTAGTGTGAGAAAGATTAGCCAGAATAAGCTTTACGCTCTGGTTTAAAAGCTCTGGTAGGTTTGCGTTTGGGGTATGTATGTGTGTATTTTAATGTATTTTATATTTTATTTAATTTATTTAATTTATTTACGGGTTTGTGTTGTGGGTGGGTGGGTTGGTTGAGGGGTGTGTGTGTGTGTGCTTATTTTTATTTTTATTTTATTTTTTTATTTTTTCTTTGGCCCTGCCCACAACATCATGACATTAGCTCTGCCCACACTGTGATGACATCATGGTGGGTTAGTAAAAATTTTGACATCCCACCACTGCATAAACCTGTCTAGAAGTAGGTCACATTGAAAATCTTGATTTGATTCATCCTTGTATAGTATATAATACTTTAAAAATATCATAATGTGGAGTGCAAGACCATTTTGAAGAGGTTGAGTTCCCCCCCCACACACACACACACATACACACACATTCTCCTGGCTTAGCTCCCCTTGACCTCTATCTATGGGGGACCTTAAAGGCTGTGTTGTACCATAGGAAACTTGCGACATGGGTGGTACATTGGGAATGAATTGAAATGGCATGTGCAGTGATACAAGTGGACACTTTGGACAATGTTGTTCAAGCAATAGTTTGCTATAAACAGAAGGTTCTAGAGCAGTGGTTCCCAATCTCCTTTTGATCATGCCCCACCTAAGCCTCTCTAAAATCCTGATTCCCCCCCTCCTCCCATGACATATAATTCTTTTTATTCAAAAAGTAAACTCCTATTCAGTGGAGGAAGCCTAAAATGTCATTAAATTGTTGTTTTGCTGTTGTGTTGGGAATGGCCCTGGGTCCCTTCGGGGAGGAGGGCGATAAACAAATTTAAATAAATAAATAAATAAACTGTTAATAACTCATTCTCAAATTGTGCCGCCACCACCGCCGCCGCCGCCGCCGCCGCCGCCCCCGCCCCCAGTGAGGCATATGCTACACATTGGGAACCATGGGTCTAGAGACTGATGGAAACCACGTTGAATGTCTCTTGTAATTGCAGGAGTCAAACATGACTTGTATTCATCTTTTGGTATCATTATATACTGAGTGTTGCCATTTCAATACGGTTTTTCCTTCCTTAAAATGGGCACACATTTTTTGGAGCCCTCTGTTACCTTTAGCCATTAGGGAAATGAAATACATCCTTGGAAGCCATAAATATCTACCCCAAATACGGACAAATTTCAATGAAAAACAAATTCTCACAGCCTGATGCAATCCCAGAAGGGAAAGAACATTCAGACAGGATTTGAAGTCATGTAGCAAAATTGGGACAGAGAGATTGTTCCCATCCCCAGCTCAAGACGAGACATAATAATGAACTTTAAAACCAAGAGATAAAACCAACATGCAGAACAAAGATATGAGCTACAGCACATATCTTTGGAGATGAGAAATTGGGCTTCTCTCCATCAGCGGTTCGAAAAGGCCAGTTCCATTAGCCCATCCCTTCCTTAGACAGCAAACCCTCAAACACAATTAGCACAATCCAAGAGTCTGTACTACAAAATGCACTTTGTTCATCATTTATTTTAACAAGTGTCATTTACTTTCAATTATTTATGGCCTTACTTAGTACACTCGTAAAGGCAACCCTGCATATTGTGTTAAAAAGTAATGGATTCAAGTAATACAAAACCTTGCTTATTAAATTTTGCTGAGAGATCAGAGGACATCAGGGCTTTTTTTTTATTCAGATAATTGGATCTGAAAGTTAGTCAGAGAGAGCAAGACTGTTGTGTTCTCTCTGTACATTGCATTATGTATATTTTTCCCGTACAGCAATTTTTCCCCCAAAGTGTGTTTACCGTGGAACTTTCCCCTATGAGTACATATCGTCTTTGTGGGGTTATCTGCAGATTTCCACATGGTGAAATTCAAAGAGTATTTGTGAGTTTCTCCTCAAGAGAAAAACGTGTAAATGTCAGGAGCCTAGGAAATATTTGTTGGATTTATCTGCAACTAGCATGTAGGCAAGGATCAAGACTAGCAGATCATTTTGTCTTAGTTGCAAAAAGCAGGGAGGAAGAAAATCTCTCAAGGAAATGTTGATTGAAAGAGGATACTTCATGTGAGGATTATTTCAAATAGTGGTTAGGGTCACAAATGGAGTAACCTTGTTTCTGGTCATGTACCCTTAATAAACTTGGTGGTTTTTTTTAAAAGTAACCTTGATTTCTGCCAGGCAAGGTATAAATAGATGAATAAAATAGAATGGAGAAGAATTTCATTGAAGTCAAGGGTATCAATTAAGGCAGTGACGAATACTCATAAATTTTCTTGATACACATGTTACTGGACAATAGATTCAACCGTTCATAGCCAGGAGAGCCATTGATGAGAAATTATGGGATTTAGAGTCCAGTAAAATTATATTGTGTTCTCTAGATCTCAGAGTATTCTTAAAGATAACTGCGGACAACCTATCTCTCTGCCCTTGAAAGTAGGTTGGACTGAAAGATAAGAAGCTGCTTGTTCAAAATGGTGAACAAATGAATTCCATAGAAATCAACAACTATGAAGGACATGATAGACACATCCAGACCTTGAAACCAAAGAGTAGGAAGAAACCAACGGACTGATGGACTATTCTCATAGAAGGGACTGTGGTACCTTCAAGAGAGAAGTGTCATCTGATACTGCATTAGTCATAGTGCATGTCAAAAAGAGATGAAAGAGATGCCATTGAAGGTGAGTGGTTCCAATTTCATGGAAGAGGGGGACTCCATTCCAAGCTATACTCTCAACTTAACAGGATATCCTCTAGAAGTTGGGTGTGCCCATTGTGGTGTAGTGGATGAAGTGATGGACTAGGTAGGAGGCCTGAGTTCCAATCCCACTTCAGCCCTGAAAAACTCACAGGTGGTGTGGAACTGGCAAAACCACTAAATACCTCACTTACCTCGAAAACCTTATTATGCACAATATGACTCAGTTCTGACTTGGCAATACATAACAACATGATGCTGGGACCATCAGCTGCTTGCTCATATGATCATATGGTCTTCCAATCCACCCGCCTGCCTGCCTGCGTTTGTAAGCTGCTCATGTTATAAGAGCCCTGGCAAAACAGGTTAAACTGCTGTACTGCAGCCTGAAGGTTGTGAGTTCAATCCTGACCAGGGCTCAAGGTAGACTCAGCCTTCCATCCTTCCGAGATCAGTAAACAATGTACCAAGCATATTGGGGGGAAAATGATAATTAACTTCTGAACTGCCCAGAGAATGCATTAAGCGCTATAGGGTGGTATATAAGTCTAATTGCTATTGCTATAAGGTCCCTTTTGCCCTCTGCTTCACATTCTGCTGTCTCCAATTTCCAGCCCAGTCTTCCACACTATACTTACCCATGAGCATACCATTGTCGTCATCTGCAACTTGTATCTGAGAATGCATTTTTTTTCCTGAAGCATGAAAAGTGCCATTGGTGTGAATTTGTTTGAACTGGATTCCAGCTTGCCATGAAGAGACCCACACACTGTGATCACGGTGCCATCTCCTGCGGCACATATGAAATGAGACATACAGGATTTAACCCTGGGACTGCAATGGACCGCCACAGCCTTGAGGATATGGACAAAGTGTGCCTTCACAGCCAGTCCACCTGGCATGGCCTCTTCCGCCTCCATGACCATTAGGGTGTTAGAGTTCATGTCACACCATCAGCTTAGGCATATGTTACCCAGATGTCTTTCTCCTTCCATCCCATCCACTCATCTGTAAAAATCTGATAATGCCCTTTTCATAAATTTGAATTCTATCTATTCATTTAAAGACAGTTAGTGTTTGGCATTTCATCTTCTTCTTTTCCTTTGCCCTGCTCTGCATTTTAATAGGCACTTATAAACAGGCGTTATAATATATTCAGCCTGGAAAAGGAGATATCAAACCCCATTCTGTTCCGATTTCTTACTCTCCTATTTTTTTATTAAAAAATATGTCCTTAAGCTTCAGCTTTAGCCCTGGTCTCACACCACTGGACCTGTCACTAGAATTAAATAGAGACGGTTAAACTGATTGCTTTGCGGAAATGAGGAGAGAACCTAGCGCAGCACTTTAAAACAAAATATCCTAATAAAAATAGCATCTCATTTAAATGTTATTTTCCGTGCACATGCAAGATAGAGACAGTCCAATGCTAATAAGTGAGAAGAGGAGGGGAGTGACCTTAATTTTGAATGATCTGTTTTTGGAAATACTGCTGAAGGTAGCAAGAAATCCAGCAGTAAATTATACATGAAGTCCAGCTGGTGGTTGTAGAAGTGATATATAAAAGAATATACAGTATATATAAAAGAATAGGTAACTTGCTGAAGTAGCTTCACCACCACTGACACCTAGCGTGGAGACTCAGAACTGCTAAAAAGGAGTACTTCTCGTGTGTGTAGGCCAGGGAGTTCCTTTTGCTGGCCCTTGGCACCAAATAATCCATCCACTGCCACCACTGCTGCCACCACCACCACCAGAATTGGCCAACGACTCATTTATGGCCATTATAAACTCATTTACGACAGCCATAAATGAGTCTGTGGCTTTTGTAAATGTATTTACAACAGATGTAAATGAGTCCACAGTCTCTGTAAACATGTTTACAACAGCAGCACCCTCAATTACCTCTACAACTCCAGCTCCCTCAACTATTTGCGGAAGCATGATCCGGCCCCCCGACTTGAAAAGGTTGAGAACCCCATGGATTAGTGTGCGGCCACATACCAAGTTCTTCCTTTGTTCTGAGGGCTTTCTTGACTGAAGGCTTTCATTTCCTTAACTCTTTTCAGGGTCTAGGTTTCAATCTCTTTGTATCTCATCATGTTCGTGCTGAATTAGGGTTGACACTGCTTTTCTTCTAAGTGGCTACTCAACATTTGTTTGGCAGAAAGATACCACAAGTTCTTTTGTGTGCAAGGAAAAAATGTACCTGTTCCATTTAGCAAATACAGATGAGGGATAATGCCCTTTTTTTACTTGGGAAGGTACAAAAATTCAATCACAGAGACAGGGGAATTTATCTGACTGATCTGAACACCCTCAGAAGTTCTATAATGGGAATTTCCATGAGATCTTCGGCTTTCTGTCAGTACTTGGGTTGTCAATCTCTATTTGCTTTGATTTTCCTGGTTCTAATACAGTATTAATTTCATTTTCTGAGTGACACTTGGTGCTGTCAGGTGCCCACCCTTCCTCCCAGGCTTCAGCATTTTTAGCTTTTGAAGATTTCACCTTTTGGAGACCTTATGGAATTCACGATTTCAAGAAACACAATATTTCACATTTTGGAGACCTTCTGATTCAATTCAAGCACCACTTCAGACTCCCTTGGTTTGCTTCAGCACATTCCAGAAATGAACAAAAGGCCCTGCCTTGATTTGTTTTCTAATAAGGCTATGAGCTTGAAGCATGTCCCTCACTAGAACTGTGATCCACCCTATCCATTCTCTATGTCAGGGGTTCTCAACCTCTTTTAGCTGCCTGCCAAACCACACCCCCAAAGACTGTTGGGGGAGGCGTACCCCCCTCCCCGGTGGTGGAAACAAAATAGGTGGCAGTAGGGGAGGGGGCACAGAGTGGTGCAGCGTTGGTGGCAGCAGGACCAGCCTGAGCCCCTCCCCCACTACTTCCCTCCTTACCAGCCTAGAGGAGCTGCATGGAGGAGTCCAAGCTGTCCATTTAGCCCATGCTCAGCCAGAGTGGGAAAGATGTGGGCAGCCATGTGCAAATGCCACTTCTGCTTCCACTTCCGCCGCTGCTGCCACCACCACCACCTCAGTCTTTGTCTCTGCCGCTTGGCTTGGCATGGCATGTCCCTAATGGCAATCTGTAGGCTTATAACATTTGCCCTGCTATAGAGCACTGTTAGGGATAAACCAAGTGGAGAAGACAAGGATTGAGGTGGCAGTGGCAGCAGCAGCGGTGGTGACTGGAGCGAGGGCGCTGAAATAGTGCCATGGGCCAAGACCGGCCCACAGGCTGTAGGTTGAGAACCCGTGCTCTACATAAAGAGCCAGAAAGTGAGGAAGAGATAAAGAAAGTGAGTTTTCTAACATCACCTAGAACACTAATGACAGAGGTGAGCTTTTACCTTGGGACTCCTTAATTCATGGCTCAGCTTCTGCTATTGCAGAGTCATCTTCCGCATTAGAGACATTGTGCGCTGTTCTTCTTCCATGTACTGATCTTGCGCTCAGAGATCTGATAGACAACTTGTGTTAACATCCCACAGTAAAGGTTTAAAAGTCTCCTTCCCCACCTCCAAATCCTTAAACAGGTGTTTGATAAAAGAACAGAGGCAAGCAATGGGTAGATTTGTTCCATTAGAGAGATATTCATGCAATTTGCATTTTATAATTGTTTCTGCAAAGGATGGTGTGAGCTTGAATCACAACGCAGCTATCTCTTTTATTCTTCCCTCCCCAAACCCACCCCCACAAAGTGGCACAATGTTAAACGGCTCCGATTCCATCTGACTGGAAAAAGATAGGTCTCTGATCTTTTGATCACTCCTTAAATTACCATATCACAATAGGTGACCTCCTCTAGGAGCCTGCCTTAGCGATCTCACGACGAATTCCTCTGTATGCGGCTGAGCCCTGCTGCTGTTTCTCATGGACAAAATGGGGGGATTTTAATAATCACCCCTGTTCCTCTTCTACCCCATCATCTAAACGAAGTGGAACAAGAATGATCGAATGCCGCTCCCAATTATTAATCCCACTGTGATTCTAAATGCCGTGCTATTACTGAAAGCACAAAGATACTTGAAGGTTTTCTGATTTCAATTAAGATTATTATCTCCTCCGAGGGATGGGGTTTGGGCTGCTGGGAAATCTTTTTAGCTGATCTATTTTGAAATGATAGCAGTTAAGTGGTAAATAGTAGACCAGCGTGCATTAAATTGGAACTCCAGCTGGTCCCTGCTACGGTTCCCGCCCTCTTATATCCCTGCCCTCCAATGAGTGGTTTTAAAAATGGCCGAGGACTATTTCATGAAAATAACAAGCTTGGACTTTCCATGGAATTGTGCATGGCTAGGAATGGGTAAAATGTTGCTTCTCGGTTTGCCCTTCAACTCAAATCAACGTAACTTTGCCTGTTTAAACAAATGCACAAACTGAAATATAGTTACATCTAGAAACTGGTATTATATTGGTGAAGAAAATACTTGTGGGGTAGAGAGGCATGAGAACACCAAATGATGCTGGTGGAGGTGCCAGAGCAAGAACTTTGTATATCCCTCAACACCCAAACAGATAGAATAAGAAAAGAAGAAGAAAAAGGAGGAAGAGGTGGAGGAGGAAGAAGAAGAAGAAGAAGAAGAAGAAGAAGAAGAAGAAGAAGAAGAAGAAGAAGAAGAAGAAGAAGAAGAAGAAGAAGAAGAAGAAGAAGAAGAAGAAGAAGATGATTATAAATGCCATCTTCCACCATTCCAAACCCAATCAGCTTGTTTCTGAGATGTCTGGCAGTAACCTGATGGGGATTTATGACTACTAAAGGCCTACCCCCATTCTGAGGCTCACAAAGGCTTCTCCAGGGCACGAGGGAGTCTAAGGAGTTTTGGAACCTGAAACAAGGAATAGGAAGATTTTAGTTACTGCAGATTAAATATTCCCTTCTTCAGAGGATGGAAACATCTGGCTTCCATAGCATTAATTTCCACCAACAGGATTTTGGCCTGATAGTTAGGGCCCATGCATTTACAGTGGAACCTTGGTTAACGAAATTAATGTGTTCTCAAGGATGTTTGTTACAGCGAAAATTAATTTAACCAAATTTCCCTTAGGAATGCACTGAAAACCAAAATACAGTCAAACCTCGCATAAAGAGCGCCTCACTTAAAGAGTAATTCGCTTAAAGAGCAGAATTTTCTCTGAATGTTCGCTTCGCTTAACAAATAAAACCAACCAAAAATTCGCTTAACAAATAAATCGGGATCCACAATCCCCCACACAATTGGTCACTTACAATGGTGTTTCACTTAAAGAGCAAACTTGCTTAAAGAGCAATCCTGTGGAACACATTATGCTCTTTAAGCGAGGTACAACTGTACATTAACCAAAACATGGTTTCCCATATTAACACATTGAAAACCAATTAATCCATTCTGGGAAAAAATCCATAAATTGAGCCACTATTTTCTATGGATTTCCTTTTATTATGCAATTTGTATGTTAACTGAGCCATTTGTTAACTAAGGTTCCACTGTACTCTCATTGAAAGAGTAGATTTCAACCAACAAGAATCAAATTTATTTTCCATAGCTAAAGCCACTTCTTTTCTTTCATAATCCTCATGTCTTCCCAACATTTAATGTATTCTACCAGGTAAATACGAGGCATACACAGAAAGAGCTTCTTTGAAGATTGTGGTATTTTTGTACCTCGTAACAGCAACTTTTTGTTGGCAGCTAATCTTTCTCACACTATGTCAGGTGAAAGGAATTGCAGAATGAACTTACCAAAAGGTGTCTTCAGTTAGGCAGTTTCACATCTGGCTTAGATACGGAAGAAGAAGAAGGAGGTAAAAAGGGAGCTTTTTTAAAAAGCGCTTTTGGAGTACCAACAGACAGACAGAGAGACAGACAGAGTGATAGGGAATTATTGTTTAACTTACACATATAATGGTTTTCATCAATGCTGTCTCCAGCAAACTGAGTATTCACTTTAATAACTATATTTATTGTCTACATAAATGACTGGAAAGGGAGCTCCTGTCCTGCTGAAGCTTATTAGCTTTGTCCTTGCTTAACATTTGTTTTTTTGAGAAGGAGCAACATTTGTTAAATCACAAACATGCCACTCTCTAAAGTGGCTGCAGTTGATTCAATCAGAATCTACATATTAAATTTTGCCATTTGCCAGCCCCATCTTCCTCTGCAATCTACCCAGAAATCCTGCAAAGCTTGACGGAAGCTTTTTCCAAAACTACCGGTTTATTGAATCTCCAGTGGACTTGAAAGGCGAAATAGGAAATCTACATAATATTCAATAACTCTCAACCGAGATTTGTTTAAATATGTTTAACCTCCATTAAAAAGGACCCAAAATGAAACTTTTGTCTGAATGTCAGAAAAACGTGTGCAATATTGGATGCATTTAAAAAAAACCTATTAAACTGGCATGCCTGTTTGCGAATTTCATTTCCCCCTCATTTCTGATTAATAACATATTTGTGAATAAATAGGGGCTTTTGACACTGCTGCCATAGCACTGAACTGCTTTTTCATTCTAAGGTGAACAACAATTCAGTTCCTGATCATTTACTACTAGGGCTGAGAATGTGGGTTTATTTTTCTCCTGCCTCTTGTTGTTATATCGCACCATTTCCAAGATGGGACTGTATTGCTCAGCTGATCTGATTCCCTTTCCAAATAGATAAACACTTTTAAAAATGAAAAGAAACCCCCAGTTTTAATCAGCCAAGAGACATTATTCTATTGTTCTTAGGGATGTGCCCCATCTTATTTAGATTTTCGGATTTTGGAATTGCTTACATTTTATATAAAAAAAATATACTTTGTAAGATTTAAAATCGTACTTTCAAGGCTGTAGTTTCAAAAAACTAATGTGAGGTTCACATAGGGGATTTTTTGGGGGGAAGATGAGCTCTATTGAAATGGCTGAAAAACCAAAAGATAATGCTGCATCCGAAAAAAAATATTGTCTGCTACTTGGTCTAAATCATGTGTCCTATTCTAAAACAAGTGTGCTGAATTCAAATCTGAAGTCCGAATCTGCCTATGATGCCAGGATCTTAAATTAGCAGATCTCACCCTCTTGGTTAGGTTCTTGCGTGAATATATTTGCCACAAATGTAGCAAAAATTGTCCAGTTTATTAACACAGCTGTGCCTTCTCATCTTTAGCTCAAAACAGACTCACTGTGGCCTAGCTGTACTATCCAATAAGATGGTTTCGCACTAGAGACAAGCCCTTGGTCCATCTCGCCTTATATACCTATTTCTGACGTCAGTTCACTGACTTGCCCAGACATGCTCAGTTGCTGCTGGAATACGCATGCCACCAGGGGACGTGATTCACCTGAGGTAGCAGCAGGGATAGTGGTAGCTGCAACTATTATAATGTTTCCATGTAAAAATACATTACCCAATACCATTTGAACAGCTATAGCACACCTTAAAATCTGTACGTGGATAGTCAAATTCTGAGTTCAGATTTGGAATCAGCACACTGGATATCATGTAAATCACATGTGTTATTCCCAGTAGCAAAATCGTTGTTGTGCAGTGTAATAACACTAAATTGACTTGCTGATTTTTTATTGTTTGCTTGAAAGAGAGAGCACTATGAGAATCAATCCCTGGCAAGTAAGTGGAAGATCAGCTTCTATCGGTGTCTTTGGGATGCCTTCTCTTATTTATTTATTTATTTATTTATTTATTTATTTATTTATTTATTTATTTATTTATTGGAGTTCTATGCTGCCCATCTGGGTGTTAACCCACTCTGGGGAGTGAACAAGCAGAGAAACTAATAACAGAAATATCTGCAATAAATTAAAACTCACCACCAACAAATACCTCCCAAACTAAACTAAACTAAACTAAACTAAACTAAACTAAACTAAACTAAACTAAACTAAACTAAACTAAACTAAACTAAACTAAACTAAACTAAACTAGTTGGCGTCTGATGGCATCAGGACTGAACCTAACTGGCTTCTGAACTAGGCAACAAAATGGTACCTTATGCAATGGGAGTTGTGTAAATGCAATGGCCATGATGGACTTCAACAATCTGAATGCATGAGAAAGCTCAACGGACCAATTTTTTTCCTTCCAATGTTCTATGAGGAAATGGGAAAGTGCCGTGTTTGAGGAGAGCCTCTACCTGTACTACACTAGCCAGCCAATGTGTGGGTAAAATATCATTCTTCCTTTGTGAACCCAATAAATTATTCCCAGAATAATTCCAAGGCCACATAAAACACAGCTTCTGTGTCCATATAATATCCTCTGACAGAGACAAATAGGCATCCTCATATAAACCTGAAAGCACCCCATTGTCCATATCACTGTTAGTCTAGGTAGCCAGTTAATCACATTGGTCCATCCAGTTGTTATGGCCTTTTTTATATAGAGTGAGAGTGTGCAGTAATTAGCCTTAATTGGGTCATTGATCTCAGAGGAAGATACACTCTAAGCACTTCCATCCATCTTGAGTACTTATGCATGGGACAGCCTCAAGCCTTCTATCTTTGCTCTTATCTCAAGTTCACTGCCAAATCAAGTGAGGTTCATGCCGACTTAGCCTTTCCAATACAGCCTCCTGCTTTGTATAATGGCAGAAGCAAAATAAGAGGACATTTTCAAGGCATCTCACCTGTGGTTGCTTTGCTTCCTGTAGAGAGGCGAGTCAAATTTGTTGCCGTTCTTGGCCACTGTCTTCCAGTAGAGGCCTTATGATCATCATTGTTACTGTGCGGGTGTGTTTCGCACACCGAACCCTGAAGCTTTCTCAGAGCCTGACAGAAACCAAGGTGGAAAGTTGAGGTCTACCAGCTGGAAGTTAAAAAATAAGAGCAGATTTTACCAGTCCCTGAAAGAGGACTTGGAAAGATCGGTTACAGTCAACCAGTGCAGAAATGGTAGAGAGGTCATCAATGATTCATAGCATCTTTTATCAAGCTTTGTTGTGTGATAAACGAAGGGCTCTTGGGGATTTAGCAAAGCCATCAGGGTGAGCTGCAACTGCACAGAAGAAGGAGATAAGTCTTTACCATTGCATGCTTTCGTCATGCAAACCACATGTAGGCTGTGGCATTTTCTCCATCTCCAGAGACTCGAGCCAGGAGCTGTATAGTATTACTTCCTTTAGATGGGAGACTGCCCTTGGAAGGATTTGTTATTGTCTGTGGTCTGGAAAGCACAGGCAGAAACATGTTGTGCAAAAGAGAATAGGCAACAATTGGAGAAGAGCAATCCCACGCTTCACCTGGTTTGTATGCCAATGTGACCATGTTAAGCAAAATGCCTTGGATGCAATATTCTCTAGGCTATTGTCAGAGTCCAGGATGAAGGTAGCCGATGAGCAAAACAATTATCAGGACTCTGAGCAACCAAGCTAAAGGTCACACAGCAAAATTTATCCACATCCAAATCCAAGATCAAGTCAAAAGCCGACAGAGGAACAAGGCGAGTCTAGAAGACAAGACATAATAATAATAATAATAATAATAATAATAATAATAATAATAATAATAATAATAATAATAATAATAATAATAATAATAATAATAATAATAATAATAATAATAATAATAATAATAATAATTTTGTGTCAGAAATTCTTCTGGGTTGAAAGGATTTTTTTTTCTGGAAGAAACTCCGCTCAGGGAATGCCCAAATGAGGCTCCTTTCATGTCCCCAAGAGCTGGGACAGAGACTGGCACTCAATCCATCATGCAGTACTTGAGTCTTGAACTGCTGACTTGCCAGCCTTCCAGGTAACAGGGAAAGCTTCTTAACCATGGAAGCCACCACGGCCCCTATAATGCAATAAAGCTAGGAGTCAGAAGACCAAGGAAAAAAACAAAGCAAGATACCTATGGAGATGGAGATGGAGATGGAGCAAGAGCAGGAAGAGCCCTAGTAGCTGCAGCAGGTTGTGGGTCTCATCCTGCAGCTACCAGGCTTTCCTAGCACGCAGAGCCCTGAAGCTGCCTCAGATCCTGATGGCAATCAAGGTGAAATGTTGGGGTCTATCAGCTGGTAGACCCTGACTGCTCATTGGAAGGACAAATGCTGAAGCTGAAGCTCAAGTACTTTGGCCACCAAATGAGAAGAGAGGAGTCACTTGAGAAGGCCTTGATGCTAGGAAAGATCGAAGGCAAAAGGAGAAGGGGACGGCAGAGGCTAGATGGCATCATTGACACAGTGGGTGTAGATCTGGACAGACTCTGGAGAATGGAAGATGACAGAGGAGCCTGGCGTGTGGTGGTCCACAAAGTCACAAAGGGTCGGACTCAACTGTGTGATTAAACAACAACAAAACAGCTGGTAGTTAAAAAGAAGTATGTCATAATCTTTCCTGCATTTGTGATAAAATAAGGGAGAAATGAGGAGGGAAACTTACTTCACTTCCTCAAAAATCACTCCCCTCAAAGAAAATGTGGGCAGTTTCAAATATGCATTTTTGTAAACACAATATCAAATTCAGAGTGGGAGTTCTTACTTGGGGACAATTCAATTGCCATTCAAATTCAGATTGGACATTCTTGCTTCAGACGCTCCAGTGATACACTTGTGTAGTCCTCTGTGCAGATGGACTCTCAGAGTTTATTATCTGTAGCCTAGAAGGTGTTTTGGTGATTTGACCCAAAGTTCACAATGACCTTCTTAGTTAAAGAACAAGCACAGAACACTAACATGTGCAGATATAATCAATGGGATGCATATTAACTAGGCTGTTTATGTAGCTAGAAGAAAGATTGATGAGATGAGGGTACAGTTAGATCATCTACTTGCAAGCCATGTTTTATGGGGGTGATATCAATATTGATGATGACAAGTGACTAATGCTAGAAGCTTTATTTTCCCTTCCACCCTGGCCACATCCCCCTCTTCAGTTAATTGAATTGCCAGAGTGAAACAAAATGGAGGATTGTCAATGTCTGGATTGAAGTGTTGTTGGAATTGTGCTAACAGGTCTTACCCTGGACCTCTATACTTTGAACTGACTTTTCTTGCAATCCTTTGTGTATTCACACACAATGTTATTTATATGTCTAAAGTATCGGGGGGGGGGGGGAGAGATGTTTCAGTGACAATGCTTTGAGGAATACAACAGTTCTTAGGATCCTTTAGGAAGATGGACTATGCCTGAAATTAGCAGAAATCCCTTGGATTAACTATATAGTAATATCTTGGGTATGTCAGGACTCATTGCTGTGAAAAGCCATTGGATATGTTGACATATTGTTGTACAGATTCCCCAGTAATTGGATGGCTGTCGCTTTTTTATAGATACAAAAAAATTGAAGCACTGAACTGGTTGTTAAAAAAATATATATATTAGAATTTAATTTCCTAAATGGGGTGTCTCTACATGGCAGTCCAAATAAATGAGACCAAGTAATTAATTTGGCATTCTTTCTGTTCTTAGATATAATCTTTTATACTCTGGTATGAGCAGTGATGTAGCATGGGTTTCAGCCACCCAGGGTAGAGGCCAAATTTGCCCCCACTGGGTGGGGCCCAGGACACCGGTGGTGTCAAATTTTGCCACCCCCAAAAGGTGCCACCCGGGGCAGGCCGCCCTTTGCCCTCCCACGCTATGCCACTGTGCCAGACTCTGTGCCTCTGATCACTGTGCCTCTGCCTTCCCTGGGGATGTGGCAGCTTCCCTTGATGCAGGGCCGTCAGAGGTCTGGACCACGTGCCTGGGCTGGACCATGTGCCCCGGCTCCCACTGGAACATTTTGCCGCCCCCTGGAAAGTGCCACCTGGGGCAGCCCCCACTGCCGCCGCTGCCACCCCCCCCCCCCCCATGCTCCACCACTGGGTATGAGCTATAACAGGAGAACAAGTTGAATCTGGTACAAAGTATGCACTCCTAACCACAACTAACTGCAGCCAACTACAGCTAACCACTTCTGAATGTGGCACTCTGGTGGCGCAGTAGTTAAACGGCTGTACTGCAGCCAAAATGTTGTGAGTTTGATCCTGACAGGGATCAAGGTTGAATCAGCCTTTTATCCTTCCAAGATCAGTAAAATGAGTCCCTGACATGTTGGGGGCAAAATACTAAATAACTTGTGAACTGCCCATAGAGTGCACTAAGCGCTATTGGGTGTTATAGAAGTTGAATTGCTATCGCTATCTTCTTCGAGATCTTGGCTGGGGTATCTTTAGGACTGTAAGTCTGTAAAAGCTTCTAAGTCTGTGGCAGGTGGCTGGGTCGAGGCGATCATCAATGCTTCATTAAAAGAGGGGCATTTTCCTGCACCTTTTAAACATGCTTTGGTGCTCCCCCTCTTAAAAAAGCCGTCCCTCGACCCCACGATAATTTCCAACTACCGTCCAGTGTCCAACCTACCTTTTTTAGGTAAGGTTTTGGAAAAGGCTGTGGCGCAGCAGTTGCAGGAAGTCCTGGATGAAGCGGATTATCTGGACCCGTTTCAGTCAGGATTCAGGCCCGGATATGGTACCGAAACTGCACTAGTCGCTTTGGTGGATGATCTCTGGAGAGAGCGGGACGGAGGGGAACCGTCTGTCCTTGCTCTTCTCGATCTCTCAGCGGCTTTTGATACTGTCGATCATGGCATCCTTCTGGGTAGGCTCCAGGGTCTGGGGATCCAGGGCACAGTGTTGTCCTGGTTTGCCTCATTCCTGAGGGGCAGGACCCAGTCGGTATGCCTGGAGAAGGAGAAGTCCAGCCCTAGGCCCCTGCAATACGGGGTGCTTCAGGGCTCGGTACTTTCTCCTCTCCTATTTAACATCTATATGAAGCCGCTGGGTGAGATCATCCGTTCCCACGGGGTAAGGTATCATCAATATGCAGATGATACCCAGTTATACATCTCCGCCCGTGGGGACCCAAGCGGTGCGGTGGAAGTCCTTTCCAGGTGTCTGAAGGCTGTTAAGGTCTGGATGGGGGACAACGGGCTACAGCTGAATCCCGGCAAGACTGAGTGGCTATGGGTAAGGGGTCCTGTGTTAACCCAGGAGCTGCCATCTTTGGTACTGGATGGGGCAGCTTTGCCCCAAACAGACCCAGTGCGTAATCTGGGGGTCCTCCTGGACTCACGGCTACTGTTCGAAGAGCAGGTGGCAGCCATGGCCAGGAGGGCCTTTGCACAACTTCGTGTAATACGCCAGTTACGCCCACTCCTAGACCGGGACGCCTTGCTTATGGTCACACATGCGTTGGTCACCTCCAGACTTGATTATTGTAATGCGCTCTACATGGGGCTGCCCCTGATGACCATCCGGAGACTCCAGCTGGTCCAAAATGCGGCGGCCCGGGTAGTGGTGGGGTGTGGGCGTTATGCCCGCGGTTCACCGCTGCTCCGGGAGCTGCACTGGTTGCCAGTATGTCTCCGGGTGCAATTCAAGGTGCTGGTTATTACCTTTAAAGCCCTATGTGGTAGTGGGCCAGGATACCTAAGAGACCGCGTCACCCCAAGAACATCTGTCTGGCCCACCAGGGCGGATCGGAGAGGCTCCCTTGTTGTCCCTTCGGCAAGAAAGGCGCATCTCGCCTGCACCAGGAGGAGGGCCTTCTCTGTGTCCGCCCCGGCCCTTTGGAACCTCCTGCCCACCGAACTGCGCCTTCAGACGGAGCTCCTGCCCTTCCGGAAGGGCTTGAAAACCTGGCTGGCAGGACAAGTGTGGGGACCTGGGAATGCGAGTTCACTTACCAGGTGGCTTATCTGATGGACTGCCACCCTGGGTCTGGAAGTGGGACTGTGTATTGTTTTAATTTTTGTGATCAAGTTCTGATGACTTTTTAGCTTGATGTTTTTATTGATGTAGATTGTCTTATGTTTTTATTCTTATTTTTAGTCTCATGTAAGCCGCTCAGAGTCGGGTCCTCCCGATTGGGGCGGGGTATCAAGTGTAATAAATAATAATAATAATAATAATAATCCCTTTGGCAATCATGTAATCCAAATTCCTGGAAAGACAGGAGGCTTTGTGAGACTGCTTTTAACTGATGATTAACTGGATCTGTCCTCCCAGTCAGTGGATGCCGTGGCATGCCAAAATGTGTTCTACGTGCAAACAGACTATTGAAGGTTCTGAATCTGCACTGAGTATAACATTCAGTACCTGTAAAGTCCAGATTACAACCCAAAGTGAGTTTTCTACTGCTGCAAAATCAGTCACCTAACTCCACTGCTGCTAGCAGAAGACTGGACTGTGAGTTGGGAATCTGGCAATTACAAATTACTTTAGCTATTTCTGGTCAGAGGGACAGCCATTTGCATATTTCATGCTGCTCACTTCCAGATCGCAGCTCATTCATTTAGCTGCAAATATGCTGGGGGATGATCTAATCCCAGATTTCTTCAGATTTCTGAAACCAGCCCTTATTCAATTACAAAAATAGCTGTAACATCTAATTCCCTTTGTTGAGCCAACACATGAAACAAAAAACACATGGACTTTAGCAGGTCTATGAGCAAAGCAGAGAAAAGGAAAGGAGCAGGCCCTTTTGCATTAATATTGATAGAAAGATATAAGTAGCCACACAGGAGCCACATGTCCACTGTCCACTAGATCCAATGATTTAATTCAGGGGTGCCCAAACTTTTCAGGTCATGGGACGGTGGGCTGATCTGTTCACCACATAGAAAAGCCATCCTCTGGTCCAATGGCTCCTCAATGCATCTTGAGGAGCAGACAAATACAGGCATCTCCTAGCACCATCAGGTATCTTCTGAAGACCTTGCCATCTCATCCCTGAACTAGAAGAACCCACCGCTCAAGTCCTCTGGTCCATTCAGAGTGTCATTTCAGCTTGCAAGCTCCAGAGATATATCTGTGGCTCTCCAGGCCACACCAGAGCTCTCCTTCAACGACCTGTTCAGATGTTGAGAAGCTAAACATACTTCTGATGGCTTCCAGGTACAGCAGCATTGACTTTCCTGAAGAAAGGCTTTCTCCAAACCTGGGATGGGGTAGAATCCAGACTTCAAAACCTCTGCTTTGTTTTGGACAAAAAGAGGTTATTTTCAGCAAATTCCAGGTCAAGATCAGTCCATGATGGAGGCCCATGGAAGTTGCATCCATTCCTGGCAAGACTGAGTGGTTGTGGGTCAGGGGCCCCGCACTAACCCGGGAGCTACCATCTTTGGTGCATAATCTGGGGGTCCTCCTGGAATCATGACTACTGCTCAAAGAGCAGGTGGCAGTCTTGGCTAGGAGGGCTTTTGTACAACTTCGTGTTGTGCACCAGTTATGTCCGCTCCTGGATCGGGACTCCTTGCTCATGATCACACATGCCTTGGTCACCTCCAGACTCGATTATTGTAATGTGCTCTACATACGGCTGCCCTTGGCGACCATTTGGAGGCTTCAGCTGGTCCAGAATGCAGCTGCTCAAGTTGTGGTGAGGTCCGGGCTTTATGCTCATGCCTCACCATTGCTTTGGGAGCTGCACTGGCTCCCAGTGTGCCTCCGGGTGCAATTCAAGGTGCTGGTTATTACCTTTAAAGCCCTACATGGTAGTGGGCCAGAATACTTAAGAGACCACGTCACCCTGAGAACATCTGTCCGTCCCACTAAAGTGGACCGGAGAGGCTCTCTGGTCGTACCGTCAGCTAGTGAGGCTCATCTCTCTAGCACAAGAAGGAGGGCCTTTTCTGTGTCTGCTCCGGCCCTATGGAACCTCCTGCCAATGGAGTTATGTCTCCAGACGGAGTTGCTGCCCTTTAGGAAAGGAGTGAAGACCTGGCTGGCAGGCCATGTGTGGGGAGTGGGCCAGATGGACAACTTGGTTGCCTGGCACTTTTAAATATTCCACCTCTCTCTTTGGTGTTTTTTAACTGAATTTTAATTTTTATGTATGCGTTTTAATTGTTTTTAGTTGTTATGCCGCCCTGAGTCTTCAGAGGAGGGTGGGGTACAAATGAAATGAAATAATAAATAAATAAATTCCTCCCTATATCTCATGCTTGGGCCTCAGAGGTCTTCTGAGGTCTTTGCAAATGAATTCCAGTTTTAACGGAATTGCATATAAAGATAAGAAGCAGGCGAATGCTTCATCTTTGAGTCCACCTTGCCCTTATTGATGTTCTCCTTGGAGCATTTTCAGAAAATTCTATGGCATTCCTGGGCGCATGACAGCCTTTTCTAACTTTGAAGGCCTCCTGGAACAAACTAGCAATTCACAAAGCTGGAAAATATGCCATTTCAAAAGGCATCATAACACTATCCCGATCTTAATTAGTGCTGTGCTTCTAAGACGAACATGTGCATTTCATATACCAGGATAATGCATGGATGCAAATTCAGGGCTACCAATCTGTTCATTTTTTTTTCAAACTAGAGATTATTCCTATAAAGAGTGGGAACAAACAAGCAGAATATTAAAACAGAGCTATATTAAAAAGAGTTGGGGGTACAAAAACAGGATTAGCATATGTGAAAAAAAGAATTGATGGCTGCACAATTTATGCAGGATTCATAAGCTTAGCTGCAGGGTTCATGTGATCAGGATTTTTCTGCTTTCATCTTCGGCCAACAAAGAAACTCCTGCTTGCTTCCCTGCCATGCTGGGGCTTCCCTTAAGTCAGTCTTAGCAAGTACTTAAGTGCTTGATTCAGAATACAAATTTCTACAGGCCATTACAGTTGGGATAATATCAATTTTGTAAGCACTAGCACTGAGCATCAGACTAATGTGGTTGTCCTTTGTCACTAATCTATTGGTAAAGTTATTTTCCCACCTCTGGCTTTTGAGGCTACCTCTACAGCGTTCCATGTTGGAGCATGCCTGCCAGGTGTCCATGGAAACGTCTGCAGACGCAGACAGCGCTGGCTCTTTCATTATAAACAGAGATGAGCACTGAACCCTAGAGTCGGATATGACTGGCTTTTGAGCAAGGGCAACCTTTACCTTCCTGTTCATTTGCTTCCTTCCATTGCCTTTTTCTCTCCCCTAATCATGCTCCATACAGAAGGCATGTCTTTCTCATGGAAGACATCTTTTTTTTTTCTTACTATATAATTACAGATTCTAAATGTAAGTAAAGTTGCCTTTTTCTACTTTAAATGCTTTTAGAGTGACTTTTATCACACTAAGTGACACCGTGTATGTGAGTGGATGGGTTGGGGGCTAGTCTTTGGATAATCTCTTACATTTCCCTAGGCTACTTTTTTAAACTTCATACTGTGCTACTAGAAGGGGATAACCAGTTTTTACCAACAATGATGTGCTTCTGATAAATAAGCAGGGTCAAGTCCTTTCTAGAGCAGGAGTTATCAACCTTTTTAAGCCAGTGGCTGGGTCACACTCCCTCAGACAGCTTGGGGGGGGGGGGTCAGATGGCCATTTTGTCCTTCCTCCGCCACATGTCACTTCTGGGTGTGGTGGAGGTGGTGGTGGGCCACATGAAACGACACCAGGTGCCGCATCTGGCCTATGGGCCACAGGTTGAGAATCCCTGTTCTAGAGTGCTTAAATCCATGCTAAAAAGGCAGATGGTCTTTAAAAAGCTAGGAACTCTGGGAGGCGTAATAAAAAAATGCCACATTTCCAAACACTTTGTTTGGATGGTTCCTGGGACATTTTCGAAACTTGCCTTCTACATAGAACCATAAATAGAAATATATAATGGGAAAATTTATCTGCATACCTAGGCAAGTATATGTCTCCTGACACAGTTATTTGTCTTTGAAAAAGAACTGAAGGTAATAAATAGAGCTATAACAGCAGCAGCAGCAGAAGAAGGGAACTAATTGAAAATTAATTTCAACCTGCTTGCATAGTATTAACCCAAAATTATCAGTCTGTGCCACAGCCCCATAAGTTCACTAGTAAGCAACTATTGCCCATGTTGAAAGCAAACACATATATTTCTACTTGCCCATCTTATCTTATTAAAATAAACAGAAGCTTCATGGGTATGAACAACTAAACCAAATAAATGAACCCCTCCCCGCAGAATGTTGTAGCAAAGACACCAGGAAAAATGTGCGAAGAAACTGGATTTTTTCCACTGTCTCCTTGGGAAGGTCCCAGGCAATGAAATTGTTTCAGATATGATTCACAAATGTTCTCACATCACTTGCTATTTTTTGTGTATAATACAGGGCATCCCAAAAGTTTACCCATAAAGGGTAAAGGTCTCTCTTGCACGTGGAACACTGTTACCTCTCCTGCTGAAGTTGTACCTATTTATCTACCTCCAGTTTCTTGCTTTTGAACTGCTAGGTTGGCAGGAGCTGGGACAGAGATGGAAGCTCGCTCTGTCGTACAGTACTCGGGTCTCAAATTGCTGATCTGCCAACATTCTGGTTACTAAGCACAGCATCTTAAGCCACAGCGGCCTCTAAAAGTCACCATACATAGGTAACATTGCAAAAGAGCAGATAGTGGGGGAGAAGACTGTGTGTGCATGGCCAACTCTAAGGGAATGTTTTGTAAATATTTTGTAGCATTCAGGATGAATATTTTGTCTATAAAGGTACATTTACCTACAATTTCCCATTTCTCTATATGCAGCGACTTTTGGGACACCCTGTAATTGTGTATCATCAAGTCAATTCTGACTTATAGTGACCCTTTCTTGGGTTTTCCAGGTAGCAAAAGTAGGTAAAGGTTGCCCTTGCTTGAAAGCCAGTCGTATCCAACTCCAGGGTTCAGTGCTCATCTCTGTTTATAGACAAAGAGGCAGCGCTGTCTGCATCTCCAGACGTTTCTGTGGACACGGTGCAGGCATGCCACATCACCCAAGTGCGGTACCCGGTACACCAAAGTGGTACCTATTTATCTACCGTACTTGCAATTTATTACTTTCAAACTGCTAGGTTGGCAGAAGCTGGGACATAAACGGGAGCTCACTCGGCTGTGCAGTATTCGGGAATCGAACTCAGACCTTCCAGTCATTGAGTCCAGTATCTTAACCACTTGAGCCACCGCAGTCCCTTTTCCAGGTAGAGAACATACTAAAGTGGTTTGCCAATCTTTTCTTCTTGGTGGTGGTGGTGGGGAGCACACTAAAACTGTGCAGCTTGCCCAAGGCTACACAGAATGGTTCTTTTCCTGTGAAACACAGTGGGGGAATCGAACTCCCAATCTCTAGCTCTGAAGGCAGAGACCTAAACCACTAACCTACCCAACCAAAGTATATAGAAAAGGAAAGGGACAAGACTTCTTGCGTCCAACAGGCATTTACAGTATTCTTTTCTGTGCAATATTTTGTCCAGATATACTGCAGACCATGCTGCACAGTGAAGATTGTGGGCCTTTCTCTCTCTCTCTGTGAGTACATTTCTAACACTGAATGAAGATCTTTATCACGAGTAATTATAAATGGTCCTGGGTAATCATCTGCGTCAAAGTACATTGAGCTCATCTGTGTGAAACAGAGACATCCCTCATCCCTCTCTCTTTGTCATATGCATTGTTAAAACATCTTGACAGCAGACAGCGAATAATTCAGATGTGTATATTACAACCTCTGGCAGAGAATCAGCGATAGCAGAGGTGGAAATGCAATAACATTTATCTCTCAGTGACATCTCTCGTCTATGGTATCACTCAGAACATCGCCTGGAAGGTCAGCATGACCTAGGGCAGACTCTCTCAACTGTGAACCCCAAATCTTCATGGCCTGCATCTCCTACAAACTGTAGAAAGCAAGGCTAATGATTGTGGGTTAAACAAACTGGGGAAAACTGAGACCTAAATTGAACTGCTACTCACAGCCTTGGATATCTTGGAGTCGTTATTCAGCAAGGAGTCTGCACATTTGTAGACATCTTCACGATGACGTTCTGCACAAGTAAATGGACTTGAGAAATCCATTGCATACGACTTTTTAGCCATTTGGGTCGCATGTCACCCACTGGCTTGGCAGATTATGAAGTGTGCCCTCCGCTTTCACCTTGCCCAGGAGATCTGACAGAGGATGCTTTGGTGAGTTTTAGTTCTGGCCTAACATTGATAAGAGCCAGGCAACTCTGCCTATTTAGACCACTCAAGCCCCCATGATCTGACAATGCTTTCACATAGTGAAGGTACTCACAACCACCGTAAACAAATTGAATGAAATTATAGAGATGGAGCAAATCATTTTAAATACAGGACCATTAATTCCATGTGTCTGTTCTACCTGACCCTACTGACTTGATTTAAGCCTTGCAGAGGTTAAGCTAAAGAACCCGAGATAAGGAATTACACCAACACTTTAGGTCCATGAACCAAGAATGCAAGATAAATAAAATGAGACTCAATAAAGAGAAGACTGAGATAATGGCAGTTGGAAGGAAACAGCATAATTTATATATCGCAGTGATAGCGAACCTTTTAGAGAGCCCAAACTGCAACCCAAAACCAACTTATTTATCGCAAAATGCCAACACAGCAACAGGGGAGGAAGGAAACGTTCCCTTTGGGCTGCTGGGCAGAGGGGCAGGGTGAACTCTGTGCTGGGGGAGGCAGGAAGTGCTCCCATTGGGCTACTGGGCAGAGGGGGCGGGGTGAACTCTGTGCTAGAGGGAGGGAGAAAGTGTCTTCCATTGGGCTGCTGGGCAGAGGGGCGGGGCAAACTCTATGCTGGAGTGAGTGCACGGGTGCCCACAGAGAGGGCTCTGAGTGCCACTTCTGGCATGCATGCCATAGGTTCGCCATCTCTGATATATATCGAAATGGAGAGAACAAGTATAAAAGAGGAACAACCTTCATTGATGACGGTAAAATGGATGAAGAGATTTTAGATGTTTGCGTTGTGTGTGTGTTATTGTTGTTTTGTTTTTGTGGTTTTTTATTTTTTCCTGATTGTAAACCGCCCTGAGTTGCCACGGTGAGTGGGCGGTGATATAAATCTAAATAAATAAATAAATAAACATACAGTGCAGTAAGGCAAAGCAAAATTTTGGGACTGTTAGCTCCATTCTTACAACACAGGGCAATATTCACAAAGAATCACCTCACACAAAGCATATTCATTCCCACTTTACGTTACCAGTGCCAAACTGAGACACTTACAGCAAAACACAAACCAAAGTTGGTCATCACGAAAATGAGATGTCTGAAGAAGTTGTTGTTGTTGTTGATGATGATGATGATGATGATGATGATGATGATGATGATGATGATGATGATGATGATGATGATGTAATAAATCCAGAGAGCTTTCACTAGAATTGTCAGTCTATTGACATCTATCACCCTAGACCACCAGCCATAATGCCTAGGCGAATGGGAATTCAAAATCAACAAATTCTGGAATGATTGCTCCACCCATTCAGTGGAATTTACAGAGAATGACTATCATGTCCTTATTAATTGTTTTAAGGAACACAGGGTGACTACAAGGCCCTTTTAAAATTATTTAAAACCAAAGAAAACCTTCTCACGTGGAAAGGAGGGACAATTGCCACAGCATACGGGTCTCACCGGGACTGGATTCCTTTTTTTTTTTTTTGTGGACTTTTTTGAACTTTTGCCAGTTACTTTTGGTTGGATTCTGCTAATAATCATTGCAGGACTCGGTAAATGTAATGTTGTTTTTGATGTTGTTTTTGTTTTACTTTTTTTGTAAAACTTTTGTATTGTGATATTGATATTTTTTACTGTTACTGTGTTATTGTGGTGTTATGGAATTTTTGACTGTTATGTTGTTATTTTTATATAAATTGTAAGCCGCCTAGAGTCAGGTTCGCCTGAGCAGGGCGGGGTATAAATTTGAAAATTATATTAAATTAAAATTTGAAAATTATATTAAATTAAAATTTGAAAATTATATTAAATTAAAATTTGAAAATTATATTAAATTAAAATTTGAAAATTATATTAAATTAAAATTTGAAAATTATATTAAATTAAAATTTGAAAATTATATTAAATTAAAATTTGAAAATTATATTAAATTAAAATTTGAAAATTATATTAAATTAAAATTTGAAAATTATATTAAATTAAAATTTGAAAATTATATTAAATTAAAATTTGAATCTATCCTAAGATAATTCTTATGACTAAACTGTTCCCAAACTGGGCTAATATTCAGCTGAGAGATGCAGTTGCTTAGAAACCAGTTTCTAATGGTGAATGTATTAATGCCTTTCCCGAGATTGCTCTTATGAACCTTTGTAAAGCTAGTTTTCCCCCTACCTTCTGTCTTAATTAACAGGCACTGACTAAAAATAAGTGTAAGCGCTCAGTGCAGGCAAAGACCATTTTTATTTATCCTTTACATATCATCGGGATTCTTCTGCTTGGATGGCCCTTAAGTAGTAAACAAAGTTTCCTTCAGTCCCCAAGGTGGAAAAAAAGGAGACGTCTCAAATCTGCCAGGAAAACTTCTTTCATAAGGGCAGGGAGTATCCATGGGACCACTGGTTATACTTTTGGGGAGTCTCCTACAGGGCTACCAACATAAGGCTTTCTTAGAAGAAAGTTAATTCTAGTTTTCCCCTGCTTCTCCCACCCTTGAGAAAAGAATGCCATTATCACAGTAGCAATCACACTGCCCCATAACACTTAGATCACTCTCTGGACCGTTCACAAGGTAATTAGCACTTATGCCCACAGCAAGCTGGGTAGTCATTTTACCAACTTCAGAAGGATGGAAGGCTAAGTCAGTTAGGACGCCCTTCAGGATCAAACTCACGACATCAACAGTTTTTGATACAGTACTTCTCTTTAACCACTGTGCCACCAGAAGTCTGATAATCTTCTACTCTGTTTCATGATACCATCTTCCAAGTCCACAATGCCCCTAGAGCAGTGTTTCCCAAATGCTGGTGTTTGGACTTCAATTCCCAGAAGCCTAAGTCATTTCCCCAAAGCACTGATCAGCCAATGTACTGACTTAGATTTCTGGGAACTGAAGTCTCCCTGTGGGCTGTGTACCCCTTGTCGAGAACCACTGCCCTAGAGAAACACACGATACTTAATACAATATGGTGGCCCAGATGTTCACACAATTAAATACTGATGCTGTCATCTGCAGTAGCAGCTAATTGCTATTTATCTGTCTGTTTGGTTGAATGACAGATAAGCACCAAAGGTTTCATATAAAAATAATTAAAACCAGGATCCGATCATTAATTCAAACAAATGGATTAAGAGTTAAAACTATAAAAATCCACAAGTTTGAAGCTTTGTTTAAAAACTATAATTTTAAACATTTTTAAATGTAAAAAGTCACCCTATCTCAATTGCTCACCGGCTTCCCAAAATCTCTCTGGAAAGCAAAGGATGTTTTCAGCTTCTAATGGATAAGAGAAAGGAACGAGCCAAGCACATCTCTCATGGGGCAGCAGTTTTGGAGAAGCCACAGAAGAACCCATCTCTGGGGTCCTCACCAGATGTACAAAAAATAAAACCCAGATGCAACAAATTTAGGTTCCCAAATGACCGTAATACACATGGGGCCTCATGTAAGGAGATACAATCTTTTGACTTGAATTTAAAGAGGACTTTCGGAAATATGTACAAGATCATAACCTTTCAGTCTGGCTTTTCTTATGAAATAAAAGCTGATAAATGCACAGAAAAGTCTCCAACATCTGTAGGGAGAGATATTCTGTCTACCATACAGACATCTGGTTAACCACCACCCCCACTCATGTTCCACGGGTGAGCTGAGAGGAAGAACACACAAAACCAACCACAGCCATGGTGGACATCAGCAGATTCGCACCAGTTCACCAGAACCGGTAGCAGAAATTATGGCTGGCCTTGCCCATCCAAATGTTGAAAAAAGTACCTGTATATGCTCGAGTATAAGCCGACCCGAATATAAGCCGAGGTACCTAATTTTGACCTGAGAAACTAGGAAAATAGACTGACCCGAATATAAGCCAAGGGTGGAAAATGCTAGTGAGTTTCAATAATCAAAATATGGTACATGAAAATAAGATGCAACAGAAAGGAGTTTTCTCCATGCTGATTGAGATGCGCTGACAAAGGACGGGGGTAGTGGGTGGTGAAGGCTATTAGCCGCCACCGTTTGTTTCCATCTCACTCAGTGACCCTATTATAAGCCTAGTCCACTTTTTTGACCTCATTTTTAAGGCTGAAACACTAGGCTTATATTCGAAGATATACAGTAGTCCTAATTCGGGTGCAACTCATGGCTTTCCCCTCTGGCCATGCCCACCATACCACGCCCACAGTGTGGTAGTAAAAATTTTCAGAGCCCACCACTGAACTACAGGCCAATGTGAAGAACGTTGGGATAATTTTACTGTCTGGCTCCAGCATGGACTCCTTCAAGCTTAGCAACTGCCATACTTGGCAGCTGAGGTTGAGCAGCCATATTGCAACCCGGCCTCCTCTGCTAATTGCGGTACATGTAGAATTAGTTCTCCAGTCATCCCAATAATCGTGGCTGAACCTCAATCTTCCCCTTTAAATGGGCTTTGGGAGAACAAACAGCACAGCACCTGAACTATGTTCGCTGCAGCATCAATCTCTGCACTCATCAAATCTACTCTGTACAGCAATCAAGGGAAACAAGGGCTGACCTGAGCTGGTTGTATTGGCTGCTACAGCTTTTCAGGCTCATGTGCAGCATATTAGATTAGACATAACTGTGTAGCTCCGAGGGAAATATTCCTCAGTATCTGTAACTACCTTCAGCATCAGCTGTGGTAGAAAACACACTACTGATTCCATGGAAAACACACAACAGAACGACACATCAATACCACCTCAAGGTTTTGCTCATGTGGGTCCTTTGAAGCTTTGTAAAGCATGGCAAATGTTACCTTTTCTGTTTCTCACCTGTTGAGGACATATACCCTCTTGTTGATATTGCTCCACCCAACATCAGGAGAGAAGTGGCAGTGGGCACTGAGAGAACTAAGCAAGAGAAGAACCCTCAACACCCTCTGAACGGATATGAGCCTCAAGTTTGCCAGCTCAGATTCAGGATGAGTTGTATGGCAAGAACAAACATTCTTGAGGCAACACAAGAGTAAAACCAAATTAGAAAATGGAGGGAGGTGCTCACTGGACAAGGAACAAAATTAAAGGAGGATATAGCTGAGGAACTTGATCTCTCCTATGTCACCTGGAGGACCCTGAATAGGCTGAGGGTTGGTGCACCTAAATGTAAGATCAACATGCTCAAGTGAGGGCTGCTGGCGGACAACAACACATGGTGTGAATGTGGAGAGATATAGAATCCAGCTCATTTATTGGTCTGCCGATTACTGCCAGAAACATGCACCAGTGAGGACTTAAGTTTGGGCAACCACAAAGTGAAAAAAGTGGCTTCATTTTGGCAGTCCAGAGTTTGATCAGAACATGAAAGAAGAATCATCTGTTTGTCACCATGTCAGGAGGGCTACTCCAGGTTTAGCAGCTGTCTCAATGATGTTTCTGAAAGCCATGAACAAAACAAGAATAAGGGGTGGGTCCTTGAGATGTCACTGAAATGGAGCAGGCAGAAGTTGGGAGAGACGTTAGCAGGTCACCCAAGCCAATGCCATTGTGAGGAGACAGTTGAGGTGCCTGCTTGATGTGAATGGAAATGGGAGTCCAGGCTTTGAAAAGTTCTCACACACAAACTTCACTCACCTCCTACAATGGCAACACCACCATCACCCAAGATTTTTCTCCCCATCTAGTGACACAAAGAATCAGGTAGACTTCCAAAACTGTTCCTTAGATCCACTCTGAAAACTGTTCACTTAGAAGTCTGTCAAAGGTAAGGTAAAGGTAGCTTAAGGTCACACTTGTTCAAAAGCTAGTCACATCCAACTCTAGAGTTCAATGCTCATGTCTGTTTATAGTGAAAGAGCCAGTGCTCTCTGTGTCTGCAGACATTTTCATGGATGTGGTGCAAGCATGACTAAACACAGAATGCTGTTTACCTTCCCACTGAAGTGGTACTGGTTTATCTACTTGCTATTTCTTTGCTTTCAAACTGATAGGTTGGCAAGACCTGGGACAGAGATGGAAGCTCACTCTGTTGTGCAGTTTTCAGGTCTTGAACTGCTGACCTGCAGACCTTCCAGTTGTCAAGTTCAGCATCTTAACCACTAAGCCACTACAGTCCCAGGAAGTCTGTCAAAACTGAGCTTCAAATAGAAACTTGGCAAAGGTCTTCTTTGTCGGGAATTCCATATATGGGCTGTGTAAGATAGCTGCATATTACTAGAGTGCTTGGAACATGGGGTACACGTTGTATTAGTTTGTGCAATAGTGTTAAATAGGTTGTAAAGGCAGCAGCACTGAATGGGTTGTTTGTATCTTTGTGATTAATCAGCTTGCCCAGTTGCTGTACACTGCTGTTGGAGTTTCAGTGAAGACTAAAATCCTATCACTGGCAAAATGACTTCACATCCATAACTGAACTAGATCGGCCAATGACCTGATTATCCTTAGGCAGCTTCCCGTGTGTTTGTTCACAGGCCATCAGTATCTGAGAGCTATCAGAATAGTGCATTATTTTTGGTAAGAACAATTCAGCCGATTTCCCCAAGAATCCAAGGTCAAAACTTGGTTCTCGGCAGAGTGGCTGGCGTGTGCTTTCTAGGTAGAGAAAGCCTATTTTCTTCTTCATTAAGAATGCATTGTACATTCTCCATTCATCCAAAAGGCTGAGAAACAGTAGCGTCTCGGCAATTGTGTCTTTTATAATAGGATTAATTAATAGTTCTGTGTGCTCCAAGCAGCTTATTAGAATTTTAAAATAAAATACTAAATTGAGGAACTCAGCTGGGGATAAAGCTTGCAAACAAGGAAAACACGAGAGGGGAGGAGTGGATATTATCGGAACTTGTTGAAAAAGAAATACCAGGATGATCGCTGATGAATTCTTGAAAAAGACTCCCTGTACATTGGCTACTGTATTGTGATGGTGAGGGCTTTCATACCGATGGGTGAGCATCCCATAACATAACTGGAGTGCTCACAGCCCAGTTTCTGTGAGGAAAGGGAGAATTTGTGCTAACCTGCCCTGGTGTGGAAGCCACTAAGCAACACTGCACAAAGTATATAAGGAAGTGCAGATAGCATAGTCAAGGAAGATAAAAGTTTGTTACCCATCAGGCAGGTTTCCAATCCAAAGGGTAGTCTGAAAGCGTAGTCAAGACCAGGGTACAGGTTCAAGATCCGGCAGGGTAGTCAGACAGGCAAAGGTTGGTTCTTAGGCAGGCAAGAAATCAGGCAGAATGCTGGACAGCAACAAAGTTGACTTTTCTCAACCTTTACTTGTGCTGGCATGTCCAGATCTTCTTACCATTCTAGACCAGGGTTCCTCAAACTTGGCTCTCCAGGAGCCCAAAACAGCACACCTGCTGGTCAGGGCTTCTGGGAATTGAAGTCCAAGAACATCTGGAGAGCCAGGTTTGAGGAACCCTGATCTAGACTGGCAGGTCTTTCTTTATTTGCCTCAGATGCACCACCAGCATATAATAACGTACAAAGCTAAAATTAACACATCTAAAAACAAAATAGAAGTAAAAAGGGCTAGATGAGATCTGCCCAATATTGGGCCACCTCAACAGCATTTCTTCTTGCCAACATAAGGTCCTCCTAAGTACACATTGAGGGGCATTGTGTGCATTGTATCATATGGGAGATTGTTTGTTCTTCTCTGCATCCACACAGGCTGTCTACAGGGAAACCCAACTTTCTCAGATTAGCCCTTGATCTTCCTACCCTGGCACACAGTCTGTTTAAAGCTTTCCACACAAGCCGCGGTTGTTCTTCACTGGGCAGTAGAGTCTTGTTGTTCTGCCCAGTTATCTGGTAGCTCCTTGCTCGCCTTCCATAGTTCTAAGGCGGTCTGTGGGGGATCATTGTTCAGAGGGGCAGAAGTTTGTGAGGAAGCTACGCCTTGATTTTAGTCTCTGCTTTGGTGTTTGGTGATGTGAGGAACTTGCTGGTGTGATGCTGTCACTTTCTTCCCTTCTCCCATTTATGGCATTTATGGCATTTATGGCATTTATGGCATTTATGGCATTTATGGCATTTATGGCATGACCTTCTTTTATGAAAAGACAACTTGGCATTGTTTCTAAGAAGCAAGAGACAGCCATGGCTCCCTGCGTCTCCACTGCTAGGCAGGTTGAAGCAAGATCATCATCACCTTTCCTATCCCAATGTATTTTTTTCCTAATAAGCTTTAGATTTCTTCTGTTCCTAGACAAAAAAAAGTATCCTGGTGGTCATTTCTCTGCTAACAACTCTTCACATTTGATAATTCTGTTCCCTTGAATGTGGCGTTCCCATAAGCACATAGCCTGTCACAAAAGGAAACAGAGCACCAGACTTTTTTTCAGAGTTCATCTTCTCTTCTTATCAAGGTTTTACTGCATTAAATAGGACACCTGAAATGATCTTTTGCTCACCTTCTCATTGGCCTCCAGCGTCAACGCCAAACATGATTTTTTTCACTACCTTACAAGTTCACAAAATACTTGATATTTTTAACACTTGGAATAAAGTCGGATGGGGCCGCTCTTCTTTTTTCTATCCAGGGAATGGCCATTCAAATTCACTTTTCCTCTCCTGCCCTCTTTTCAAAAACACTTAACCCTGTAGAAGTTGAACACTTTCAAAAGGTAAGGATTGTAGTCAAGTTGAATGCCTTTAATACATCTTCATCTGACAGGCTCTGCTGACTCTTCTTATATAGGATTATAAGGGTGGGGGCTGCAGTGACTCAGTGGTTAAGAAGCTCGCCTTGTTAGCTGGAAGGCTGGCACATCAGCAGTTCAAGACCCGGATACTGCATGACAGATTGAGCACCTTCCCTTGCCTCACCTCTTGGGGACATGAAAGGAGCATTCCCTGAGTGAAGTTTCTTCAGCAAAAATCTTTTCAACCCAAAATAATTTCTGACACAAAATTATTATTATAGGTAAAGGTAAAGGTCACCCTTGCTTGAAAGCCAGTTACATCCAACTCTAGGGCTCAGTGCTCATCTATGTTTATAGCCAAAGAGACAGCACTGTCTGCATTTGCAGAGATTTCCATGAACGTGCGGCAGGCATCCCTAGACACCGGAGTGCACAGAAACCTTCCTGCCAAAGTGATACCTATTCATCTACTTGCAATTTCTTGCTTTTGTACTGCTAGGTTGGCAGGAGCTGGGACAGAGACGGGAGCTCACTCCATCATGAAGTGCTTGGGTATCAAACTCTGACCTTCCAGGTCAGTGTCTTAACCATTTGAGTCACCACAAATCTCTATAGCAATGCCCTCATTGTCTGCTTACTCCCATTTCCGTGCATCCATGGCTAGATAAAATTTCACTAAGTTTCACAATGTTTATTTATGTCTGAGCCTGCTATTTTTTATTAAAAAAAACTTCATTGTTTAAAGCAGGGGTTCTCAACCTGCAGCCCATGGGTTGGACCAGCCCGAGGCACTATTTAATGTGGCCCACCACCGTCTCCACCACACCAATAAGTGCCATGTGGTGGAGGGAGGGCAAAATGGCTGTCCAGCCCCTGAAGCTATCTGAGGGAGCCTGACCCGGCCCCTGGCTTAAAAAGGTTTAAAGAAATGCATATGCTTAAGCAACATGACAATTTGAATTCATGCAAGAAAGAACATAAACACATGCCTGCATTTCCCTGGTTTTGATTTCACAGGCAACATCTAACAGGATAAAAGGATCTTCCAAACTGTGTGCAAGTATTTATCTTTCTTTTTTTAAAAAAAGAATCAGCCTTAGATGTTGTTTCACTTATCGGTTGCTGTTTCCCCAGCTTCCTCAATTTGTCACAGGATTAATTAATAATTGTGTGCTGTCAAGGCAATTCTGATTTATGGCAATGATTTCCAGGTAGAGAAAACACAGAAGTGGTTTACCATTTCTTTCCTTTCTTTCTCTTATTGTTATTATTGCCATTGGTTTATAGCAGTGGTGGTGAACCTACGGCATGCATGCCAGAGGGGACACCCAGAGTCCTGTCTGTGGACACATGCACCATTGCCCCAGCACAGAGTTTGTCCCGCCCCTCTGCCCAGCAGGCCAATGGGAGCACTTCCTCCCTCCCCCAGGATAGTGTTTGCCCCACCCCTATCTCCAGCAGGCCAATGAGCCGACGTCATGACGGTGTGGGCGGAACTGACAACATGGGTGCAGCCAAAGTAAAAAAATAAAATAAAAATACAGTAGACAAAAATGCAAATAAAAAACACATAAAAATACAAATTAAATAGACATTAAATAGACATTAAATAGAAATAACAAAAACATAAAAATTAAAAAGACATTAAACAGAAATAAAAAACATAAAAATACAAATTAAAATAGACATTAAATACACATGAAAACACACTACAAAAAACAGCCACCCACCTCAACCCACCCCAAACACAAACCCTAGTCACTTACCTGGGGTTGGGGAGCAGCAGGCGGCAACAGCAGTGGCCTGGCCTGGAGTAGCATTGGCGGTCAGTAGCCAGGCCTACCGGCCACCAAGTGCACTGAACTGTAGCTTTTTAGGAACTGTGGTAGTACATCAATATAGGTAAAGGTATTAAATACACATTAAAATACACACCACATCCAAAGGTGAGTCACTTACCCTGGAGAGCAGGCTATAGGGAACTTCAGGCTAGCAGCTTCTTTTCCTCTTCCCTGCTTGGGAGGACAGCAAGGAGGATGTGCATGTGGACCAAGCACTGTAGGTGTGCATGCACACCAAGTGCTTGGCGCGCATGCACAGTGGGGGAACCGGTGAAAAGTTAAGCCCCCGAGGTGGTTCCCCCCCAAAGCTGCTACCGGTTCTCTGGGACACTGGGAAAAGTTACTACAGTAGTACCTCGGATAAAGACTGCATTGGATAAGGCTAAAATCAGATAACGATACAAAATTTCTAAAGAAACTTTGCATCAGATAATGATCTGCTAGTGTTATCCAATGCAGTCGTTCATAGCAGTAGGGTGGCTGGAAAGCTGAGCGGCGTTCTCCGTTCAGCTTCCCAGCCACCCTGCAGCTGTGGAGGCAGGGGTGGGATGGCTGGAAAGCTGATGGGGGGTCCCCCGTCAGCTTCCCCAGCCACCCCACAGCTGTAGATTGGGTCCCCCGACCTGCCCGGAGTCAGCAGGAGGGTGAGAGAGTCCGAAATTGATAAAAAAGATTTATTTTTTTACTCATTTTTGGCTCTCTGATCCCCCTGCCAGCTCTGGGCAGGTCAGGGGACCCAATCCAAGCTGTTTCCAACGTTCCCCCACCTCCCAGGGCAATGCAACAAGCCAAAACATCAGGATTCAAATCCTGACATTTTGTCTTGCTGCACTGCCCCGGGAGGTGGGGGAAGTCCAGAAACAGCTTGGATCGGGTCCCCCTACTTCCCTGGAGCCAGCAGGGGGGGTCAGAGAGCTGTAAATGGGTAAAAAATGGACTTTTTTATCCATTTTGGGCTCTCTGACTCCCCCCCCCCCTTTTGCTGACTCCACGGGGGTCAGGGGACCTGATCAAAGCTGTTTCCAAAGTTCCCCCACCTCCCTGGAGGCTGCAACAAGCCAAAACATCAGGATTCGAATCCTGACGTTTTGGATGACCGCATGTTCCATCAACTAAAAGCAGAGTTTACCGATACAGTTATAAGCTCAGGTTCACATCAGCACTACAAATAAATCCGGGAAAGCATACAGTAGGCATTGCAGAGCCATTTCAATGGCTAGACAACCCAAATCTCGGGTACTCTTTTCATCTGTTTGTTTTTCACAGCAAGCAGCTGTGTGGAGGGAAACAATAAAGTCATCGAGGATATCATTAAACCAACAAGAGGGCATATCCAACATAAGGAAGCTTATTGCAAAACAAAGAGCGCATGAGCCATGACACTTGGTGTTGTTCTGCAGAGTACCATAAGGGAGATTGATTTCACTTTGATGACTAGTGTCGCCAGCTTATTTTCCAATTTTGTCCATTTGTGTTTTTGGGAATCGATGAACGCTATCAACAACAGCTGTATTTCTGTGGCTGAAAATGCAAAGGACATGTAGGTCTTTCACAAATATGAGGTCTTGTTACTCCACTATTATTCTCTGGCTCAATTTGGAAAATACCCTGATGATGAAGCTAAATCATCTCTGAGAGATCTGATGCCGGATAGGAGTGCTAAGTTCCCCATGACTGCTGGAGATCCACCATCCTGTCCATGCATGTAGCGGCCACTGAATTTAGACAGAACCTTGAAATCCTAGAGATGGAATTACCCCAAAGAGCAACTAGTCCAGTGATGGCTAACATTGGCACTCCAGGTGTTTTTGGACTTCAATTCCCAGATGCCCTGATCAGCAGGAGTGCTGGCTTGGGCTTTTGGGAATTGAAGTCCAAGAACACCTGGAGTGCTATGCCTTTCTTGTACAGTGCAGTGGGTTCATTTTGCAAATTAGTAAACCACTGCATAACAAATGTTGATTAATGTAATGATTATGAAGTTTTGTTATAAATGCACACCAATGTATTGAAGCCTCCATTTGGTAGAGGAAATCAATTACAGTAAAACCTCGGATAACGCTAAGACTTGGCTCCACAAGTCTTGGTGTTATCCAATTTTTAGTGTTATCCAATCCATGTTAAAATCCTATGGGATGGATCAGTTATCGTTAAAGCTCCATAGAGATACATTATAACCGCACAGGCTTTAGCGGTAGTTATCCGATCCATCCCATAAGACCTTAACGTTATTCGATCAAATTCTCCACCCTAGATTGCTTAGCGGTATGCGATTTTAGCATTATCCGAGGTAAACGTTATCTGAGGTATTACTGTACAAGGACTTACAGTTTCCTATGCCTCATGCTGCTGACACACGACATGGACTTTCTGTTGTAATGTTGTGCCATCCACTCACTTCCACCTTCAGGTGCCCCTAAGAAGGTCTGAGCTATGTGAAATGTTCAAGTGGTTGATCATTGCCACCTTATGTTGAGTTGCCATAGTCAAGCAAGGATTTGAACCCAGGTCTCTTGAGTTTAACCTTAACTGCCAGACTCTGGGGGGGGGGGGTCTGTGGAATACTCCAACTTTACAACCTCTGAGGGTTGTGGTGCCTAACAGTTTGAGTCAAATTAGAGGGTAAGAGTAGGATGGGTGTTAGACACTGTTTATATTTGGTGGAAGAATGACCATATGCCACAGGAGAAAAACAAGTCTTCCTGTTACAGAATATCTGATTGAATAAGTATATGTTATGGTTTCTTTTTGATAGTGGGAAAAAGCTAGGAGCTTCCTCTTGTCTCTTTTGGTCCCAGCAACATTAAACACTCAAGACCATGACATATCACACTCTTCTTCCCATGCAAGGGATGTTGGTATGATGAAATGTCTGGAGATGATGGCAGGGAACATAACACTGCATTGTTGTTTTGGACAGTAGTCTTCTCCCAGGACCAAAGAACTATGATTGAATCAATTCTACAAAACAAGCTTATGCAAATGCTGAACTTTGAGGGCCTATTAGTGCTGCCTTCCTTCCTTCCTCCTTTCCCTCCTGGTCCCATCCTGACCTGCCAGATGGTCCTCTTGAAAGCATGCCGATTGCAATTCCACCTTCTGCCTATCAGATCTTGTTGCACTGATGAAATAATTTGATTAGGGCAGCAGGGAATCAAGATTCACTCACTGTCCATATTTTTATATCACAACCAGAGCAAGCTGGGGATTGTCAGTGCTCTGTGAAGCACATGTCAGGTGGGCATTTCAATTCCCTGGCCCTCTCCTTCTCACCCCCCAATCTCAGACAGAAGGATGTGGCTTTTCATCTCATTCTTTCAACACTACAGCTGCTTTGCACATCTTCTTATGCTCAAGGAGAGTTATTGAAATATATCCAAGAAATCAGTGATTATTAAGCACAGCTCCATTTGTGCTTCCTTCTAGAACTTTTCTTGGAACTCTCCTTGTGGCTGAAGATCAGTGACAGCGAACCTTGGCACTCCAGGTGTTCTTGGACTTCAATTCCCAGAAGCCATGCTCAGCAGGAGTGCTGACTTGGGCTTCTGGGAATTGAAGTCCAAGAAAACCTGGAGTGCCAAAGTTCACCATCACTGCTGTAGATCCATGATCTTGTCCATGCATGCAGTGGCCATTGAATTTAGACAATACTTTGAAATCCTAGAGATGGAGAGATGGAATTACCTCAAAGAGCAACTAGTCCAGTGATGGCCAACCTTGGCACTGCAGGTGTTCTTGAACTTCAATTCCCAGAAGCCTTGATCAGCAGGAGTGCTAACTTGGGCTTCTGGGAATTGAAGTCCAAGAACACCTGGAGTGCCAAGGTTGGCCATCACTGAACTAGTTCAAGTTTCAACAACTAAAGAATCCTCAACTGATAGTCATCCAACCTCTGTTTAAAGAACTCCAATGAAGGAGAATCAACCACTTTATAAGTCAATCCATTCCACTACTTACCTATTTCTATGAATGGAAAGGTACTTAACTTGCATAGTGCACAATTGGTAATGAAAAATATTTTTTGTCTGTTCCCTTTTTTTCAGAAGAATCCTCCAAAATTTTCAAATGTCTTCATTTCAAGGATGGAAAGAAACCCTACAAATAAACAATTTAAATGCTGGACTAACAGGGAGTGAAACATTCATCCACCCATGTTCAAGATTCCAAGTGGTTCATGCTTGAAAGTTTCGGTTCAAATCTCTGTGTACTTCCCTGCATTCATGCCGAATTCCTGACAGCACCTCATTCCTGACAGATGGGCATAACCTAATGTGTTAAAATCTGTTGAATTTAGCTGGTGCAGATGAGTGAGGATTCTGTGTGCAAATTTGCTCTCATTCTCAATTTTCTGCAGGACAAGAAGAATCTGGGTCATCTTTCCTTTCCTTTCATCATTTATTTTCATTTTGCTAATAAAGAATGGAGGGGGCAGGGAAGAAGTGACTAATATCTCAACTTCTCTGTACTGTATCTCTCCTAAGTTTAGAAGGCTGAGGATCAAATCTGTCTCCTTGTGTGTGTGTGTGATGCCGAAGCATACACTCAACAAAAGCAAGCCTGCAAGTCATTATTACCTTGTTAAAAGAGAATGGCACAGCTGCTGCTATGAGACACTTTGCTAAGCAAAGTATCTCATCAGTGATGAGTGTTTACACTGCTATGGGGAGGATTAGGTGGGGTTGGCTGGCTGTGAAGCTGCCTAGACTGTATTTGTACTGATTGATCTGATCACAGTCATTCTGGATTCTCTCTGCCTCTTCCTTAGGCCCTGGGTTTTCGACACCATTCAACACTGGAAACATTCAGGAGAGAATCAGACAACCATCTGTCATATCTTCTCTGCTTTGATTCAGGGGTCTTTGAGCAGGGGGTTGGACTCAATGGCCTAAAAGGCCCCTTCCAACTCAGTTATTCTCTGATTCTATTATATGTTCTACTATTTAACCTTATATGTCTGGTTGGACATCCCACTATGGTAATGGAGTAGACTATACAGCCAACAACTCAACACCGAGTGTCAGGTGGCATTAACTAACCAGACTCCCTAACGGGGCCAATGGCTATGGGAGGGCGAGCCCCTTTAAGTGAGGTGATGGTCCCCCTCAGTGGGGGAAATGCCACTGGAAACCATCATATTGGGCTCAATGGCAAAATGAGTGGAGGAGGAACTCTGATTCCCAACAGTCATGGAGGCAGAAGAGGCCATGCCCGATTGACTGGCTGTGAAGGTGCACCTTGTCCATATCCTTAATGGTGTGGCAGTCCATTGCAGTTCTGGTGTTAAATCCTGCATGTCTCATTTCATGTGTGCCGCAGGAGATGGCTCCGTGATCATAGTGTGTGGGTTACTTCATGGTAACATGGGATCCACCTTAAACAAATTCATGCCAATGACATTTTTCCTGCTTCATGAAAAATGCATTCTCAGATATGAGTTGCAGTCCACAACGATTTAACCTTGATCTCTCCCCACGACTCAAATTGTAGCTGTGGAAAGAGAATCCAGAAATGGATTCTTGAAATAGACCTTATGTCGTGAAGAAGATCAAATACCATATTTTCTGGCATATAAGACCCCCCTCACCCCTCCCTTAAAATACACTGGAAAATGGAGTGTGTCTTGTACTGTATATAATGGTAATAACAGGGTGTGTCTTATATGCCAATGCAGCTTATATGCTGGCAAATATGATAAATAGAATATGTTGAGAGATATGACAGAAGGAATTAAGATTGCTGGGAGAAACATCAACAACCTGAGATATGCAGATGATAATATTCTAATGGCAGAAAGTTAAGAAGACCCAAAGAACCTCTTGATTAGGGTGAAAGAGTAAAGTGCAAAAGCTGGTCTACAACTCAACATAAAAAAAACCCAAGGTAATGGCATCCGGCCCTATCTCTCCCTGGCAAATAGAAGCAGAAGAATTGGAAGCAGTGACAGACTTTACCTTCTTAGGTTCCAAGATCACTGCAAATGATGACTGCAGCCATGGAATAAAAAGACACTTACTCCTTGGGAGGCAAGCTATGAGAAACCTGGCCAGCATAATAAAAAGTAGAGATATCACCCTGCCAAAAAAAAAATCCACATAGTCAAAGCAATGGTCTTCCCAGTAGTAATATATGGTTATGAGAGCGGGACCTTAAGGAGGGCTGAGCACAGAAGAATAGATGCTTTTGAACTGTGGTGCTGGAGGAGACTTTTGAGAGTCCACTGGACTGCAAGGAGATCAAATCAGTCGATCCTGAAGGAAATCAACCCTGACTGCTGATTGGAAGGACAAATACTGAACATGAAGATCAAGTACTTTGACCACCAAATGAGAAGAGAGGACTCACCTGAGAAGGCCTTGATGCTGGGAAATATTGAGGGCAAATGGAGAAGGGGGCACTAGAGGATAGGGTGGCTAGATGGCATTGCTAAATGATGAATCTGATAGATATGGCCATCAGATAGATAGATAGGTAGGTAGGTAGGTAGGTAGGTAGGTAGGTATACAGACAGGCAGATAGATAGATTGATTGATTGATTGATTGATTGATTGATTGATAGACAGACAGACAGACAGACAGACAGACAGACAGGCGGATAGATAGATTTATTTTTATTTATTTATTTATTTATTTATTTAAATTTATATTCCTCCCTACTCACGCAGGCGACTCAGAGCGGATTACAACCAATATACAACACACAGTGAAAACTCTAAAAAACAATTGAAAACCATTTAAAACAACATCTCATTCCTTTAAGTAAAGGAGTAAGAGGAGTAAAAGAGTAAAAGAGAGGGAGGGTATGTATAAGATGTTAAATAAGATAGATAGATAGATAGATAGATAGATAGATAGATAGATAGATAGATAGATAGATAGATAGATAGATAGACTGACTGACTGACTGACTGATTGACTGATTGACTGAATGATTGATTCTGGCATACATTACCCACTGGTGACTATAGATAGATAGTCATTTCTTTGTATCCCAGAGATCCTGCTTCCCTCTATTGCAACTGCGTGCATAACTCGCTGTAATTGGAATAGAGTTGGATGTGATTTACAGTACAAAACTATCACAAGACTGACGGTGTTTGCCTCCAATATAAATAACTCTACAATTCATCATTACCAATCCTGTTTTTTTCCTCTCTTCTCTCTAAAACAGTCCTTCATCCATCACTCTGTCTACAAGGGCCACCTTGGTATCTAGAACCACTTTGGTGGGAAAAGATCTTGGGGACATGAAAGGAGCCTCATTCAGGCATCCCCTGAGCAGAATTTCTCCAGCAAAAATCCTTTCAACCAATAATAATAATAATAATAATAATAATAATAATAATAATAATAATAATAATAATAATAATAATAATAATAATAATAATAATAATAATAATAATAATAATAATAATTATTATTATTATTATTATTATTATTATTATTATTATTATTATTATTATTATTATTATTATTATTATTATTATTATTATTGTGTAACTTGATTAGCTCTATTAAAGTTCAGACTAAAACCTAGAGAGTAACACATGAGAACTAATGAAATCAGAGCCCCCAGCCTCTACTGACTAATCCCTCTTGCAAGAAGTGGCTTTGTGAGCTGCAAACTCTGAGTACAACAAAAGAGGAATTTTAAGTTGTCCTCTGCTCCCACCGTAGACTTCCACTCCCCGCACAAGGGCCCTCCTTTCCTTGCATCTCTGAAGCAAGACAGCTTGAGAGCTCTGGAGATGAGGAATTGTTGCAGTGGTGGGCATCAGCAGGTTTGCACCAGTTCGCCAGAAACGGGAGCAGAAATTCTGGCTGGCCCTGCCCATCCAAGTTTTGAAATAAAGTAGTCCTAGTTGAGGTGCAACGCAGGACTGTCCCCCTGGCCACACCCAACATACCACGCCCACAGTGTGGTAGTAAAATTTTTTGAGCCCACGACTGAATTGTTGGGTCATGCCCAAGACACCCAAAAGATGATACTCCATTTTTCTGGCAAAGCTGCTCGCAAACATCTTGGCAAGCCGGTTTGACCAACTCGGATTCGGGCCTTTGGCTTCGCTCCCTGCAGGAAATTCCAAAGCCACCTTCCACAGATGGCCACATTGGATCAGTGATTGAAACTGGTGGAAAGGAGGGGAGCAACTTATTCACCATCATGGGCATCTGGAAGGTTCCAGCTGACTCAGAGGAGCATGAGAAATGCCTGGCTTCAGAGAAGCACTTCCTGCTGACTGTGTCACACATCCGTTTCCTAAGGCAGAAGCAAGGAATCCAGATGGCATTTGCATAAATTTGACATCCTTATCTTTGGCTGAGAACATACTATGCTATTCAATGGACAGTTGGTTTCTGATTCATTTGCTCTAATTATAATTTACAGCCGAAATATGGCAGCTAAGACAAAGCTGATGAGGAGACATAAAAGAAAAGGCAAGAGAGAAAATCACACACTCCATTTCCACGTATTTGGAAATATGGACACAGACTGAACACTGAAAGCATCATCCTTCCTCTAAGGCTGAGATAGGAGGGCCTTTTTTTGACCCGTTGGACTAATTCCAATGCCATATCTTCTTGGCTCGCGAAGCAAAGCTTGATTCCATGTAACACTTCCCTAGAGTGAGTTGTGGAGAACATGTCCATCTGAAGCTCAAACACATGAAAATCTTTCTGGTGGCTTTCAAGAACCTCTTCTCTCCAATAACTGATTGAGAGTAACTTCTTCTTCAAGTGCCATATCTGATTCTGAATATTGGATATCATCATGGCAATCAGACATGAAGACTGTCATGGGAACAATATAATGCAGTGACCTTCCAGTTTCCATCCACATCTCAGAGTGAAACCCATACCATGGATCCAGTTCCACACATCACTTTCTGGTCCTGAGCCTCATCAGCCCCAGGCCAGTATTGGCAAAATTTGCCACGCTCCATCAAGATGGATTCAAGTGGGATTTAATCCACTTGGGAGACCATCACCCTTCCCTGTGAACTTTGGCACCCAAAGCCGCTAAGACCCCAGTGTTGTCAGGTTAGTTAACCGCCACCTGACAAATGGTGTTGAGTCTCTGGCAGTATGGTCTACTCTGATACTATAGCAGGATAAGGTGGCCAGACTGAGTATTGAAAGTAACAGCAAAAAGAATTTGAGAGCCAAACAGAATGTTTTTTTAAACCAGACTGTAGGTGAGCAGAATTTGGCTTCATTCTTCATGAACAGGTCTATGAAGATGTATCAGTATGCACATAGATCCATTTTGCACACCTTCTTAATGCACATATGCCAAGAGTCCAGGCTGCTGCACTTGTTAGTGGCAGGAGATACTCTGCAGTCCCCTGGTAGCTTTCAAACCCCACCCTCCAACATCAATGCTGTCAAAGCATGACAAGAGTAATCAGTACAAGTACCACCATATTGTTGCCCTTAGGAACCAGAGGGAATGCAAAGTGAGGCCACTTGAACAGCGCAAGGATCACAAGGTGGATAACGGAGGGATGTGATCTCTCGTTGAACCGCAGAAGACAACAAGTTGTTCAATGACAAGGCTTCCCCTTTGGGAGATCCAACTGGAAAATGAATTCCTAGAGAACGACTATTGACAAGAGGTGATCTCTGTATTACATACGTTGAATAGGGTCTCTCTCTTTTGAAAACACTCCTGTTACCGGAATTATTCCCCTTCATTTCCACAAGAATATTTTGATGTAATGTTATTCTGTGTCCTCTTTGGTGGTATTAAAATTGCTCAGGAAAAACACTCCAGAGGGTTTTTTGAGAGGCAAATCCAATCCTTTGTTCATTGATTCATTTTCAAGCAGGGCTTTACAGAGAGAGAGAAAGAGAGAGGAATAAGAAGAAACCTTCCACTTTTTTTTTTTAACCTTTGAGGATGTGAAGCATTTATTTCAGTGCATGAGTGTGTGTTACCCAGATTTAGACACAGGGGTAGAAAAGATATACAGGCTACACACTTTCTTTATATCTCCATATAATGTGATGATTGTTATGTTTATAACAGCTTTGCGAATGACTATTATTTAAAAAAATGGAAATTAGATTGGGAATTTGAAATGGATGACTGGTATAAAGCGATATGGAATATAGCTATAAAAGATAAATTAACATGTGAGTTAAACATTTAAAAAAGGATTAGTAAGATACTCTCCTGATTTTAGAGAAATATAGGGAGAATTTTTAGATTATGTATTAGGAAAAGGAAAAGGAGTAAAGCCAGAGCATAATGTGTTATCTTTTTGGAATGAGGGGCGGATATATTAAAAAGGCAATACTGAGAATAGTTAATTGAGAAGGTTTATAATGTGGGTGCATGTAATAGTTATATTTAATTTTGTTAGGCGCTGCAGTGGCTCTGTGGTTAAGAAGCTCACCTTGTTAGCTGGAAGGCTGGCAAACTGACAGTTCAAGACCTGGGTACTGCATGACGGATTGAGCACCCATCTCTGTCCCAGCTCCTGGGGACATGAAAGGAACCTCATTTGGGCGTCTCCTGAGCGGCATTCCTTCTGCAAAAAAACCTTTCAACCCAGAATTATTATTATTATTATTAACAACAGCAACAACTGCAGATGTAGACAGTGCTGGCTCTTTGGCTATAAACAGAGATGAGTACTGAACCCTAGAGTTGGATACAACTGGCTTTTGAGCAAGGGTGACCTTTATCTTTACTTTTACCTATGTCCCCCCTGATGTTCTTGGACTTCAATTATCATAAAGAGCCTCCTCGAAGATTGTGGTATTTTTGAGCCACAACCAAATGTATCCCAGGCAACGGCCTCCTTGTGCCAGCTAATCTTTCTCACACTAGGTCAGGAAAAATGAACTACAGAATGAATTCACCAAAAGGCCTAGACATGGAAGAAGAAGAATTACCAGAAGCCTCAGTCAGTACTGACTTAATCCCTGCTCAAAAATTTTGTTGATGAAATGGACAAATATGAGAAAATTTCTTTTGTTTAGGTAAGTCTGTAAGACTTACCTCAGAATAGTAGTCCGCTTTCTTTTAATGTCTCCTTCTTCCTTCTTACTCTTAAAGGACTGTGGTGGGTTAGTGGTTAAGACACTGAACTTGATGACTGGGAGGTTGAAAAGTCAGCAGTTTGAGCCCCAAATGCTGCAGGACATAATAAGCTTCCATCTCTGTCCCCATGCCTGCCAACCTAGCCCTACGAAAGCAAGAAATTTCAAGTAGATAATTGCAAGTAGATAGATAGATAATTGCAAGTAGATAAATAGGGACCACTTCAGTGGGAAGGTAACAGCATTCTGTGCACTCTGGCGTCTAGTCATGCTTGCCACATGTCCACAGAAATGACTACAGATGCAGACAGCGCTGGGTCTTTGGTATAAACAGAGATGAGCAATGAACCCTTGCATCAGATATGACTGGCTTTTGAGCAAGTGCGACCTTTGCCTTTTACCTCTTACTCCTAAGTAGAACTATACATGTTTGCTTGTGTGTAAGAGAGAACCTGAAAACCTTTTCACTCTGTTTTCACACTTTGTTGTGGCTTTTTCTTTTTTGCACAAATGCAGCAAAATTGAGCAAAAATGCAATGTAAGTGATACTTTAATAGACAGAAACATTTGCTGGGTTCTTATCCTAATTTGAAACAAACAGCCAATGTGTGCCATTGTGTCTGTGCATTGCTTGTCAAAGAGATCACACAATTTGCAGAGACTTTTATGAGAATAAACGGAGCTCCTTATATCATTCTTTCCTGGAGCTAAGAAATCTGCCAGGATTTTTAAAAAAATCCTAATTGAGATGTCATGAATTTCTGAATTGAACAAAGAATTTTGGCAAAGATTTCTTTTTTTACACACATACTCTTAAATCAGTCTATTGGAGAGAAATATCCTAACAGGTCCAAAGGAAACAGGTAGTTTCATGCAGGAGTTATTTCTTAGCTGTTCCACCCATGGCTGCACTCAGCTTCCACCTCATTGTTTTCTATCTGTTCCTTCTCATTATAGTTAGGATTTTGAGGAATTGTAGTCCAGTCACATCAGGAGTACTGTATGTTACCCTTTTCTGCTTGGATAGGGCTTCAGTGGCTCAGTGGTTAAGAAGCTTGCCTCGTTAGCTGGAAGGCTGGTAAATTGGTAGTTCGAGACCTGGGTACTGCATGATGGATTGAGAGCCCATCTCTGTCCCAGCTCTTGGGGACATGAAAGGAGCCTCATTTGGGCGTCCCCTAACCGAAGTTTCTCCAGCAAAAATCCATTCAACCCAGAATAATTTCTGAGATGAGATTATTATTATTCTGCTTGGATTTCCCTGTAATAGGACTGGCTAAAATGGATTCCATATTGAGTCTATTTCATTTGGCTCATAACAGCCCCTGTAAAATAGACGTGAGAAACAGAAGTTGTCACTTGTTTCATTCTTATAGAAAAGGATAAGGCAGTGATAGCCAACCTTGGCACTCCACATGTTCTTGGACTTCAATTACCAGAAGCCCAAGTCAGCACCCCTGCTGATCAGGGCTTCTGGGAATTGAAGGCCAAGAACACCTGGAGTGTCAAGGTTGGCCATCACTGGGATAAGAGATGACACAACTATTTGCCTCGGCATCACAAACTGTGGATTTCGACTCTCAATAGAACCACCAGTGAGAAGAGTCTTTTCTACAAATATTGCCCTTTTGTATGCATAAAACTACCAATTTGTAAGCAAAATTGTTCATTTCAGACAAACTCGGTGAATTGTCAAACCCAGGACGATGGCCGGCTGCATTATTTAAAAATTTGAAGCACTGGATGGGTTACTGCCATCTTTCTTGGAAAGTCAACTAATTTTTCTGCATTTGAGTTGAATGTACACTTTGCTTCTCAAAAGGGGAACGACCCAGAGTATGTCTTGCACAGAGACCCTGAAGGAGGTAGAACATCCAACTCTTTAAAATTCCTTATTGTGGTACTTCATCATATTGTCTGGCTGAACATCTTGCTATAGTAATGGAGGAGACTGTATAGCCAGTGACTCAACACCGAGTGTCAGGCAGCGGTAAATAATCTGACTCCCTAAAGGCAGTGATGGGATGTAACAGGTTTGCACCAGTTCGCCAAAACTGCTAACAACTTTCCCCAGTGTCCCGGAGAACCGGTAGTAGCTTTTTTTTTGGGGGGGGGACCACCTTTGGGGCTTACCTTTTCACTGGTTCCCCCACTGCACATGCGTGCCAAGCACTTGGTGTGCATTCATGCCTGCAGTGCTTGGTGTGTATGCACAGCCTCCTTGCTGTCCTCCCAAGCGGGGAGGAGGAAGAGAAGCTGCTAGCCTGAAGCTCCCTATAGCCTGAAGCTCCCCAAGGTAAGTGACTCACCTTTGGATGTGGTGTGTCTGTGTGTATTTTAATGTGTATTTAATACTTTTACCTATATTGAGGTACTACCACAGTTCCTAAAAAGACCTGGCAGCCGGCAGGCCTGGCTTGGGGTTTTTAAGCAAAGTCTTGGAGTTACCTCATCAATAAGCTACACCTGTGCTGTTCCAATTGCTGTTGCAATTGGAGAACCCTTAAGGAGGTACAGCTGTTTTACATTTACATTAAGGCATATTATCCTAGAGAACCAGTACAGTGACCATATCCATCTTGCAACATGGTGCTGTCCAGGCACTTATACTAACAGGTAAGTGACAGGTTTGTGTTTGGGGTGGGTGGGTTTATTTATGTTTGGGGTGGGTGGGTGTATTTTAATGTAATTTTTATTTATTTATTTATTTATTTAATGGGTTTGTGTTGTGTTGTGTTGTGGGTGGGTGGGTTGAGGGGTGTGTGTGTGTGTTTATTTTTATTTTATTTTAATTTTACTTTCTTTTCTTTGGCCTACCCATGACATCATGACATCATGATGTTAGCTCTGCCCGCACTGTGATGATATCATGGTGGGGTAGTAAATTTTTTGATATCCCACCACTGCCTAAAGGGGCCAATGGCTTTGGGCAGATGAGCCCCTTTGGGTGGGGTGAGGATCCCCTTCAGTGGAGGAAATGCCACTGGAAACCATCCGATTGGGCCCAACAGCAAACTGAGCTGAAGAGGAACCCTGATTACCAATGGTCATGGAAGTGGAAGAGGCCATGCCAGATAGACTGGCTGTGAAGGCACATCTTGTCCATATTCTCAAGGCTGCGGCAGTCCATTGCAGTCCTGGTGTTAAATCCTGCACGTCTCATTTCATACGTGCCACAGGAGATGGCTCTGAGATCACATTGTGTGGGTCACTTCATGGCAAGTTGGGATCCACCGTAAACAAATTCACGCCAGTGGCATTTTTCCTGCTCCAGGGAAAAATGCATCTTTGGATATGAGTTGCAGCTGACAACAATCATATTGAGAAAGCCAAGTCATTTTTAAAAAGTGGATGGGGTTCATAAATATTATTTTCACCCATACTCAGAGCAGGCCTTATCTACGCATCAGAACTGGCAGCCAAGATCTACCATGAATCGATTTCTCATTCACCCCACTATGAGGTGGAAATCTAGGTAGAGGATTATATAGAATAGAAATGATTTGGATTCTGAACAACCTGGTACTATGCCTGCTACTGTCAGGAAAACGGGACAAGATGCATCGACTACAGATAATCAGAACGCTTCAGACTCAGGGCTACTAATCCAGCCCTATTCAACTTGCTTTCAGAAATAAAAGGAGGGAAGAACAAATCAATCCTAGTAGCATTACGGAGCATCTTCTTTGATTGTCTTCTTGTTCAAGAGTGAGAATGTGTGTGTTGGAAAGGAGAGGGGAGAGAGGGAGAACGGCTGTTTTGAACATAAAAAAGTGAATCAGCAGTAAGAGATGGTCCTCGGTTACAGAGCACTGGCCTTGCTTGAGTTGATTTATTGATTACAAAGCTTTGCTCTTTTTTGACGGGAGGGGGAAGTCTTTTTTTTCTTCCTGTGAATCACCATCTCATATTACAAAGAATAACAGTATGAGAGAGCCTGGAGGCAAATGAGAAAATTAAAAATGTCCCTAAATTCCAAAAATCTGTGGTGATCACCATCAGAATCACAGTTGAGAAAGCTCGACCAGGAAATATTAACATTAATGGACCTCTCCGTTGTAAACAAGGAAGGTTCCTAACCTCGGGGCTCTATTACAAGAAAGAGAACTAGAGGCAAAAATCAACACAACTCACGCTCAAGCAATCAATATTTCATTATCAATCTACGTGTGGGTCCTTCCCTCCTCCCTTGTTTGTTTCAGTAAGTTTGGACATCATATACTCAACAGCACAAGGCAAGCTTGCTGCTCACTTCAGAGGCCCACAGATGGGGAGATGAAGGTGACAAATTTTCACCCACCATATTTCCGATCATGTGGCTAATGGGGCAGGCAGCCCATTCATTTGTTGCTTTCAAGCTGAACCCTCTGGTGGCAAGATCATTTGACAATTTCACAGGTTGAGCAGTGCTCCTGTTTCTGCACAGAGCTAAAGAGACACCCTCTCCTAGGTGAAGCAAGGCCCAAACACACAGCCAATGTAGGGCAACAAGCAGGCCCATGGTGATCCAGTGGGATACTGGGATGTGCCCCTACTTATAACTTAAAGGGCCACGCCACCTCATCAGTTTCCACTCTCACTTCGGCTCCTCTCGCCATGCTCCACTCCGCCCTGTGGGAGAAAGTCCAAAGTGCTTTGGCAGTGGCACAGACAGACCGGTAATAATAATTTCATATTGTTGTTTTTTTCCAACCTAAGCCTTATTATTATTATCTCAGTGCTTCTGACAAAGCGCTTCGGACTTTCTTCCACAGGGTGGAGGGGAGCCCGGTAAGAGGAGCCGAAGTGAAGTGGAAACTGCTGAGGTGGCGTGACCCTTTAAGTTATAACTAGGGGTGTGCAGTGACACATCCTGGTATCCCGCTGGGCCAGCACTGGCCTGCCAACAAGCTGACAGATCTTAAGGATACAAACAACCTATTTCAGTGATGGCAAACCTTAGCACTCCAGGTATATATATATGTATTTTCTCTGGGACCAAAAGAAAAGAGAATTGATGGCTTACATTTATCTTCTTATTGATGAGGGTGGGCAGGTCAAGAAGCAAGAGGAGGTACCTTTGACTGAGCAGTATCCAAGATACATGAAATATATGGAAATCATGAATGCTTTGTGGTTGCCAGCAATAAAGAAATTCCATCTGCAGACATCTCTAACTTGGAGCTGATGCCAAAGAAACTACAACATTTCCTAACCACTTATCGTTATCCAGCTAGGGCTTCTTGGAGTTCAGCACCAGAACACATGGAGAACAACATTTTCAGTACTTTGTTTTAAGGAAGTTGAAGGCAATATAAACAGTGGGTTTATTGAAAGTATCCAGGATGGGCAATTTATGAATAATGGCAGAAAGTGAGGAGGACCTAAAGAAGCACCTGATTAGGTTGAAAGAAGAAAGTGAAAAAGCTGGCTTGAGACTCAATAAAAAGAAAACCAAGATAATGGCAACAGGCCCTATCAGTCCCTGGAAAATAGATGGGGAAGTAGTAGAAAGTGTTAGATCCGGAGATCAATGCGTGGGGATTGAGGACTCAGTAGCCATAAATGACCAAAACAGGTATCACATTTATTTACTGTGAACACTACATAACAACAACAACAACAACGGTCGGAGAGACTGGGTATAAATAGCCCTTCTAGCCCAACCCACCGACCAATGGGAATCAGCGGTTTTCCCGCCGAAGAACCTTTTGAATATCTAACAGAAACAGTGACAGATTTTACTTTCCTAGGATCAAAGCTCACTGCAGATGGAGATTGCAGCCATGAAATAAAAAGGCGACTAATTCTTGGGAGGCAAGAGATTAGAAACCTGGGGAACATAGTGAAAAGTAGAAACATCAAATTGCAAACAAAAATTCGTATAGTCAAAGCAATGGTATTCCCTGTGGCAATGTATGGCTGTGAGAGATGGACCATTAGGAAATCTGAGTGCAGAAGAATAGATGCCTTTGAGATGTGGTGCTGGAGGAGAGTTTTGAGAGTCCCCTGGACAGCGAAGAGAACAAATAGGTCAATCTTAGAAGAAACCAACCCTGACTGCTCCTTGGAAGGTCAAATTGTAAAGATAAAGCTAAGGTACTTTGGACATCAAATGAGAAGAGAGGACTCCCTTGAGAAAGCCTTGATGCTGGGAAAGGTGGAGGGCAAAAGAAAAAGGGGGCGGCCAAAAATGAGATGGCTAGATGGTATAGTGGATACAGTGGTCACAGAGCTGAGTGAGTTGAGGAGGATGGTGGAGGACAGAAGTGCCTGGCGGACAGTGGTCCATGGGGTTGCAGAAGGTCAGAATCGACTGTGTGACTGAACAACAACAACAAAATTCCCTATGAGTCAGGACCAAACAAAACATCCAGAATAAGACAAACAAGTTGACTACATCTACAGCATGGAGTATCAAACTGTTGCTGAACATCATGAGTTCATTGTAATACTGATAGAAAACACCGTATGGGGAAAATAAACTGGACATGTTTGAATTCTTGCCTTTACACCTGAAATGTTTTCTTCCAGCATATATTGTAATAAGACACCATTAAGGCTAGACAGCAATATGAGAAGCACAGGAGCAATAGATTTTGCCTGACACATAAGAAATTCATGAAAAAAGTTAGCCACCAGTCTGTTAGATGTAACATCAAAGAAATCTTGGAGGAATTTTCTACATCTCTGAACCAGAAGCATCCAGCCATAGTCTTCCTTAAACTATCTGTGTGAAGCATTAAGTTCAAATAGTGTTTCAATCTTCAAGTTGAAGAAAGGCTAGAAAATGATAACTTGATGGGTTTTGGAACATAAAGGAACTGTGTCCTGGGTACCAACACTGGAGTGGAAGCTTCAAAGGATAATTGAGTCAGAGGCAGATCTTCATTCTCTTTTAGTAGAAATGAAAATATTTTATAATTAATAGCTATATCTAAACCAGGGGGTTCTCACCCTAAGACCTGTGGACCAGATATGGCCCACAGTGCCATTTCATGTGGGCCCCATCCCTCCAGGAGCATTTGAGAAACAAAATAGACATCCCTTTGAAGCTGTTGGGACAAAATGGCTGCCTCCATCATGCAGGCAGTGCAAAATGGCAGTCTGTCCCTCGAAGCTGACTGAGAGAACACGACCCAGGTCCTGACTTGAAAAGGTTGGAAACCCCTGATCTAAACGTTTCTTCTTCTTTAGTTTGGGTCACAAATAGACAACCTAGCATCCAGGTGTTACCCAATTCTGGGTGATTGGATTCACTCTCTGGCAGAGGTACTAGAAAGACCCAAGAACTTACAATGAGGCAGGTTTTTCAGTCAAAACAAAATATGGTTTATTGGGAGCAAAAGCAAAGGGAAGCCTATTCAGGCATATAGTCTGGCCAGACCTATAATTCTAAATAGCTAACCTTCCCGCAACCGTTCTGAGGAAAAGACCCCCTCGTGATCCCTGCTCACAAAATTTGGTGAACAGAAGATGGCCCCCACCCACCTGGAAGGGGTATTTAACTATTCTATCTAAACTAACTCTGCATGCAAGGGGAGGGGGCTGAAACCGGGAAGGAGGAAAGGCAATTAACATATTTTGATTACATGCAAACATAAAACAAAGGCAGCTCTGAGGTCAGAGACTTTAGTTACACAAAAGCGGCAGATTACAGCTATTGCTGAAAAAACCGGTTATAGAGAGTTTACATTAGGTCAAAGGAGCATATTTGTGGTTGACAGGAATATCTCTTTGTTCTCTGCTGAATGAAACAGAGGCTGGTACGTCTTCTCCAATGGGAGACGATCTAGCAGTATTGACAGCCAATGGTGCTTTGAGGCGGGAAATTGCAGTTCCAACGTGGGTTAATGTTCCGGACATGAATGAATTACAGTGTTTGAGTCACTCTTAAGTAGAAACACAAAGAAAGGAATTAGAATCATTATGTCTTGTTTGTTTAATTAAATGGAGATCTCTGGATGAGGGAAACCAACAATTTAGCCTTTGTTTACTTCGCTTGCTTCCCCCCCTTTATCAACTTTGGGGTTGTATGGTTGTTCCCCACAGAATGTTGTTTTCCCTCTTTAAGCTATGATTGTGCTCGGGTCAGTGTTCTAAAAATGTTGAATTGAACTTTGATCAAACCAGAGATATGAGTCATTCAGCTTCCTTTGTGAAGGAATAAAAAAAAGGAATTTCTGCTTATCAGAACACCCGGCAAACCAGTTTTAAGAACAATGGAGGCAATCAGGGACATGTTTACATTCCTTGCCAGAGTCTATTGACTATCGGGTAATCCCCCTTTCCTTCTGGAGAGCATTCCAATCGTATGATTTTAACTTTTGGCTTCTCCTTATTTTCCATGTGTGTGTGAGTGTTGTGATTTAATAAACGTTTTGATTAATTATAATGCTTTATTCAAAATTTCAGGTATCACAGGGAAAATTCAGACCTTTGGATCTTGTGTATAAACTCAAAGTGCAGTTCTTAATTCAGAAGGTTCTTCTCCCCTATTCCCCTAGACCAATGATGGCTAACCTTGACACTCCATGTGTTCTTGGACTTGAATTACCAGAAGCCCAGGTCAGCACTCCTACTGATCAGGGCTTCTGGGAATTGAAGTCCAAGAGCACATGGAGTGCCAAGGTTGGCCATCACTGCCCTAGGCATTATGTGGATTTATTTTCTCCTCCCACAACAGAAATTCTTCAGAGATAAGCACATCAGCAATTCAGTCAATGTTTACCTTTCAGTGATCAACCACAAAACAACACAAGCTAGGTCTAAAATACATAGCTGAGTACCTAATATAACAAAGAGATGTTTTTCACCAGTTGCGGGAGTCTTAATCCCTTATTCCAGAGCTGAGACAGTTAATATTGCTGTGAGAGGACTGACCAGGCATGATTTAATTCAATGTATGTCAACAACAACAAAAAACCCTCAAAACTGTTTATATAAATGAAGCAGATTAGATCTGAGTCAAACACAATATACTCCAACTTTTTCTGAATGAAAGCTGGGGTGTTTTCCAGATTATTAACTATAGATTTGGGCAGAGTAGGTGCATTAGAAAAGAAGAAAACAGGTAGGTGGGCAATAGAAGACACTGGAGCCTAAGAATTAGCACTAAATGTAAAAAGGGTTAGTAGATGACACTGCATCACAAAATAAATAAATACTGTCTGCTACTTGGTCTAAACCATGTGTCCTATACTAAATCAAGTGTGCTGAATCCAAATCTGAAGTCTGATTCTGCCTAGGATGTTGGAATCATGTTAGGAAATATCACCCTCTTGGTTAGGTTCTTGCATTGATCACACAGGGTATATTTGCCACAAATGTAGCAAAAATTACCTGGTTTATTAACACAGCTGTGCCTACTCATCTTAAGCTCAAAACAGACTCACTCTGGTGGTTTCGCACTAGAGACAAGCCCTTGGTCCATCTCGCCTTATATACCTATTTCTGACGTCAGTTCACTGACTTGCCCAGACATGCTCAGTTGCTGCTGGAATATGCATGTCACCAGGGGACGTGATTCACCTGAGGTGGCAGCATGAATAGTGGTAGCTGCAACTGTTATAATGTTCCCATGTAAAAATACATTACCCAATACCATTTGAACAGCTATACCACACCTTAAAATCTGTACGTGATAGGCAAATTCTGAGTTCAGATTTGGAATCAGCACACTGGATATCATGTAAATCACATGTGTTATTGTACGTGATAGGCAAATTCTGAGTTCAGATTTGGAATCAGCACACTGGATATCATGTAAATCACATGTGTTATTGTACGTGATAGGCAAATTCTGAGTTCAGATTTGGAATCAGCACACTGGATATCATGTAAATCACATGTGTTATTCCCCGTAGCAAAATCATTGTTATGCAGTATAATGTTTAAGATGAGCTGAATTTTAATATTTATTTCAAGGATTCTTATTCAACTAAGAATGAGGGATGCATGGGAAATGTTTCATCCAATACTTTTGAGATCTTTCCACTTGGAGTGTGCCATTTATTATTTGTATTAGTTTCTAGACTCCAGCTCCCAGAATTCCTAAAGAATTTGGGGCATCAGAATTTCCAAAGAACTTGCCAAGCAGAATTGTGGGAAGTCCAGCCCACAGACACACATCTTATTTCATTCACCTGGAGCCTCCTGAGGCCCATATTTCATTTTTTGTCTCTTCCCCCTTGTTTCATGAACTCGAAATTGCAAAATTATAACCAAGGTATAAAATACCTGAATCATGAATTTAGAAATGGCATCCATTTGGCAGAGGAAAAGTTGTCTGGTGAAATCAGATCAAGCCATCACAACGGAGAAATGGAGAAGAGATATGAGAACATGACGACAAGAAGCTCTCTTAGATTGGAAAGGATCTGTGTCAACATTTCCCATCAGAACAAAGATATAGCATCACTTGGCCAACCTTGGGCATCTCTGCTATTTAGAATTTGCTGCTGCTATTACTACCACTGCTGCTGATGCTAAAGGTAAAGAATAAAACCATTAAAAAGGTACCTTGTACTGCTGTACCAATATTGCTGTTCTAGTGAAAACAGCCACCAGATCAACAGAGGCTGCTTAAAGACAGTACATATGCCAGCTCCGGGGAATTTCAAATATTTATACTTCACTACATTTTTAATCTTTAAGAGTACTAGGAATGCTGTGTTTGAAATCCAAGAGTAATGCCCCCAGGACAAGCCTCCCAGTCTCTACCAGCAGTGAGAGAAGGAATGAGGAAGAACAGGATTAGACAGTTCTAAGATTCCTTCCATGCAGAGAGCAAGAGAGCTTCTCAACCAACCATCAGGAGAAAGGAGGGAGGAAAGAAGAATCAAAGAGACTCTCTTTGATCCTGTTTTGAGTGTGCCATGGCTTGAAAAGATACATATTTAGAAGGCTTGGCTGCATTTTGGATGAATAACATGCACTCAAAACTGGGTAAATTTTTAAAACACATTATTGGCTGAAAAGGTGTGCAATGGAAAATAAGTAATCCACATGTTTTTCATCAATGGAGACATGACAACAATTTTGCCCTAATTGCAAAATTTAATGTAAATGTTGGCTGTAAAGGAAGCCATACTAAGATTAATTCAACCAGCAAAATTTGAGTTGTTGTTGTCCAGTCGCACAGTCGATTCCGACCCTTTGCAACCCCATGGACCATTGCCCTCCAGGGACCCCTGTCCTCCACCATCCTCCTCAGCCTGCCCAGCTCTGTGCCCATTGCATCTAGCCATCTCATTTTCGGCCACCCTCTTCTTTTGCCCTCCACCTTTCCCAGTATCAAGGCTTCTTCTCTCTTCTCATTTGATGCCCAAAGTACTTTAGCTACATTTGACCTTCGAAGGAGCAGTCAGGGTTGATTTCTTCTAAGATTGACCTCTTTGTTCTCCTCACTATCCAGGGGACCCTCAAAACTCTTCTCCAACACCACATTTCAAAGACATCTATTGTTCTGCGCTCAGCTTTCCTAATGGTCCAGCTCTCACAACCATACATTACCACCAGGAATACCATTGCTTTGATTATACAAATTTTTGTTTGCAAGGTGATGTCTCTACTTTTAACTATGTTCTCCAGGTTTCTCATCACTTGTCTCCCAAGAATCCCAAACTCCCTTTTACAGACCTTTCTTTATAGACTGGATTCATTCCTTCAGCAAGGATGCAAGGAAGTCATCAAGAATATTTCAGGATTCAACTCTGGGCATCATGCGGCTTTTGCTTTTGACAAGCCTCTGTCCTTTATTGATCATTATATTTTCTGTGCATCACCTGTTTAAAGCTGAGCCGATCATTCTAAATGCATCTCAGTGGATGGTCAGATCACAGTAATCCATAGGCCTATCTATCATTAGTACTGCTAACTCTGGCTGGCAGCAGCTATTCAGAGTTTCAGGCAAGATTATTTTCCACTCTTCCAGAAGTTCTCCCACTTAAATGCTAACTTACCTGGCCCCTACTTAGGTTCTGAAATCTGACACTCTTGTGTGTCTTTAGGGTTAGTGCAATGGTAGTTGAGATCCTTTGCTGAGAAGCCAGGTAAACCTGTTCTTCAAGGTGGCAATCATCTCCTCTCTGAAGTGGTATGGGTACCAAGAGCACAGGTACTTAAAGGTGCAGGGACAATTGTCTAGGGGTTTCTACTCATGGGTATCTCTTAACCTGAAATGGAACCTTCTTCTGTTGAACATTTCTAAGTCTAGCAGTCAATAGGTCTTCCCTTTAGATACCCACGTTGGATCTAGGTAGGCATTCAGCATTTTCGTTCAATGCAAAGAAAATGTTTGCACTTCAAAGAGAACATCTCTTCTAGCAACCACATATTCCCATGATAGGTTTTCAAGTCCCATCACATAGGCAGTTCCTCCATGATGGAGGAACTAGACAAGGAGTTCCAGAGAATCTTGTGAAGAAGATTTATGTAACGGGGGCACAATGCATTCGAGGGAAGATCTTCCTATCTTGAAGAGTAAAAAAAAAATTCGAGGAGGGGATGGTCTTCTGTTATGACTCCTGGTCCCTCACAGCCAATGGCCACACAGGCCAGATAATTAAGGGGAACTTTATTCCAGCAAAGTAACTTTTCCAAACTCTATACAAGAGTTGTCATCCTATTTCACTTGAAATTTGAAGAACATGTTGACATTTTTGCTCAGTCAAGATGTCTGAAGGAATTACGAAGGAGGCTATGACAACATTTCTGGTGAGAATTTCATACCTGCTTTAAAGCACCTTCTTCCTCTCTTTATTGAGAGTCTAAAGCTACCCCACATTCTCCTGTGCAACCTATATATCAGATCTTCAGCTTTCCAGCTGATTAACAGCCTGAAATGAATTAATATTTAAAGAATGCACTAGGGAGCCATTCGCCAGGCAATATGAACTTTGCAGAATTAACTTCAGCAATATGGGACTTCGGTCTCACACACCTTAAAAGGTTCTCAATTAACATGTGTAGAACACAGAGACAGAAACCTATATATTGGTGTACTGATGGCAACTTAATGCTTTCTGCTCATCATTATTTCACTTGATGTCAACTTTCATTAGAATTCATCTGCAGTGTTTTGGGGCAATTTCCTTATTTTTCTCCATCTATATGCCTTCTCAAAGTTAGATAGGTAATATACTGATTTGATTTTTCAGTTACCAAGTAAAATGAGAACTAGGGAAACTTAGAAAAAAATTTCCTCAGCCATAAAGTTATTATAAAGCCAGCTGGATAGCACAGTTTATTTATTTATTTATTTATTTCCTCAATTTTGTATCCCGCCCCACTCAGGCGAACCTGACTCTAGGCGGCTTACAAATAAAAAAAATCATACATAATGAATACAATATAAACAAGATAACCCAACTATACCTGTGCAAATTCAGAGATTAAAAAACCCAAGAGTTCAAAATTGATTAAAAAATTTAAAACTATAAACTTACAAGACTCAAAAAATTAAAAGATAATTCAGCAATTCAGTTGGGAGGAGGTTCCAAAGGGCCTGGGCAGACACAGAGAAGGCCCTCCTTCTGGTGCTAGAGAGATGCAGCTCTCTAGCTGATGGAATAATAAGAGATCCTCTCCGATCCACCCTGGTGGGACAGAGGGATGTTGTGTAAGTACATGGCTGTGTGGCCAGAAGTTGCGAGTTTGGTTCCCCATTGTACCCTTCTAGGAGAAGAGCCAGTTTGTGTAGCCCTGGGAAAACTGCAAAGACTACCCCAGAAGAAGGGTATGGTAAACCACTTCTGTGTACTCTCTCTCGCCACCATCCAAAGTGGAAGCAGACACACTTACAACAGCCATAAAATGCATGCGCACATGTGTAAACACACCAGTGCCTGCCATAAAAGCTGCTGTAAATGCATCTGCGGCTGTCATAAATAACTTTATGACAACTGTGGATGCGTTTTACTGCAGCATTTATGGCAGGAGGAACCAGCTGTCCAGCCCCCTAGTGTGCGGTCCAGCCCAAGGCACGAAAAGTTTGGGAAACCCTGAACTATACTCTGAAAACAACCCAGAGCCAGCCCTATCAACAGACAAAGTAAAGCAGGCACCCTATGGCTAAAAAAATAAAATAAAAATCCCTGGACCCCTTGGAGGCCCCATTACTGCATAATACTGCTGTACCATCTTTGTGTAGTTCTCTAGAGCAGCATTTCCCAAACTATGTTCCATGGAACACTGGTGGACTTCAGTTCCCAGAAGCCTAAGTCAGTACATTGGATGATCGCACTGGGGAATTGACTTAGGCTTCTGGGAATTGAAATCCAAAAACCAAAGATTGGAAAACACTGCTCTAAAGCTTTTCATATTCCAAATGTCAGGTTGTAGAGCACCTTAGATCCAGGCCGGGAAGGTACACTGTGTATGAAAGTCATCTGTCACATTGAAAGAGTCCACTCCAGTGTTTTCTTGGAACTTCAGCAGAGCTGTCTAAGGTGCTGAACCAAGAGTACAGTTTGGGTTTAAACTAAAATAATAATAATAGTGTAATCCATCCTGGAAATCTATCATAACCAGCTGTATCTGTAAGACAGACTTCCCTTGACTTTGAGAGAGTCTTGTGTGTCTGCTGTAGTACCTTCAGCAGAGATGAAAACCTTGTTCTCCTCCCTTGCTTTCAAATCTCCAAAGAATGGAAGCAAATGCTTCATAATGTGTTGCTGTGTTCAGTTTGTAGGTCTTAATACTACTTCTGATTTACATAGTTTTAATTTTGCATCTTGTGTCGCTTTAAGCTTTTATGTGTTTCTGTTGCTTTATCATCCATCCCTTACACGGGTCTTCATTTTGCCTGATGAACCCACACAGACTGCTTTAACCCTTAGGTAATAAAGAAATGCAAATTTGGAAAGAACGCTCTCATTGTTAACGGCGGCCTGGTGCCTTTCTTCGTCTTGGTTCATTAAGACATATCTGCATCAAAGCAGCCATTCATAACTAGCTGCTGTTCATGTAGTTTGGTGAGAAATTCTGCTTGTAGTGTAACAGCCTCAATATGTCTTAGATGTTGAAGACGGCAATTTGAAATGAAGCAGATGGTATTATGTACATTTCTGTAACTTACCAGTCACGGTCTGTCCTAGAGGGAAAATATTGTAGTTGCCACAGATATATGTGCAGACTCCAACCTCCCTGTCCCCATATGTTGTATGCTGTAAGACTTTCCAAAGCAGTTCAAAGCACTTGAAGATGGTAACACTGCTTATAATATTGTATAGTGTGCCTTGTTGGTGAACAGTGAAGGCTGTTTCCTCTTCTTTAAACAATAGACAAACAAACAGAAGAACATGTTCCAGGCATGAGTTTGGGTCTGAACAACTCAAATTTTGCTTGCCTCCCAGGGCCACCAAATGTCTCTGGAGGCTATTTTGGTGCCTGAATCACATGGAACTTATTTTTCTGTATCTAGGCCAGAGATGAAACTGCCAAAATGAAGGCACCTTTTGGTGAGCTCATGTTGCATTTCCTTTCACTTGATCCAATGTGACGGCTGATTGTGGGTAAAAAAAACCCCACTACAATCGTCGAGGAGGCTGTTTCTGTGTACCCCATCACATGGAAGAATTTTACAGCAGTTCTTGACAATCTTACATCTGTTCTTTTATTTATCTCTTTCCACTTGACTGCCTTAGTTGAGCATTACAGGGAGTTATGATCCTATGCTGGACTTGGACTGTACTAAAGATGTGACTATTTGAGTTATGGTTTTCAGGCACTAGGAACTCCATAAACAAAAGTTTGCTGTTGTTGACATTCATTGTTGTTACATGCTGTCAAGTTGCCATTAATTTATGGTGAACCCCTATAAATGTGTGACCTCTAAAATGTCCTATCCTCAACAACTCTACATGTATTTCGCAAATTCAAGGCCTTCTCCATTGAGTCAGTCCTTGTCATATTTAGTCTTCATCCTTTCCAGATACCTTCAACTTTTAGTAGAATTGTCCTACCCACCACCTACCACCTAGCAAATCTCATATTCTCCTGATGTCTAGAACTGGGTTACTGTAGTTCATATTTCAACACACACAGTATTCCATTTGCAGGTAATGTTTCAGTGAAAGCAAATCTTACCAATGGTATTCCTGGTGGTAATGTATGGTTGTGAGAACTGGACCATTAGGAAATCTGAGCGCAGAAGAATAGATGCCTTTGAAATGTGGTGATGGAGGAGAGTTTTGAGAATGCCCTGGACAGCAAGGAAAGCAAATGAGTCAATCCAAGAAGAAATCACCCTTGACTGATCATTAGAAGGTCAAATAGTAAAGATGAAGCTAAAGTACTTTGGACATCAAATGAGGAAAGGATTCACTTGAGAAGGCCTTGATGCTGGGAAAGGTGAAGGGCAAAAGAAGAAGGGGGCAGCCAAAAATGAGATGGCTTGATGGTATTGTAAATGCAATGGGCACAGAGCTGGATGGGTTGAGGATGATGGTGCAGGATAGGGGTGCCTGGTGGGCAATTTTCCATAGGGGCGCAAAGGGTTGGAATCAACTGTGCGACTGAAAAACAACAAGAAGTCCTTAAGTCTACATGCCAAGGCCGGCTCTAGCATTAGGTAATGAGAGTTGATCTTTTAAGACAAAGGATACTGATGTGGGCAGAAATAAGGTGAAAGGCAGGATTTTGTACTCTGTGGTTTTCCTGTGCTCCATAAATATTTTTGAGTTCTCTTCAGTTATGGTTGAGAATGTTCTCTCACTGAACTTCAGTCAGTCCACAAAACTTTTGATTTGGGACAGGAAGGAGGGAATTAGCTTCTTTGTCCCAGGTAGAAAAATATATCGAGAGATCCAAGCTGTAGTCGCCAATGAAAGTTATCTCATGTAGAAATCAATCACAAAGGTCCTTCCTTCATACAAGCAACCATTCTTAATGACTGACATTTAGCTGTTAGCAGTATAAATGCCAGCTGGTGTACCATATAAAACAGATTTAATGTGGGAGATCATCGTTCATGGCCATTTTTCAGAGCCACAAAGTATCAGTGGATCCCTTTCAAGAAAGCCATGCTTTCATCTATAAACTCACCGGTGTCGAAGAATGAAAGGTTTCTCATCTGTCTTTCTATTTGTCTTCAGCAGCTTTGGTATCATCTACGTTCGTGGGGAGAGAGACCCTCCAGAGGTTTACCAGTGTTGACATCAGGTGAAATACCAGATGGAAAATGATGAATAATAAAGGAGCTTATATTTTAAAACCAGTGTAGGAAAATATTAAATGTTAATCGTGATAACAAAGACTCTGCCCTAGCATTCTTTCTTCTGCAGCCAATCTGCCTGCATGAACATCGGAGGGGGGGGGGTCAGCTTTTGTAGATACCAAGCTCTGAAGAGGAGGAAAGACTTTCTGAGAGTTTTCTCCAAGAAAGGCAACTTCGGTCCACCAACGCCGCCATGTCTAGTGCGGTCAAGTTGTTGTGATCCATAATATAAAAAAAGATTGCTGGAGATGTAAAAAAGAAGTTGGAACATACACTAGTATCTCGGATAGCGCTAAAACTTGGTTCCACAAGTCTTAGCGTTATCTGGTTTTTAGCGTTGTGTGATGCATTGATTACGCAACATTAAAAAAATATCCCTCTTCCCTTTCCGAAGAGGCTGAAATTTCCTAGTTTCAATCCCACTGGGCTGTTCTCTGCCTGTTGAGGCTGGGATCTCCGCTGGTAATGTACCTTTGCTTTTGCTATGCAGCGGCGTGGCTGAGAAGCTGAACGGGGACTCTCTAATCCTGCGGGCTTTGGGGCAGAGATCAACATTGGGGAATTTGAAATCCCTCCTTCCTGTCCCAAATCAAAAAGTTTTGTGGACTGACTGAAGTTCAATGAGAGAACATTCTCAACCATAACTGAAGAGAACTCAAAAATATTTATGGAGCACAGGAAAACCACAGAGTACAAAATCCTGCCTTTCACCTTATTTCTGCCCACACCAGCATCCTTTATCTTAAAAGATCAACTCTCATTATCTAATGCTAGAGCCGGCCTTGGCATGTAGACCTAAGGACTTCTTGTTGTTGTTCAGTCGCACAGTCGATTCCAACCCTTTGTGACCTTATGGAGCATTGCCCACCAGACACCCCTGTCCTGCACCATCCTCCTCAACCCATCCAGCTCTGTGCCCATTGCATCTACAATACCATCCTGCCATCTCATTTTTGGCTGCCCCCTTTTTCTTTTGCCCGTTCCTAGCATCAAGGCCTTCTCAAGTGAATCCTCCCCTCATTTGATGTCCAAAGTACTTTAGCTTCATCTTTACTATTTGACCTTCTAATGATCGGTCAAGGTTGATTTCTTCTTGGATTGACTCATTTGATTTCCTCACTGTCCAGGGCATTCTCAAAACTCTCCTCCATCACCACATCTCAAAGCCATCTATTCTTCTGCGCTCAGATTTCCTAATGATCCAGCTCTCACAACCATACATTACCGCCAGGAATACCATTGGTTTAGAGATCAACATTGGGGAATTTGAGGCAAACATTTGCATCGCACAATGTAATGTTGTGCGATGCAAATGTTAGCCTCAAATTCCCCGACTTATCCAATTTTAGCATTATCCGAGGCAAAAGTTACCCGAGGTACCACTGCATTTTCATTCATGGTGGGAATGCAATAATGTGAATAAAATATGGAAAGTGAGGGGGGAGGTGTTTTGGAAATCAATCAAATATTGTCTATGAAATTGGAGATGTGTCCTAAATAGCATTATTAATGGACTTTGGAAATAAATAAATAAATAAATAAACAGATAGAATGGAATAAAAAAGCAACTTATTTTAAAAAATGGAAAGTAGAGAGTGAATTTGAGCTAGACGATTGGTATAAGTATGATATATATCATATGGATTAAAACTTTTAAAAGGGATTAGTAAAATAACTGACTTTAGAGAAATATGGAAATAATTTATAGAGTATCTATTAGTGAAAGGGAAAGGAGTAAATCTGGACAAAGATCTTTTATCTTTCTGGAACAAGGAGACAAATACTGTATATATAAAATAAAATGTAATGCTATAGAGCAGGGGTGGGCAACCATTTTACACTGTGGGCCTGACCACACCCCTTGACAACTGAGTGGGCCAGACCATGCCCCCCCCCCCAGAAGTAGAAGCAGGCACATTTATGCCTGTCATAAATATGCCCACTTCCCTGTTTATGACAGCCGTGGACATGTTTTACAGCTGATGTGAATGCGCCACTTCCACTTCCAGGTGTGGCAGAGGCAGTGATGGGCCAGGAGGAATGGTGTCAAAGGCTGGTTCAGGCCTGCGGGCCATAGGTTGGGAACCCCTGCTATTGGTAAAGGTCTCTCTTGCTTAAAAGCCAGTTGTATCTGACTCTAGGGCTCAGTGGTCATCTCTGTTTATAGAAAAAGAGCCAGCGCTGTCTGTATCTGCAGGCATTTCCATGGACATGTGGCAGGCATGCATCAACACTGGGGTGGACAGAACACTGTTATAGGGAAATAGTTAAATAAATAGTCTAGGAATAGCTACACATAGTAGTATATAAGTTTGTTAAGATTTTTGTGTATTTGTTTTATATATTTGTATGATGTTTTCTTTTGTTTATTTTGAAAATAAATTTCAAAAGAACACTGTCACATCTGGAAAGGGGAGGAGAGCAAACAAGATTTTTTTTACAATCCGACTCTGAATCAACATTTGTTAGAGTTTCTGCTCAATCTGGAAAAGAAACACAAGACATTCTGAGATGTATCTCTTAAGATTTTTTTTTTGTTTCTTCTGGTGACAGCAGGAAAGGGGGACGCTTAAGAGAAAACACAGTTCTTAAGGGCAAAGGCTATTAGGTTTTCCCAACAGGCTGTCCCTCATTACAAGGTGTAGTAGGAACTGTGATTTCCCATGCCTGTAGGGACTTTTAGCTGAAGACAGAATAGACTTGAACAAGCGAACCAACCCCAGAAACCTTTGCAGAATCAATTCCAAAATAGTAAACCTTTGTGTCAACTGAACTCCCAAGTCTTTCTCTCTTCCACTGCTGAGAAATTTTTAGTAAAGCTAAGAAGAGAGAAACACCCAGGTTTTGAGGAGGGCAGTTTGGAGGGGGGGGACACAAACTCTCAGGTATGAGTCAGCCACATCTATGAGGCTAAACGAGGGGTTCTCAAGGTTTCCACACCATGGGCCGGACCACTCCCTCTCCGACAGCTGAGTGGGCTAGACCCGTGGTTCCCCCCACCATAAACTCTGTCAACCACAGTGGGTGCTTTTTGCACATACATGGGGGGCATTTACAGTGGTCGTAAATGCATCCTCTTCTGCTTCCGGGGTCGCTGCCCTGGGCCGGGTGATTTGCCGTCATGGGCCAGGTTTGGCCCACTGGCTCCATACCCCTGGGCTAAATAAATACCATCAGCAGTTCATTATGACAAGCCCTTTAGAGATACACGACAGACAAGTATAACTCAGTTCTCTCCATGCTTGGAATAGCTAAGCCAAATGAATTGAGCAAGGGTGAATTGTCAGGAATGTCACCCAGTTTCTTTTTGATAAAGACTTTCCAAAATTATTCTCTTTCCCTGTCATAAATTCAGGAGAAAGAAAGTGAGGTCTGAAAGAAAGAAAGAAAGAAAGAAAAAGAAAGAAAGAAAGAAAGAAAGACCCATGTGGAAGAATTAACATTGCCAGACTCATCCAACCCTAATAAAGAATAAGTGACTCATTCTGGGATCCCATAAATTTCAGCTGGAACAGTGTGTGTTGCTTTTTCTAAGAACTCACACAGAATCTAGAGAACAAAGTGTGTGTGAGAAAACAATCAACCTTGGCTGCCAAAGTTGATTTAATAGAATAACACAAGAATGCTTTTCAAACCAATAAAACTGCCTATTCCCAGCGAAGCCTCATTTATGACCGGCTGCCTGTATCTTTCTCTCTTAGCCAAGAGACGATGTTTAAGATTCTTATTCTTGTATTCTAGAACAAAATTCTAGAGAAAAATCAATGCTATGTCAGAATATGTACAACCTACTAACTCACAGGGCTTTAGTGTCACGCTTGGGGTGGCCAACTGATCAGGCCAAAGGAGTTTGGTCTGCTCTTGTGCATTTTGGAGCAGCTGGGTATATATAAAACTCCAATGATACTTTTTTTTGGCCTGGATTGATATGCAGTCATGGGCATATCATGCTGTTCTTTAAACACAAGAACAGGAGAGATGTTTAAACATTGGCGATTGTAGTTGCTACCACAGGTTCCACTTCTAGTCTTGCTTCCCTGACAACTCTAGAAAACTATATAACTGCTCAAAACACAAAACTAGAAGCTAACAGGTGTGCGTCTAGGTGTGCATGGCCTCTATAATCCATGGGAGCTATATAAGCAAAACAACAGCAGCCATTTAAAAAAAAGAGCAACAGAATTCATTGAAATGTCATTTGAAATGGGTAGTGAAGAAACAACAACAAAAATACAAAATGAAAAGACCAGTTTGGAAAGATCAGGATCTTAGACAGGAAGCAATGAATTTGGAAAGATCAATGAATGAATCAATGAATGCCATAATCATAGTCAATCAATCAATTTATTGTTACAGTCAAAGACCAGCATATAATCATAGTCAGAATTTCTGTGTGTGGTCTCTCTCTTTCATGTCCTGATCAACTCTTTTTTGTTGTTCAGTTGCACAGCTGATTCTGACCCTTTGCGACCCTTTGCTCTCCAGGCACCTCTGCCCTCCACCATCCTCCTCAGCCCACCCAGCTCTGTGCCCATTGCGTCTACAATACCACCCAGCCACCTCATCTTTGGTTGGCCCCTTCTTCTTTTGCCCTCCACCTTTCCCAGCATCAAGGCCTTCTCAAGTGAATCCTCTCATTTGATGTCCAAAGTACTTTAGCTTCATCTTTACTATTTGACCTTCTAATGATCGGTCAAGGTTGATTTCTTCTAAGATTGACCTATTTGTTCTCCTCGCTGTCCAGGGCATTCTCAAAACTCTCCTCCATCACCACATTTCAAAGGCATCTATTCTTCTGTGCTCAGATTTCCTAATGGTCCAGCTCTCACAACCATACATTGCCACCGGGAATACCATTGCTTTGACGATACAAATCTTGTTTTCAATGTGATGTCCCTGGACTGCCGAAATGAAGCCACTTTCCTTGCTTTGTTGTTGCCCAAACCCAAGTCCTCATCGGTGCATGTCTCTGGCATCGATTGGCAGACCAATAAATGGACTCTGTGCCTCTCCATATTGACACCATGTGTTGTTGTCTGCCAGCAGTCCACCTCTTGAGCATGTCGGTCTTGCATTTAGGGACTCAAATCCTCAGGAATGTACACTTCTGCCTAGGGAAAGATTTTCAACCTGCAGCATCCAGGAAAGAAAGCGCATATTTTGTATTCAAAGGGCTATACTCAGCAAATACAGTCTGACATCATCTTTGAAGGACTGTTCACATTGTAGGTGATCAGCTTCTACTTACAGGATGAAACTGTTTGTTGTTTAAACATAACCATTCAAGGATGTTAATTGCTGGAGTTTAAATTAAACGAGATGGCAGAGCTGTGAGACTCAAGGCCTGAAAAGGGGTAATTGGAGGCAGAAGTGGAGGTGAAAGCCATGATTTTACTTCTCCAGTAGTGAGATTTGATAAGAGGCCAGATTGGAAGAGCCAAATTTGACAAGAACCAGTTTCAAACTGGGCTCAAGTTCTGAAAGCGATCCTGGCACTTCCACCTGTTCTTCTTTTGTGTCCTGATCAAATCCTGGGCTGCCAAAATGAAGCCACTTTCTTATATTATGTATTTATAATATTTATTTATTTATTTATTTATTTAGATTTATATCACCGCCCACTCGCCATGGCGACTCAGGGCGGCTTACAGTCAGAAAAAAACAAAAAACAAAAAACACACAGCACAAACAGCTAAAATCCATTCCTCCTCCCGGCCAGAGGACGTTAGTCTTTTCCTTCCCTGGGCAGGTAGAGCCCAGGATTAGGAAGTGGGAGCTTCCATCTAAAAACCTTAAAACTGTTAAAATTTAAAATTAAAATCTAAAAAAAAGATTAAAAACAGATAAAAAAACACACCAGATGCTACAACTACTAAATTAAAAGTAGAGAAAGAGAGGGTCTCAGATCATCCAATGTGCTGGGGTCATTATACCTTCCACACCCCATATCTGTCCCACCAGCCATGTTTTTAGATTCTTCCTAAAGGGCAGCAGCTCTGTCTGGAGACGTAGCTCTGTAGGCAGGAGGTTCCATAGGGCCGGAGCAGACACAGATAAGGCCCTCCTTCTAGTGCCAGAGAGATGTGCCTCCCTGGCCGTTGGAGCAACTAGGGAGCCTCTCCAGTCCTCTCTGGTGGGATGGGCAGATGTTCTTAGGGTGAGGTGGTCTCTTAAGTATCCTGGCCCACTACCATGTAGGGCTTTAAAGGTAATAATCTTCACTTAGTCTTTGCCCAAACTTAAGTCCTCATCCATGCATGTCTCTGGCAGTGATTGGCAGATCAGCAACTGAGCCAGATTCTGTGTCTCTTCAGATTCAAACTGTGCAGTGTTGTTGTCCGCCAGCAGCCCCCACTTGAGCATGTTGGTCATGCATTGAGGGACTCCAACCTTCAGCCTATTCAGTGTCCTCCACGTGGCGTAGGGGAGGATGAGTTCCTCAGCCACATCCTCCTTTAATGTTCTTTGTCCAGTGAGCTCCTCCCTCTGTCTTCTAATTTGGTTTTGCTCCTGTGTTTGTTCTTGCCATAAAGCTCTTCCTGGATCTGAACTGGTGGACTTGAGGCCCATATCTGTTCAGAGGGTGTCGAGGGTCACAAAACTTTGAAGGACAAAGAAAAAACACTCTGGGTGTGAGAAAATTTTGAATTTCCACTAGAGCGTTACAATCCCAAATTCCTAAGAGGCATATATCAACTCTAAGCCCCTAAAATAATATGATGATGAGATTACTTCATACTCTTGGAGTAAATCAAACACCAGCCTATTGAAGAAGTATATAGAGCAGGGATTCCCAACCTGCAGCTCATGGACCAGATGCGGCCCATTGGAACCATTTTATGTGTGTCCCCCATCTCCACCACACCAGGAAGTGCCATGTGGTAGAGGAAGGACAAAATGGCCCCGGGGGGTTCCAGGGGGGCAAAATTGGTGTGGTGACGGGCATGGGGTCTTACAGCGGGAGCCGAGGGGCGGGCCGCACTCGGAGAACGCGGGCCAGATGTCTGGTTGCTGTCCCGTGTTCTAGCCCCTCGGCTGCACCTCTGGGACCTGAGCAGCCGGTCAAGAGTGACCCCTCCCTTAGGCTGCTGCTGGTGAATGCCAGATCAGTCTGCAACAAGGCTCCTCTGCTTGCAGATACCATCACGGGGGAGCGGGCTGATCTGGCATGCATCACTGAGACCTGGCTGGTCCCGGAGGATGGGGTTCCTCTGTCGGAATTGTGCCCAGCCGGGTTCGGTATTTGGCACCAGCCTAGGGAGAGGGGAAGGGGCGGTGGAGTCGCCGTAGTAGCCAGTGAGTCGTTAGGAGTCGCCAGGGCCGCGGCTCCGCAAATTCCGGGCTGTGAGGCTCTGTTCCTGCGTGTGGGCCCTAAAGGTCAGTCGGGAATCCTACTCGTGTACCTGCCTCCCTGCAGGGTAGTGGATTCCCTGCGTGAGCTCCTTGAGGCGGTCTCCGTGCTGGCGTTGGAGACTCCCAGGTTAATGGTCCTGGGGGACTTCAATTTGCCATCATTGGGGACCGGCTCCGAGGTAGCCCAGGAGTTCATGGTTTCCATGGCAACCATGGGCCTGACCCAGGTAATTCAGGGTCCTACCAGGAGCAGCGGCCACACCCCGGATTTAATCTTTTTGTCGGAGCTGTGGCAAAGTGATCTGAAAATACAGAAATTAGACATCACTCCTGTGCCATGGTCAGATCACTGTCTGGTGACTCTGGACTTTCTGGGGGCGAGACTCCACTGCAGGGAGGCAGGGCCGATTAAATGGGCCCGCCCCCGGCGACTAATGGATCCAGTAGGATTCCAAAGGGAACTGGGGTGTTGTCCTCTTGACCTGCAAAGCAGTTCGTCTGAAGCACTTGTCGACTCTTGGAATAGAAGAGCGACCGCGGCTCTGGATGTAATTGCTCCACTACGGCCTCTCCGAGCCCGTGGGGATCGATCTGCCCCTTGGTTCACAGAGGAGCTAAGAGAGCTGAAACGAGCTAAGAGACGCCGAGAGCGCCGCTGGGTGAAGACTCGGAGTGAGTCTGATCGAACACGGGTTAGAGCTACTATTAAAGACTACCTCGTGGCGATGAGGGCGGTGAAACGCAAATATTTCACCGCCCTTATTGCCTCCGCAGATAATCGCCCAGCCACCCTGTTCCGGGTGACCAGGTCCCTCCTTGGTAGAGGGGGGTCTGGCCCGGGTTGGCAGGGATCGGCTGAGGCTTTTGCTGATTTTCTGACGGGGAAAATCGTTCAGATCCGCTCAAAGCTTGATCCCGGCGTGGAAGGTATGGAACTGGGGTTGATTGAAGCCCAGTCTAGCCATGTTATCTGGGATCGGTTCGATCCAGTTGGCCCTGAGGAAGTGGACAGGCTTCTTGGATCTGTCCGCGCCACGACCTGTGCACTGGACCCATGTCCTGCCTGGCTGATAAAAGCCTCTAAGACCGTGACAGCTGGGTGGGTTGAGGCAATAATTAACTCATTGTTAAAGGAGGGGCTTTTTCCAACATCTCTTAAACACGCCATTGTGCGCCCCCTCCTAAAAAAACCATCCCTCGACCCCATGGAAATTACTAACTATCGTCCAGTGTCCAACCTACCCTTTTTGGGTAAGGTTTTGGAAAAGGCAGTGGCGCGGCAGCTACAGGATGCCCTGGATGAAGCGGATTATCTGGACCCTTTTCAGTCAGGATTCAGGCCCGGACATGGGACTGAAACTGCACTAGTCGCACTGGTGGATGATCTCTGGAGAGAGCGGGATGGAGGGGACCCGTCTGTCCTTGCTCTTCTCGATCTTTCAGCGGCCTTTGATACCATCGATCACCGCATCCTTCTGGGAAGGCTCCAAGGGTTGGGAATCCAGGGCACTGTGTTGTCCTGGTTTTCCTCATTCCTGAGGGGCAGAACCCAGTCGGTGTGGTTGGAGAAGGAGGAGTCCAGCCCCAGGCCCCTACAATATGGGGTGCCCCAGGGCTCGGTGCTCTCTCCTCTCCTATTTAACATCTATATGAGGCCACTGGGTGAGATCATCCGTTCCCACGGGGTAAGGTATCATCAATATGCTGATGATACCCAGCTGTACATCTCGGCCCGTGGGGACCCAGGCGGTGCGGTGGAAGTCCTCTCCAGGTGTCTGGAGGCTGTTAGGGTCTGGATGGGGGCAAACGGGCTACAACTGAATCCCGGCAAGACTGAGTGGCTGTGGGTGAGGGGCCCTGTGTTATCACGGGAGTTGCCAGCTTTGGTTCTGGATGGGGCAGTTTTGCCCCAAACAGACCCGGTGCGTAATCTGGGGGTCCTCCTGGACTCACGACTACTGTTCGAAGAACAGGTGGCAGTCGTGGCTAGGAGGGCTTTTGCACAACTTCGTGTAATACGCCAGTTGCGCCCGCTCCTAGACCGGGACGCCTTGCTCATGGTCACACATGCTTTGGTCACCTCCAGGCTTGATTACTGTAATGCGCTCTACATGGGGCTGCCCTTGGTGACCATTCGGAGACTCCAGCTGGTCCAAAACGCGGCGGCCCGAGTAGTGACGGGGCGCGGGCGTTATGCTCATGCTATGCCGCTGCTTCGGGAGTTGCATTGGTTGCCAGTATGTCTCCGGGTCCAATTCAAGGTGCTGGTTATTACCTTTAAAGCCCTATATGGTAGTGGGCCAGGATACCTAAGAGACCGCGTCACCCTGAGAACATCTGTCCGTCCCACCAGGGCGGACCGGAGGGGCTCTCTTGTTGTCCCATCAGCTAGAGAGGCACACCTCTCTAGCACTAGGAGGAGGGCCTTCTCCGTGTCCGCCCCAGCCCTTTGGAACCTCCTGCCAATCGAGCTGCGCCTACAGACAGAGCTCCTACCCTTCCGGAAAGGCCTAAAAACCTGGCTAGCTAAGCAAGTGTGGGGAAATAGGGTCGTGGGGTCTCATATAGGGTGGCTGATTTAGTGACAGCCACCCTTCAGTTCATTTGGTGTGATTTTTATGCTTTTATGAATTTTTAAAGTTTTAACATCGAGTCTTAGGATATCGATATTTTAGTCTGTAATTGCCGCTCAGAGTCAGGCTTGCCCGATTGGAGCGGGGTAGCAAGTACGAATAAATAAATAAATAATAATAATCTAGCCCTCAAAGTTGTCTGAGGGAGAGTTACCTGGCCTCCAACTTATAAAGGTTGAGAACTCTTGTTATAGAGCTATCTGAAGACATGTCACTGTCCCTCTTTTTTCCTTCAAAAATTCAGAAGGACCCTGGTCACCTTGTATTCTTGATAAGATAAACAGAATCCTGACTTTCACATGCATTGCATTTTATTTTCACGACACTAGGTTTTAATAATTATTGAGGGATTTTAGTAATATTGGTTTTTTTAGATAGGCACCCTGCTGTTTTATGTCAATTCCCAGTAGGTTTTTAGTATTATAGTTTCATTTTATTACCCTTGTCCAGTCTAGTTTAGGATGTGGTGTTTATGTTTTTGTGTGTTATGCTGGTCATGGACTGTAAATAAATTGAATAAATCAAATAATTGATAAGATAAACAGAATCCTGACTTTCACATGCCAAGTCAAAGCTTTTCAGAAATCTTCATTTTTTTTGTGTGTTTTGTTTCCTACTCTTTTTATTTTGCCACCCGCACTTTTAAATTAAAGGGAGGAAGGAAAATTGCTGCCCTCTAATAATAAATCAAAGACATGTGCAGGTATGTGTGGGGTGCTGCTTGTGAAAATAATCCCTTTGGTTTAATGGGGAAATTGTGTAAAAGGCCAGTAGAGCTGCAAAAATTCAGAGATATGTTTCTACATGGAGGCATATAGTCTGTTCCACTGGGAAGTAGCTGGTTTGCTTGCTGCACAAAACACAGTGGTGAAGCACTTGTTTTGCATAAATTAAAGACCAAATTCACACTATGCTAATGTTTAACATATGGTGCAGTAATTCAACTCTTACAACATAAGGCAAGTCTGACCAGCACAAAGAAATATCTCATGCAAAGCCTATTTACTCCCACCCCGTGTTACCAGTGCCAGACATGGACACTTGCAACAAAAGGTAACGCAAAGTTGGTCACAACAGAAATGAGATGTCTGAGGAAGGCTGCTGGAGTGACTAGAAGGGGTAAAGTCAGGAATGAGATTGTAACAGAAAGTTTTGGACTCGAACCCATTTTAAACTACATAGAGAGACAAGAAATAAAGTGGTTTGCACATTTGGAGAGAATGTCTTCGAATTCCATACCATACCAAGGATATGTGGAAAGAAGAGAGGAACAAAGAGCACGAGGCAGACCCAGAGGAAGGTGGAGAGATGACATCAAAGGAATATTACAAGAACATCAAATAACAGTGGGGGGGGGGGCCTTCTAGAAGTGATAGAATAAGAAATTTGTATCTCCCTCAACAGCCAAAGGGATAAAAGAGGAAGTAAAGAAGAGAAGAAGACATATTAAACACAGTTCCTGCTATTGCCAATTAAAACATTTCTGATAGGATTAGTCACTACAAGTTGAGTTTTTGAGTTCTCCAGGACTCCTCAGCCATAGGCAACTCCTATTCCAGAAGGGCTGAGAATCCACCCTGGGTTTTTACTATGCATGCAAAAGGAGCTATTCCAGAGAAGAGCCTATTCTCAAGAAAGAGTTTGGCACCATGGACAGTTCCCAGAAAGCAAAGATTAATCTGAAGTGGATTCAAGACATCCTCCAAAACTGGAATCACCAGCTATCATTGTATTTAGGCAAAGATAATATAAAGGGAAAGGGAAAGGAAAAGGGAAAGGGAAAGGGAAAAGTAAAGGTGCTTGAAAGCCAGTCATATTCAACTCTAGGGTTCAGTGCTCATCTCTGTTTTGAAGCTGAAGAACCAATGCTGTCTGCTTCTGCAGATGTTTCCATGGTCATGTGGCAGGCATGGCTAGACATGCACAGAATGATGTTACCTTCCCACAAGTGTTCCCTACTTATCTACTTGCAATTTCTTGGTTTCGAACTGCTAGGTTGGCAGGAGCTGGAACAAAGACGGGAGCTCATTCCATCCCGCAGTACTTGGGAATTGAACTGCTGACCTTCCACCTCCCAGTCAGCATCTTAGCCACTTGCAGGGTTTAAGAAAAATAGTCTCATAGGAGGAATGTACTCTTCCAACCATATGGATAAGAGTTCACCTGTCATTGACTACTAACAGGGTCAATTTTGAATTTGTGAATTTCCACTGGAGCATTTAGACCCCAAATATCTCAGAAAACACTTGGGATGTTTAAGAGCTGTGTGACCTTCTCCAGCAAAAACAAGGTTGATATGACACTTGGTCCATGAGTTTGATTATATTAGGTTTGTCTGAATGCCAGGTTTTTCTTAACTTTACCACAGCTCCAGTTCTTGTTACTTTGGGTGGGTCACATGTGTATCTTCTATTTACTGGCTGTCGAAGTGAGCCAGGGTAAGCAGCCAATGTACATGGGTCTCCTGATAAAACTGTGTGTTTTCTTGTAGGTGTACAATTATGTCTGCCTCTTCTTTGTGTGATGAAAGTAGTGCTATTTCTTCCCCCACTCAAGCAATAAAAGCTAGATGCAAGTAGGAATTGATGCTTACCTAAAAAGACAGAGCAAATGATCAATTCTGCTACTGAAAATAAATTACTGTATATCTCAGTGGCTAGAATTCAGTTTATGTGCATCAGAGTACAGCAGCAAAACTCTGAATTGTAATTTTTCACTAGCTTGTTAATTTACTTATTTTGCCCCAAAGCATCTACCATAGAGGGACTCATATTTTAAAACTATGAAAAGGCAATTAAATGTACTAATTACTAATAAGTGCTAAGTGAAATACCATTAAAACAATTTTTAAAAGATATAAAGACAACTCTCCCCTTCAGATCCTTTCTACAGTGGTCTTTTCAGTCCGCTGTCAACATTTGCATTTCTCATCACTTGCATAACCATGTGACTGGTGAAGGACAAGGAATGCAACAATTAACTCCTTAGTAACAAATCACTGTTAATTATTCTATTCAGAGTTACACTGTTTGATCTATGAGGGCTTACATAAGTCTTCTTCTTATGTGTCAAGGCAAGACGTGATACTGCCAAAATGAAGGCACTTTTTGGTGAGTTCTTTCTGCATTTCCTTTCAGCTGACCTAGCATGAGAAAGATTAGCTAGCAACACAAGGTTGCCATTACCAAGATGTGCCCGATGGTGGTTCAAAAATACCACAATCTTCAAGGTAGCTCTTTCTTTGTAGCCCACTTACCTAAGTAAAAGAATTCTAGGCTTTATGACTTTTGCACTGGGCAAAAAGCAAAGCCAGAATAGGTTCTGCTACTTTTCCGAGCCCAACCCTGAGGGCAAGGAAGCAGTGCAGGAGCACTGCACAGAGAGCGATGGTAACTAGCAACAGTCTTTCTATGGAAGATCCAAATAGCAAGGTCAAAAGGAAAAGCCAAAGTCTGTTTATCATTTCAGAGACAGTGTGTAGTCCTGTTGGAATGTCCAAGGATGTAGTCAGGGTCAGAAGAGAAATCCAGAGTCCGGTCAAGGTAGTCAGTCAGTCACAAAGAAGATCCGGATAACCAGTGGTGGGCTCAAAAATATTTTACTACCACACTGTGGTCGTGGTATGGTGGGCATGGCCAGGGGGAAAGCCCTGCGTTGCACCTGAATTAAGACTACTTTATTCCAAAACTTGGATGGGCAGGGCCAGCCAAAAATTCTGCTAACCGTTCTGGTGAACTGATGCGAACCTGCTAATGCCCACCACTGAGGATAACATGGGGCTTTCACTGAAGTTGTACAGACTCTAGTAAATGTCCTTAATAGCTTCCTCAGTTAAGGGCTATCAGCTGGGAGCCTCCGTTGAGAGCGGGTTCTGGTGGATACATGGCACAACTGTAAATCATTGCACAGGAGTTGCAGGCCATGCTCTGAGGTCGAAGGGTCATCGCTGTTGTCAGGGTCCTGACATACCATGGACTTTACCTGTTTACAGTTGTCGGAGTTTGATCCAGTTGCTCCTGAACTGACAGGTCACGATTGTGGGGAGGTCAAACTGGGCTAGAAACAGGCTGGAGCTCCTGCTCCTGGTTGTCCTCAGATTCAGATGAGGACTGGACCATGACGCTACCTGGATACTTGCCTAATATGAAATGGACCACTCTGACTTGATATATAGTGAGTTCATATGTTTCTCTAGGCTTCTTCTGGGTCTCTCAACCCATTTCAGTTCAGAAATCCTCCTACACGTGTGCAATCCATTTTCACATGCTAGAGAACAAGACACAAACACCAAGGGAAAACGCAGACCCTCCTACACAGTGTAATCCATCTTCCTCAGAACCCATGAAAGGATGACTACGTTCACTGAATGGTTGACATTAAAGGTTGCTTGTAAAGGGCCAAACCATGTTCAAAAGAAACAAGACAAAAATGTTTCTTCAGACACATCATGTTGTAGAAAGCAAGAGAAATGCCATTTATCTCTCTGTCTCAGGTGTCATGTGGTACCTCCCAGTTCTATGTTTATTTATCTAAAATCATTGATTTGCTCACAAACCAAGCATTAAAAATCAGATTTCTTTTTTTAAAAATTGACTATACAAGCAAACAGAGTTATCCATCTCAAGTTGTATCTAACTTCCGAATCAGCCTGTTTCAGAATAATGCAGAAAAGACTACTATTTATTTATTTTTTACAGAAAGGCTGTTGCACAATTATGTCTGCATGACTTGAACTTACGCAAACCATGGCAAAAATTTCACCAAGGTTACACAGACATGGGAGTAAGGCATGAATAGGATGTGGACTCTTTATGGATGGATGGATGGATGGATGGGATTTTGCAGTGTGTATTTTATATTGTAAACATTGCCTTTGATTTTTAATGATGTAAAAAACATGGGTCTTTTTATAGAAGAAAGAGAGGGTAAAATTTTTGAATGAATTATAGTAAGAAAGAAAGAAAGAAAGAAAGAAAGAAAGGTATTTTCCTCCCTTTATCACTTGTAGGACTTGAGGTTTTCTTTAAAGATAAATCTGAAAACAGATCCAGCTAAAATGCAATAAATCTCAACACTGTAACAATATTATGTACATCAAGTCAATGCAGTCTAAGAAAACATTTGAAGACAACACTCATCTGCTATTGCAAGGCCTTTCCTCATAATTCAATCAGTGGACAAGTGCCTGTCAAGATAAAAGCATCTTATCCACTAGCAGAAAGACAACAGCATATGAGTCAAGTTAGACTCCCCTAGGAAAGGAGTTATGATCAGAAGTTATGGTTCTCATAACATCCCTTTAAGAGTGTTAGGAAAGAAAGAAAAAAATCTTCTTCTGACGATCTTAAGATCCAGCCATGCTCGTATGAGAAGAGAGGGTTATTTTCCTATGGGTAAATGTCTGGCCAGATTACCCTGCTATGGTAATAGAGTAGACCATACTGTCAGTGACTCAACACCAATCAGAAGGTGGTGGTTAACTAACCTAACAACCCTGGAGACTAACAGTCTTGAGTGGCAAAATCCACAAGGAAGGGTGATGGTCCCCAAGTGGATGACATCCCACTTGAATCCATCTTGATGGAGGGCAGCAGCTTCATCAATCCTGGTCTGGGGCTGAGGAGGACTTTGCATGCGAAAAGGGCCCAGGACCAGAAAGTGACTCACAGAACTGGATCGGTAGTACGAGTGTCACACTGTGATGTGGAAGGCAGATGAAAACCCACTGTATTATATTCTAAGGACAATCATTATTGCTGATCGCCATGATGATCGCCATTATTCGGAATCAGATACAGCACAAAAAGAAGTAGAAGAAATGCTCCTTAGAGAGCAATACAGTTCAAACTGCATCAGGTGGTCTTAGTAGCTTTGGGATTGACAGAACCAAATTATCTGATAATAAAATGCAATGCCAGCAATTATCTGCCACATTTTTCAAGGTAAAACACCAGCTATCTGATAGATATCCTGTTATAGTTTCCCTAAAACCTTCATGGAAATGTTGTTAATAGTTATTTGGCATTAATTTGTCATGCAATAATTATCCTATTAAATCTGAATTAAACCATCAACGCTCATGCTGCATGTAAAGTGAGAGCATAACAATTAAGGGGGGAAAAGAGTAGCAGGAAACAGCATAATTTCTCTTCCAGGTTCTTACTGAAAGATCAGATTCTTGGTCAAAATTAAATGGGGAAATGAATAAGTATATCCCTGAAAGTAGGTAGGAAGCAACTGGTTGTATTTATATGCTAAAAAGGTGAAGCTGATTTTTTTTATCAAGGTACTAAGAGCGGGATTTTGAAAATGATGAGATGCTTAGTTGAATTGACCTGTCTGGAAAGCAACGAGAAATGATACAGAGAGAAGAAAGATGTGCATTTGAAAAGCACATGGAATGAGATTTAAGGGGGGGGGGGGAAATCTGTCGGGCTCACTGATTCTTATATTTAGAGGCCAAAATCCAATTTAGATTCAATCATGTTATACACCATTTCTCTCTTTCAGCAGGATATTTCCTTTGTGCAACTGGTAGGACAGCTGGTTGTGCACCCAATATCACAACCAAAGTATGACTAGGTATACAAAGGAAACCTTTCCAGACCAGGGGTCAGCAAACCTGGCTCTCCAGGTGTTCTTGGACTTCAATTACCAGAAGCCCAAGTCAGCACTCCTGCTGCTCGGGGCTTCTGGGAATTGAAATCCAAGAATATCTGGAGAGCCAAATTTGCTGACCTCGTTTTAGACCAGGGGATGTCAAACCCAGGCAGTCTAGGGGTTCTTTGACATCAATTCCCAGAAGCTCTGGTCAGCAGGCCTGTTGACTTGGGCTTCTGGTAATTGAAGTCCAAGAACAGTTGGAGTGCCAAATTTTGCCATCACTGTTTTAGACCAAAGGAAAGGCTTACACCAGGGTTTCTTAATCTTGGCTTCCCAGGTGTTTTTGCACTTCACTTCCCAGAAGCCCAAGTCACTACACCTGCAGACCAGAGCTTCTGGGAATTGAAGCCTGAGGATGGGAAATGCAGCAGCTGCTAGTGAGTTTCAATAATCAAAATACATGAAAATATGGTAAAATTAATTAAATTTTTGGCACATCTCAATCTGATGTGGTCATGGGTCCCACATGGTCATTGACCCAAGTATAAGCTATTTCCCCTTTTGGGGGCTCATTATTGAGACTAAAAAACTACGCTTATACTGAAGTATATACAGTAAAACACCGGATAACGATTGGATCGGATAACGCTAAAATCGCATAACGTTAAGTAATCTGGGGAGGAGAATTGGATCGAATAACGTTAAGGTCTTATGGGATGGATCAGATAACAACTGCTAAAGCCTGTGCGGTTACAATGTATCTCTATGGAGCTTTAACGTTATCCGATCCATCCCATAGGATTTTAACATGCATCGGATAACACTAAAAATCGGATAACACCAAGACTTATGGAACCAAGTTTTAAAGTTATCCGGTGTTTTACTGTACAGTAATTAGAGATCAACTATATGTCCCCTTTACAAAATAAGTCCTCCAGTTGAAGGGCAGCCCTGTTCAAAAGTCATGTTCCACTCTAATGCACTTCACAGAATAAAGATCATGGGAATGGAACCCATGAACCTCAGCCTACTTTGAGCAATTCCACTCTCTTTCAAAGACCCAGATTACTCCATTGCATGAACCGCACTTAAACAGAGGCTCTTGCTTAGCTTCAAACATAAAGACCATATGTTTGATGGGAGAATAGATGGTAATGTTGACTTTGTTGGAAAATGACTCCTCATGGCTCAAGACAGCAGGTCTAAAAATGTGACCCATCCTAAGATGGGAGTTACCATTTCAAAACACCTGGGTGGCAGCTGTTGTATGTCTGCAGTTTGTGGCATTTTAACACATTGATATGAGCCAAATTTGATAAAAATGTCCAAAGGTTGTCATGATATGGAAAATTTGGGAGATGTTAATGCTGTTAATGGATGGTTATTAAATGTCATCAAGGTGCTTCTGGTTTATGTAAAAGGTAAAGGTCACCCTTGCTTGAGAGCCAGTCTTATCCGACTCTAGGGTTCAAGACTCATCTCTGTTTATAAGCCAAACATCTTCATTTGCAGATGTTTCCATGGACATGTGGCCTCAACACCAGAGTGCACAGGATGCTGTTTCCCATCCCATCAAAGTTGTTCCTATTTATCTACTTGCAATTTATTGCTTTCAAACTGCTTGGTTGGCAGGAGCTGGGACAGAGACGGGAGCTCACTCCACAATGCAGTGCTCAGAAATTGAACTCTGACCTTCCAGTTGATGAGTTCAGTGTCTTAACCTCTTGATCCACTGTAGTCCCTTCTGGCTCAGTGGTTAAGAAGCTTGCCTTGTTAGCTGGAAGGCCAGGAGGTCGGCAGTTTGAGACCCGGGTACTGCATGATGAATTGAGCACCCGTCTCTGCCCCAGTTCTTGGGGACATGAAAGGAGCCTCATTTGGGTGACCTCTGAGTGGAGTTTCTCCAGCAAAAAAATTCTTTCAACCCAGAATAATTTCTGACACAAAATTATTATAGTGTGTCACATAATGATCTGTCTAGGACTGTGATGGCGAACCTTGGCACTCCAGGTGTTTTGGGACTTCAATTCCCAGAATTCCTGATGAGCAGGAGTGGTGACTTGGGCTTCTGGTAATTGAAGTCCCAGAACACCTGGAGTGCCAAGGTTTGTCATCACTGACCTAGGAGAATATTGTTGAACCTTATCACCCTAGGTCCCTTCGGGGAGGAGGGCGATAAACAAACAAACAAACAAACAAATGCCCACACAATAAAGGGGACTGCTTCTTTTTACAAGTTTGCATATGGTCAGGAAAATCAAAACCTCATGAAAATTCAGCTCATTGCTACCTCGGCTATCACAGCGAGAGGCCCTTTTGTGACCCTATTTAAACAGTGACAGGAAATACATGAGAAGCTCTGTGGAGAGTGGTATAAATGATATCTGTTATTATAACTGGGGTTGATAACTAGACTGGAAATTATTTTAAAAAACAGACCGCATGAGATCACTAAAACGGGGAGAGACAGAGGATTAGAATTGGAAACAAGACTAATTTGGAGAGCTAATTATTAGCAAATAGATTTTGCCCATCCCTTAGAGCAAACTGCCAATTATCAGAAGTGCACCCCATGGTTCTCCTCAAGAATGAGGGATTAATTATTCCATTTTGAACATGAAGGCACAAGAAGCAAGAAATTGCACTCTCCTTTACCACTAACGATGGTACCACTGGCAGGTTGAACAGATTTTGTTGTTTTTGTTCAGTCACATAGTCAATTCTGACACTTTGCCACCCTATGGACCATTGCCCGCCAGGCACCTCTGTCTTCCACCATCCTCCTCAGCCCGTCCAGCTTTGTGCCCATTGCGTACCATCTATCCATCTCATTTTTGGCTGTCCCCTTCTTCTTTTGCCCTCCACCTTTCCCAGCATCAAGGCTTTCTCAAGTGAACCCTCTCTTCTCATTTGATGACCAAAGTACTTTAGCTTCATCTTTACTATTTGACTTTCTAAGGAGGAGTCAGGGTTGATTTCTTCTCAGATTGACCTATTTGTTCTTCTCGCTGTCCAAGGTACTTTCAAAACTCTTCTCCAACACCACATTTCAAAGGCATCTATTCTTCCGCGCTTAGCTTTCCTAATGGTCCAGCTCTCACAACCATACATTACAACTGGGAATACCATTGCTTTGACTATGCAAATTTTTTTTGCAAGGTGATGTCTCTACTTTTCACTATGTTCCCCAGGTTTCTCGTAGCTTGTATGTAAACCACAGTTTAGTGGTTTATATATCTGTCTGAGTTGGCAGTTTAATTTCTCTACTGTGCCTAGGGACACCCCACAGAAGAAGGAAAGAGTCAACTGCTTCTATGTATTCTCTATCTAGGAAATACAACAAGGGTTGCTATGAATCAGAATTTACTTGACAGCACAGTCAGCATCAGTGAAGGATTAGGAGGAGGAGGAGAACTTTTAGGAAGTATTCAGAGCAAAGGCCCAGAAGTAAAATTTTGAAGTGTGGGCATTGATTGTTGCCTTCCCCACTTCTGTAATCCAGTTTATATTCAGTCACATTACACAGCATTTCTCTCCTTCAGTAGGACATTTCCTTTGTGTGACTGGTAGCACAGCTGGCCCAAAGTCCAAAACAAGACACAGAAAGTCCAAAACCACAGGCTGCAACTCTGATCCACATCAACAAAGCAGTTCTATCAGCTTCAACTCATCGGGCCACATCAGAAGTAGGGCTATATATGCCCTCCCCTTGCTCAGTCTGAGGACCATTTAGGGGCTTCAAAATGCTTTCCAATATATGTTAATTCCATTGGTGTAAATGAAATTTGCTAAACTCTAAAGATTGGAGCAAACTTCCAAATTTCAGACAGCTAGCTTCATAAATTTATATACTAGGCAAACTGGGGGTTCAAACTCCTACACACACCTAATTGGTCCATAGAGCTTCAAACTGGATCTCATAAAAATTCATTCATTGCTTGGCATCAGAGATTTCTCTTTGTCTGATGCAGAGCATTGCTTAGGAGCTGCTCTCTATTGAACTAACAACCCATCATTTCTGGTTTAAAACCAGCCCTTACATCTTACAAGAGAACAAAGATCTCTTGTTCCAATACAGTGGCCTAAACTCCATTGCTTAGAACAGTAAATTATACCAGAGTAGGCCTACTGAAGTGGCTGCAGTGGCTCCTTAGTGGTTGAGATGCTGAACTTGACGACTGCAAGGTCAGCAATTCGAGACCTGAGTGATGCACGACAGACTGAGCTCCCATCTTTCTCCCAGTTCCTGCCAAGCTAGCAGTTTGAAAGCAAGAATTGCAAGTAAATAAATAGGTACCACTTTGGTGGCAAGGTAACTAGTATTCCATGCACTCCCGTGTCTAGTCATGCCTGCCACATGTCTACAGAAAGGACTGCAGACACAGATAGTGCAGGCTATAAATGGAAATGAGCACCGAACCCTAGAGTCAGATACAACTGGCAAGGGTGATGTTTACCTTTCCCTTTATGCCTATTGAATCCATGAGTGCCTTTGATTCAAATAGGCCTACTATAGCTTCAACTATCTTTAGTCTTGGATGTTGAAGATAGTTTAAGTTAATCTAAATCAGTGGAACATACAGAGGGTTTATTAACTGTGCCTCCTCAAGTGCTATTGAATATATTACACAATAGGATTTTTGCCATTGTTCCTTGGAAAATCCACTTGTTAACACGGAAGGAAGAGGGAATTCTATAGCAGTTGTCATAGCTATCCCTATTCATCAAAAGTTTTCAGGATTTCATTTGTCACAACTCCAAGAGACTTAATATCTTCAGAAGCAGTGGTACTTAAATGACGTTAGCACTAAATTTTGGCTACATGATATCTAGATGAATATTTTGCAGTTTTCAGGAGGACCCTAAATAGGCTGAGGCTTGGCGTCCCTATATCTAAGACCCATATGGTCAAGTGGTGGCTGGTGGTAGCCAACAGCACAGTGTGTGAATGTGGAGAGATACAGAATCCGGCTCCTTTGCTGGTCTGCCAATTGCTGCCAAAAACATGCACTAATGAAGACTTAAGTTTGGCCAATGCCAAAAACAAGAAAGTGGCTTCATTTTGGCAGTCCAGGGTTTGATCAGGACACAAAATAAGAAATTTCCAGGTATTTTAATAGCTGGGGGGAGAGCAGTAAGAAGGTTTTACCTTAAAAGGAAGCTTATAAATACTTTAAATAAATCAAAATAAAGCAGACACATGCATGCATATATTATTTCTTATAATAACACATTTTGAGGCTGATATCAAAGTTTGCCTAACACAAAACATTTATGTTTAATACATTTCTACCCTGCCTTTTAAGACAAATTCTTTCAAAGCAGCTTATGATAAGAATGTCAAAAAGGAGGTAAATGGAACAAACACAATCAAAACAACACTGTATTAATATGCATATAGAAGCCAGAAGTAAAAGTGATGAACAGCTTGGATGGCTGTCTAGCATAAAGAGTTGTGTATCTCCCTGTGGGATCAGAGGTTGAGAGTTCGATTTCCCCTTGGTTCCTCATGTCTACCTAGGAAATCATGAAAAGAGTTACAGTAAAACACCGGATAACGATTGGATCGGATAACACTAAAATCGCATAACGTTGGGGAATTTGAGGCAAACATTTGGATCGGATAACATTATGTTAACCATTATGTTAACCATTATGTTAACGTTATCTGATCCATCAGATAACCTTTGCCTCAAATTCCCTGAGGTGTAACTCAGGGAATCCCTGAGGTGTGACTCACCAGTTTCTCTTGTGAGAAAGGGAGGGGGCTGCCTGCTCTCAAGCTTGCCACATTTGAATAACAAAAGCTTGCAAAACCAGTCTGACTAGTTTAGCAAAGCAAAGGCTTAGGACCCTTTCCCCAGTGTAACCCAGAACACTTTGCAGAAAAATAATTGCAAAGAGACAATTTGACCCAATTACCTTTATGAAGTTTCCCCTTTAAATTCTAAACAGCCTGAAACCAAGATTGTAGCTCCGCAAGCCTCATGCATTGTCAATGGAAAACAAGCAGACACTGAAACCTTTCACCTACAAAGCAATTAAGCTTTTCACACCCTGCAAAGCCCTGAGGGAACTTCCTTTATTACAGCAATGGTAGGGGGGCTGATTCTAAAGGAAAACATTTTCCTAGCTTCTGTTCAGATCTTTTAAAACAGCACTTTATAAATTTTTCAAAAAAATAAAAATGCTGTATGGCTTTGTTCCCCTAAAGTCAGGGTGGTCTGGCATGTTTTTGTAATGTATTTACCCTTTAGACAATTATTTCTTAAAGTTCTTTAAGTTTCCAGCATGTTTCCTTGACTTTCCCTTGAAGCCTCTGTTGCTTATCTCTATGGAGTTAACGTTATCTGATCCACCTGAATAGGATTTTAACATTATCTGGTGCATGTATCGGATAAGGCTAAAAATCGGATAACATTAAGACTTGTGGAATCAAGTCTTAATGTTATCTGAGGTATTACTGTACTGTGAGTCAAGGAGGTCATTGAAGAGTTCTGTTCGGCCAACTCAGGGATGAGGGAAAAGGTTGTGTGGTTTACATCTTAATACAAACCCACTAAATGTCTGGCCAGACATTCTGCTACAGTAATGGAGTAGAACGTACAGCCAGTGACTCAACGCTGAGTGTTGGGTGGTGGTAAATAACCTGACTCCCTAAAGGGGCCAATAGCTTTGGGCAGATGAACCCCTTTAGGTGGGGTGATGGTCCCTTCAGTGGAGGAAATGCCACTGGAAACCATCCGATTGGGCCCAACAGCAAACTGAGCTGAGGAGGAACCCTGATTCCCAATGGTCATGGAGGTGGAAGAGGCTATGCCAGATGGACTGTCTGTGAAGGCACACCTTGATCATATTCTCAGGGCTGTGGCAGTCCATTGCAGTCCCGGTGTTAAATCCTGCATGTCTCATCTTATATGTGCCACAGGAGATGGCTCCATAATCATAGTGTGTGGGTCACTTCATGGCAAGATGGGATCCACCTTAAACAAATTCATACCAATGGCATTTTTCCTGCTTTTTAAAAAAATGCATTCTCAGAAGAATCGACACCTTTGAAATGTGGTGCTTGAGGACACTCTTGAGAGTCCCCTAGACTGCGAGGAGATCAAATCAGTCAATCCTGGAAGGAAATCAACCCTGACTGTTCATTGGAAGGACAGATAATGAAGATGAAGCTTAAGTACTTTGGCCACCAAATGAGAAGAGAGGACTCCGTTGAGAAGGCCTTGATGCTGGGAAAGATCAAAGGCAAAAGGAGAAGGGGGTGACAGAGGATGAGGTGGATGGATGGCATCATTGATTCAATGGGCAAAGATCTGGCCAGGCTGTGGAGATGGCAGAGGACAGAGGAGCCTGATGTGTGGTGGTCCATGGTGTGCGATTGAACAACAACAAATGATCCTTCTTAGAAAGAAGATCCTTAGACTCTCTTGGATGTCCTTCCATTAAATCAGTGGTTCCCAACATGGGGCCCAGGCCACACAGGTAAAGGTAAAGGTAAAGGTAAAGGTAAAGGTAAAGGTAAAGGTAAAGGTAAAGGTAAAGGTAAAGGTAAAGGTAAAGGTAAAGGTAAAGGTAAAGGTAAAGGTAAAGGTAAAGGTAAAGGTAAAGGTAAAGGTAAAGGTTTTCCTTGCTCAAATGCCAGTTGTATCCAACTCTAGGGTTCAGTGCTCATCTCTGTTTCAAAGCTGAAGAGCCAGCGCTGTCTGCTTCTGCAGACGTTTCCGGGGTCATGTGGCATACATGACTAGACACCAGAGCACATGGAATGCTGACTTCAATTCCCAGAGGCCTAAGTCAGTACACTGGCTGATCAGCGCTTTGGGACATTGATTTAGTCTTCTGGGAACTGAAGTCCAAAAACCAAAGTCTGGGACTCACTGCATTAAATGTTGACCAACTTGTCCTGCTTTAGCTCTTTAAAAGTCCTGATTCTCAAAAATATAAGTGATTGAGATACACCACAGTAATCTATGCTCTCTTCTTCCTTTCCCCAGTTTTATTTTCTTGAGACTTCACAGTTGTGACAAAAGAACATTTGCTCTGCAATGGCTCCAAACTGGCACAATACTCCAAGGGACCATTAAAATCTAGTATAGGTTACCAATGTCCTTAGGCTGTTTGTAAGCCATCAGACTTTCAGGCAAAACCCTTAGGGAGGGAAAAGAAAGGTTAGGGAGATGCTTTCCCTCAGGCCATAATAGTACTGTACAAGGTTGTCTTTTACCAAGTCAAACATGCCAGCACTGCGGAAGAAAATCCCCTTGCTAGTTTTGCCTTGGGAAGAGAGAAATAAAAGGGAAGAGAGGTGCTCGCTTTAATGAGACCCAAGTGGGTTGGTGGAAACATGTGAAACCATGGGAGTCTTGTCCATTCATACAAGTAGCCGATGAATGGCTACAACCATTGAGTCCAGTAAAGGTAAAAGTCTCTCCATTTATAGCTTATGAGCCAGTGCTGCCTGTGTCCTCAGAAGTTTCCATGTTAATGTGGCAGGCACGGAAAGACATTGGATCACACAGAATGCTGTTACCCTTCCCACCCAAGCAGTACCTGTTGATCTACTTGCAATTCCTTGCTTTCAAACAGCTAGAGTTGGCAGGCAACAGGAACTCACTCCGTCATGCAGCGCTCGGGTTCTCAAACTGCTGAGCTGCCAACTGTCTAGTCATCAAGCTCAACGTCTTAACCACAAAGCCACTTCCACACCTGAAAACCAGGAGCAGCGTTGCAGCTTTGGGGCTGCAGTTATACACACTCATACATATTTACACACTAGGCAGGAGGATGTCCCCTAGAACTCAACAGCATTCTGAGGAGAGCTACTAAGATCTCCTGATACAGACTGGAAATTCAGTTTGAACTGTATTGCTCTCTAAGAAGCATTTCTTCTACTTCTTTTTGTGCCGTATCCGATTCTGAATAATGGCGATCATCATGGCGATCGGCCATGAAGTTTGTCCTGAGAATATAATACAGTGGGCTTTCATCTGCCTTCCACATTACAGCGTGACACCCGTACCACTGAATAAGTTTTGTGAGTCAATTTCTGGTCCTGATCCCTTCTGGCATGCAAAGTTCTCCTCAGCCCCAGGCCAAGATTGATAAAACTTCTGCCCTCCTTCAAGATGGATTCAAGTGGGATTTCATCCACTTGGGGACCATCACACTTCCCTGTGGACTTCGCCACTCAAGACTGTTAGTCTTCAGGGTTGTTAGGTTAGTTAACCACCACCTTCTGATTGGTGTTGAGTCACTGGCAGTATGGTCTACTCCAGTGGTTCCCAACAAGGGGTACACAGCCCACAGGGGGACTTCAATTCCCAGAAGCCTAAGTCAGTACATTGGCTGATCAGTGCTTTGCGGAAATGACTTAGGCTTCTGGGAATTGAAGTCATAGATCCAGCATTTGGGAAACACTGGTCTACTCTATTATCATAGCAAGATAACCTGGCCAGACATTTACCCATAGGAAAATAATCCTCTCTTCTCATACGAGCATGGCTGGATCTTAAGATCATCAGAGAACGACTTTCTCCTTCTTTCCTAACACTCTTAAATGGATGTTATGAGAACCATAACTTCTGATCATAACTCCTTTCCTAGGGGAGTCTAACCTGACTCATATGCTGCTGTCTTTCTGCTAGTGGATAAGATGTTTTTATCTTGACAGGCACTTGCCCACTGATTGAATTATGAGGAAAGGCCTTGCAATAGCAGATGTGTGTTGTTTTCAAATGTGTTCTTAGACTGCATTGACTTGATCTATATAATATCGTTATAATGCTGAGATTTATTGCATTTTAGCTGGATCTGTTATACACACCCATAGATATTTACACACTAGCCAGGAGGAAGTCCCATGGAACTTGACAGCATTCTTTTTTTGAGTAGAGTTTCAGAGGATTATCCTTTTAAAACAAAAATACTGTTAGATAGTGTCCATTTTGTGCCATTGTTTGCAGGAACAAAAAGACGCATAAATGTTTGAGCAGCAGGACTTTATAGATGAAAATGTGTAGAGCTTGAAAGGAGTCAACTGATTCAACCACCCTTGTTCTGACATCTGTGTTTTTGACCTTCTTGCTTTCTGATCTTGTTTACTGGCACCAAGCCTAAGAATTAATTCTCTCTCTCTCTCTCTCTCTCTCTCTCTCTCGTACTTAAACAGGGGATTCCACTTCACTTCTCGTAAGAAGCATGAGAATAGTTGAGATACCTTTAAAAAAGAGAAAGAAACAAAACTTTCTGCACAGTAGACCTTGGGGACTTTGAGATTATTTACTGCAGTTGTTCTGCAGTGACAGATGATAAAATTTCTGTTACGGCTTCTCAATAATTGAATCTAAGTTGGAAGCCTTCTCTCATTTAGCGCTTGTCCACTTGCTAAGAGCGGTTTCCAATCACCGAAGGAGTGTTCTCCTCTCTCTTTCTCATGGGTCAGCCACAGGTCAGGCGCTGATGAAGATGATATGAACAGATGTTACCTTCCTGCCTTTGTTTTTCGCAGATGTTCCCCAAATAAATTGGATTACAATACTTTAATTTGTCACCTCTGGAGTATTGCTGTCCTAGTCTCCGGGAAACCTCCGTGGCAATATTAAGGTGGTTATTACCACTTGGCTAGTCATCTTCTACTGCTCCCCCTTCTCCAGTGTCTCCCTCTGTTGTGTGCTCATTTTCTGAGTCCACAAAACAAAATGAAAATGTAAGCCAATGTTAATCCAATCCCTTCCCTCTCAACGGCTAAATAAATGAATGAAGAATTTCAACCTGAGATAGTGATTAGGGCTGGACTAATAAACCTGAAGTCCTCCCAAGATTTGAACTACAAATCCTCTCATCCCCAGCCACCAAGGACAAATGAAAGCTTATTCTAAAGCATCTGGAGGGCTCTGGGTTGCTTACCTCTTTAATCACTGCAACACATTCTCTCCCTTACTCAAAATGGAATTTATGCCATATTAGTAAAGGTAAAGATCTCCCTTTCTCGAAAGCTCATGTCTGACTCTAGCAGTGTGTGTGATCATCTTTGTTTACAGCCAAATAGCCAGCGCTGTCCAGATCTACAGACATTTTCATGGTCATGTGCCAGGGGATGTCTAGATGCCAGAGTGCACAGAACACTATTACCTTTCCCTCAAAAGAAGTCCCTATTTCTCTACTTGCAATTTCTTGCTTGTTTGCTTGCTTGCTTGTTCCATATTAGCCCCCCATTTATTTCTTCTTCTTCTGCCATATCCGAATCCGAATATTGGCAATCCTCTTGGTGATCAGCCATGAAGACTGTCCTTATATATTTGTTTCACTATTTATTAAGCTCACCCTGCCTCACCGCTTTGCCCAAAGAGAAATGTACACATGCCAGAAGCATGACATTGAATCTGTCTCTTCTACAGTAGAAATGTATTCTCAGCACTTTCCTCACTGCTGTTTGCATGAGCCAGAGAATTGTATTCAGACGTCCTTTGGATGCAAAGCAAACTTTCAATTCTTCTCTTGTTCATTTGCAGGCACAATGCCAGGAGGATGAAAGAACCCAGACAGCTTTCTTTATCTTGTTACAGTCTGTTGAATTTCATGATAGGTCCTTTCCTTTATCGGCCTGTTTGTTGTGGTCTTTTCTCACATTTTGCTCCCAAAATGATGGGCTCCCCTTTGAAATGCAGATGTGAAGCTCCCTTTGAAATGCAGATGCAAATTTTGAAGAGGATGTCCAGTCACAATAGGTGGAAGAAAGAGGTCCGCCCATCGGTCTCTGTAACACTCTATGGCTTTTATTGATGTGTTTCAAAAAGAATCAACAGACCTTTCTAATGATATGGCTGAATGTGATGTGGACTTGGAAGACCATCATATCACTTGGGCCCAGAAGCTTCAAGTGTATGTTTTGCTACTCCATCTGGGGAAAACAGCTGGAGCAGATGCAAATTTTGAGGACAAAGTCCAGTCAGGATCTGTCTGGCCCTGAAGTCAGCTTTTAAAGGGATTGGCTTTGTCTACAGCAGAGGGAATTTAGACACAGCCTGGGCCAAGAAATTGTGTTACCTGAGACAAAGGAAAAAGAAGACCACTGCCCTCTGCTCTGTCTGTCAGCTATATCTGGCAACTCTACCTACACATGACTCTACCCATTTTGCGACCTTCATGTTCATGCCTTAATATTACTCTTACATGTGTTATACTTGGAAGAGTTTGTAAGCCACTTCTAAAGGTTCTAGAATGGGTAGGAAATGCATAACCCCATTTTGCCAGTGTTTGCCAACTTTTGGTATTTGGACTTTAATTCCCAGAAGCCTAAGTCAATTCTCCAAAGCAATGATCAGATGACTAAGACTCCACACTGGGAACCATTGTGTTAAACAATTGACATAATGCTCCTCGAAAGCCAGTCATATCCAACTCTAGGGTTCCGTGTTCATTTCTGTTTATAGCCAAAGAGCCAGTGATGTCTGCATCTGCAGACATTTCCATGGACACATGGCAAGCATGCCTTAACACCGGAGTGTACAGAAAGCTGTTTACTTTCCCACCAAAGTGGTACCTATTTATCTATTTTCCATTTCTTGCTTTCATAATGCGAGGTTGACAGGAGCTGGGACAGAGGCTCGTTAGAGTGGATCAGGAAAAAATATCAAAGGGTTATGCTGGCTTAGTGGTTAAGACACTAAACTTGGTGGGAAAGACAACATTTTGTGCACTCTGGCATCTAGTGGTGGCTGCCGCATGACCATGGAAATATCTGAAGATGCACACGGTGCTGGCTCTTTGGCTGTGAATGGAGATGAGCACCAACCCCAAGAGTTGGCTTTCAAGCAAGGGAGACCTTTTTACTAAAAGAAGTTCATATGCCTTATGGCACCACCTTTCAATGAGCTCAGTTGAAAATACACAGACATAGTTTATCATTCCTTTCTTCCGGGAGTGCCTTGGGACTGTTCAGCTTTCTCAAAGCCACACAGGCTGTCTGTTGTCCCAGGAGGCATAGTGGAGAACCACACTCCCCAATCACTGGCTTGCCCACCAGATATCTAAGCTGCTGAGCTATCCAACCAGCTACAATGGATTAAGTTAATTTTTAAAAAACAATGTGATTAGTCAGGGAGGCAGTCGGTAGATGTCTTGATGCTTTGCTTTCTTTTCTAAATGTTGATTATTATTTTCTGCAGAAAACATGAGTTATTTCACAACACCTCTCTTCCTTAGCAGAGGATTCAACTCCAGGAGATAAACAGCCCAGAGCAAAATCAACCTAGGAACCCAGGCAAAAAACACAGTAAATGCAAACATTGAAGTTGCTGCCAGAGATGAAGCAGGAGAAAAAAATGAGAGAGTTTCCATTGTGAAAGAAAAAGTTGCAAATCAGGCAACACTGAATGAAGATCAAGCTCACCATCTATGCTCTCAGATACTCCTTTTAATCTGTGGTGAAGCTGAAATGTTGTGACTGTTGTTTTTTTCTTGTTATTTCTATTGTCAGACACATCTGCATGTTTCTGGGGAGGTCTCGGCAAAAGCAGATAAATTTTGCGGCGGATAGGAAAGCTCACATATATACTTGAGTATAAGACAACCCGAATATAAGGCAAAGTACCTAATTTTGACCTGAAAACCCAGGAAAACAGATTGACCCAAGTATAAGCCGAGGATGGGAAATGCAGCAGCTGCTAGTGAGTTTCTATAATCAATATAGATGAAAATATGGTAAAATTAATTAAATTGTTGGAACATCTCAATTTGACATGGTTCTGGGACCCTTGTGGTCATTGGCCTGAGTATAAACTGAATCCCCTTTTTGGGACTCATTTTGGGGGCTAAAAATCTCAGTTTATACACTGAATCTAGAATAATGCAGCTTCTATTCTGGACCTTGCTTTAAAAGGCTGTAGTTTAAAGTAGCTATCCAAGGTGCAACCAAAACATTGGAATTGAACCAGTCTTACCCTACATACAGAGGCAATGGATAAAGTGGTTCACCCATTGGGTGAGAATATCTTGGGATTCCATACGGTACAAGGCATATGTGGAAAGAGGAGAAGGACAAAGATTACGAAGCAGACCAAGAGGGAGGTGGAGAGACAACATCAAAGAAATATTTTGTTGTTCAGTTGCATAGTCGAGTCTGACCCTTTGTGACCCCATGACCATCACACGCCAGGCACCCCCATCCACTACAACCCTGGTGGAGGACACTAGAAATGTCAGAACAAGAATCTTGAATCTCCCTCAACATACAGAGGGAGAAATAAGCAAATAAAGAGGAAGAGATAAGGTGCTGAGCCTATTTTGGGATCTGGAAAGCGACAATAAAGTTTAGATGAAAACTCAGAGTCAATTCACTGCTGAATGTAGTTGTAGTCACTAGACGTGGTGGCATCGATGTCGTCGTCGTCTTCTTCTTCTTCTTCAACCAATTCTGAATACTGGTGATCCTCATGGCAATCAGTCTTGAAGATTGTCCATCCTTCTCCATCACAGTGTGACCCCCATACCACTGATCCAGTTCTGCCAGTCACTTTCTGGTCCTGAGCCCTTTTGGCAAAATCCTCCTCAGCCCCAGGCCAATAGTGATGAAGCTGCTGCCCTCCATTAAGATTGATTCAAGTGGGATTTAATCCACTTGGGGACCATCACCCTTCCCTGTGGACTTCACCACCCAAGGCCATTAGTTTCAGGGGTATCCAGTTAGTTAACTGTTGCCTGGTGATTTGTGTTGAGTCACTGGCAGTAGCGTCTACTCTATACCATAGCAGAATAACCTGGCCAGACTGGGTACCATCTTTACCTTGACATTTACTAAGATTTTCCCCTGAGCTTCAACTCCCAGCATTTCCCAGTATATGTCCATCTGAATACCCGAGGCCCATTATCAGTTGGTAGGAGATGTGCACACCCCGCCTCCCTAAGAATTGAACACAACCAGCTTTCAAGCAAGAGAGACTTTTACCATTTATAATGAAGAAGTGTATAGAAAGACCACGACATCCCTTCATTTATCATTTATAGATAGAGACTCAGAAATAAAACAGAGAGAAAGAAATCTAATCAAGCATAAGGACAAAACGTAGGAAATCTCCAATCCCATGTGCTGTCATTTATATGATGCTGATAAGATGCTGAAACACAGGATTTGTTCTGGATTACATGAAGGAAAAATAGGCTTACGATAGGAGAACAGTCAAGGAAACAGATTAATTAGCAAACACAAATTCCTTCTTAAAGATCCTAATATTTGCTATTTAGCAGTCTATTCTTCCCAAGCGATGCCCTTGGCTTAGGATGAATGAAACATTGTAATATCAGTGTTATTACTTTCCATTTTCATGAACTGATGAAATAAAAATGAAGAAATAGAAATGCTTAGCTGGACAAATGGGGCTCACTGACTCAGAAGCAAAGGAGCCACGTGAAAGGAAAGACTGCTTGTCATAAGATCTTTCCTTATAGACCAGGGGTTCTCAACATTTTTAAGCCACGGGTTGACCACGCCACCTCAGACAGCTGAGTGGTCTGGACTGACGGTCCTCCCCCCCCAAACACAGCCGTAAAACACATCCATGGTTGTCATAAATGCATCCGCTTCAGCTGGTGGCAGTGACACGGGCCACATAAAATGGTGTCATGTGCCGGGTCCAGCCCATGTGCCACAGGTTCAGAACCCCTGCGATAGATTATAAATAATTCTTGCGGCAGAAAAGTGCAGCAAATGATAGTGTGCAGAAGTGCAAATAAATATCCTACAAAGCAATTTTAAAACTGGGGGCACCCCCCAAAAAAAAATTATACATCTTTTAAACATCTTTTAAACTGAGTTTTGGAGCAGCACCAAATTTGACATCATTGGAGGGGACAATCTGTCATTGCTCTGAGCAAAATCTGGTGGCATTTGGTTAAATCATCTGAGATTAATTATTTTATAAATAATATTATTATGTGAATTTGTATTTGTATTCTTATTTTTCTTTAATTTAGACTGAGTGATTTTTACTTATAGTTATTACTTACAGTTACTTTATGGGTAAGGATCGTAATGTAGCATTGGTACTTATACTACTTATATTCCTTATGTTACTTATGTTATTTTTTTCGATACTTCCTATTGTTCTTATGTATACTTATATTTGTTTTGTTTTATATACCTAATAAAAATTAATTTAAAAAAGAGATTAATTATTTTTTTAAAAAATATAGATGTAGTTTTTTGACATTGACAACCATTTTTGTCAGCAGATAAGAAACTGCTGAAATATATTTCAAACATCTAAGCTTTTTGTCTTACGAGAATAAGTAATTACTTCAGCCCTCTTTTTTCATTTGCTATAAATCAATCCAATAGTTGTAGAAAAATCTGATAGCTTAGACTGGCTCTTTCATCCTGGAAAACCAGGTATTTCATAATTCTGGAGCATGTTCAGTTGATGTTTGTCAAAAAGAACAATGGACCACAAGCATTTGTTTGCATTTACTTGCTACTTTCTCTAAAGTCCTTCACAAATGGAAGAAAGAGACCTGGGCTTTGATGCCTTTTGCTATTAAAGGGCAAGGCATTGTTTAACATTCTCCAACGTCTCCCCTACTGTTGAAATTTAATAACAGCAGATCTGACTTTAACTCCTGTCTCTCCTGGCTGGCTTTTCATTTTGAAAAATCCCATCAATTGCTTTTGAACCCCATCCCCCTTTCTTTTCTTTTCATTTCCACCTCCAATGATCCCATTCAGAATCATATACTTTTGGACTGTGTGATTACTAATGACATTTTAACATGTCAGAATTAGCAATTCCATAGTTCTGAGCAGACTTCTTCAAATGGGAATAGATTGGCAATGAATATAGCACATGGTGAAGGGCCAGTCTGAGGAAAGCCTGCTAGCTGAAGTTATGACATTAAATCAAATCAAACACAATCAAATAATGTATGGCAAAGGCACCCAAAATGGGAGGAGAAGGAGACCTTTAGTGACAGAAAGCATTCCCCATCCATTCCATGAAAGAATCAGACACCAGTGTTGGTTGAAAACAAGGGCCACCTTTATTGAATGTACTATAATCAATTCATCTATCCAATTGGGTCTTTGGAAGGCATCTTTGCAGTGTGGTTTGGGTAGTCCCTCTGAACAATACCTCTCCCCTTGCCTGGAGGGTCAAGTCCACCATTGAACTCCCCTCCCATCTGCCCCCATGGCCTAGAAGAGGTAGCCATTGTCCCCAGATGTATATCTCACCCTGGGATTACTTGTTCAACAACATGTACATCAGTGAATGATGTACCTTAGGGGACCAGGATTGACTGCACTACCTGCCAAAATGACCTAAAAACAACCACTCCCTTACAAACTCCCAAATCCCCTTCTATGCATAATGGGACAGACAAAAAACCAACAACCTCATACCAATCAAGGTGTGAGCCAAAAATTCCTGTCCAACCCCGAAGCAACCAGCTAATGCTCATCATGCACATCAGGGCGGGAGGGAGGGTTGCTGTGCAGTCTGAACAGGATACATGTTGCTGTAATTCTGGAACCACTCCTAGTTGTCTTCTGTGTTGGGACTGGCAAAGGTAATTCTGCTGGTGTAATTTTCACAGGTGAATGTTTCCTTGTTTGTAGGGGGAAACATGTTAGGACTGCAGATTGATTTTTACCCAGATATCCTTACTCCTAGTCCAGTGATCTATCCACTACACATGAGTTCCTCAAACTTGGTGTTCCAAGTGTTCTTGGACTTCAGTTATCAGAAGCTCAACTCAGCATACATCCATCAACGTGCAATTTTCCTCCTGTAGCAGATAGGTGTATCTTCACTTGAATCATGACCATGGCAAGAACATTGTGCTAACCCAGGGGTCAGCAAACATGTCTCTCCAGGTGTTATTGGACTTCAATTCACAGAAGCCCAAATCAGTACACCTGATGATCAGAGTTTCTGGGAATTGAAGTCCAAGAACTTCTGGAGATCCAAGTTTGAGGAATCCTGCACGGCACCATACTGGCTCTCTCTATATAAAATTCTAAATAAATCAGGTTCTCTCTCTATGGCACCTTGGTTAAGTAATTGCCCCAGTGACCAAAAGACTAGCTGGTGATATTGCTGTTTTTATGGGCTGTTGAGTCACTTCCAACTTATTGAGAACCTGACAGGCAAAAGGTTGAAAGAGTGGTTTATCACCTGCCCACACTCCAAGTGGCTTTCCATAGCGAGTGGAGGTTTGAAACCAAGTCTCCTGAGTTTCACACTGCCGAAAGCAGTTTTGTGAATCACAAACTGCACAGATCTGCCTCAGTGTGTAGAATATGGGCCACCATTTTCCTCCCCTGAGATCTTCCACAATTGCCTTTTCATTCATGGCTCAGGGAGACGTCCTCCTCTCTTCTAATGATTTGAATTGAGCCAAGGTCTTCTATTGGGCTCAGGTAATTAGTGTTGGAGGACTCCGATTATCTCTTTGTGCCACTCCTCAGCATTTGACACAATTCTGCATAATAATCTTCACTTCCAACAAAATGCTAGACCCTGCCAGTATCTCCTCAGAGGCTGGTTCATGAAGTGAAGAGCAGAGCGCTGGCACCCCCCTCATACCAGGTGCCAGTTCGCTTCCTTATTAATGCTCATCTGAGTACAGGACATAATGAACTGAACGAAGAAGAGAAGATTCACTCGTCTTATCTTTCCTCACCACAGGGGGAGAAAGACAAGTGATGGCCAAGCAAAATCTCTCCTTCCTGCTTCTGCTCTTTTCATTTTCCTTTCTGAGCACCTCTCATTATAATTAAAAGCCAAACAAATGGTCAACCACCCAGACAAGCTGAGGGAAGCCAGATTAAATATTCAAGAGGCATCTTTTGAAGCAAACAACAACAACATCACGAGAAAGGGTATTAAAGAATATTAAGCAATTTTGCTCAGACGGAGCAGAGGAAATGAAAAGACACATTTTGAACATAAAGCTTCAAAAAAAGGGATCACTATCAATTAAGAAACTAGGAGGCTGTTACCTGTTGGCCTCTTTATATGAATAAGTGCCCATTAAGAGATTTTTTAAGTAGGAGACACATAGGTGGGAAGAGCAAACAAGTCAACAAGAGAGATGAGAATGATTGGTTCTTCTTCTTTCATGTCCAGATCAAACCTTGGACTGTCAAATGAAGCCACCTTCTTGGTGTTGTCGTTGGTCATGATTAACTCTTCATTGGTACATGTTTTTAGTAGGAAGAATGGTTGGTAAGACAAAAAGATCTTGGGGAAAACCAAATTTTAATTGGGAAAGTTGTCCTGTGGTTGGTTTCCCCTCCCAACTAATGGCTTCATTGGAAATAGATTAAAATTATCAACTTAATGGGTTTATATAAGTGTGGACCTGTCATTCGGAAACCAATTTGATTCGACTGCTCTTGGCTGGGCCTAATGATTAGATTTAGACTAATGAGTGGTGAAACAAATGTGTTCCATTTTCTTGGAACTCTGAGATTTAAAATTGATTTTAAAATGCATTTCAAAGTAATTTTTTGATAGTATATCTAGAAAAGGGTGCTTTGATAGCGTATACTTTGGCAGTGCTGAAAAATTTGTCTGCATTGTTCCGATTATTCTCTTACATCTTGAAATAAAATAATTTGTTCCTGGGGTGTGTGTGAGTGAAAAAGAAGGTGAAATTAGAGATGTTCTAGTGGCCTCTGGTATACTGCTATTTTTCAATGTATTTATTTCTAGATCAGGGGTGGTCAAACTTGGTGCTCCAGGTGTTCTTGGACTTCAATTCCCAGAAGCCCAATTAAGCACACCTGCTGATCAGGGCTTCTGGGAACTGAAGTCGAAGAACACCTGGAGCACCAAGGATGACCACCCCTACTCTAGATGACTGCAGCCTTCAAAGCTGCCTGTCCTAAGACACATGTTTTTTAAGTGCCAAAGCAGAAATGAAATTGCAAGATTTTATTTTGTGCAAAAATGCATTTTGTACAAAAACAAGGTATTTTGTGCAAAAAAACTGCCATTTGGGGGAAATGGATCATTTTTTAAACAAAAAAAAAGAAACCACGGAAAATGGAAATATTTACAAGTTTCTTACTCCAAAGGAAATGATCCTGTAGTTGAAATTTATCTGTGACATGTTTTACAGAAAAATTCAGCAAACACCTGAGATCACACAGACATGAAATGAAATTACTACTAACCCCAGCCAATTATCTGGAAGATCTCCAGATACAACCAATCTAGTTGTATCAGTTGGACACTATTCATTCAAACTTGAGTAAGTCTAGTTCTCACCTATTTCAGAAATCTTTCAGGAGAAAGAAACAAATCAGTGGAAATATTTAACAATTTGTAGCCAAAATTAAAAAGGGCTACAGTGGCTTAGTGGTTAAAATGCAGAACTTCATGGTCAGCAGGTCAGCAATTTGAGAACCAAGTACTGCATGTCAGAATGAGCTTCTGTCTCTGTCCCAGCTCCTGCCAACCTAGCAGTTTGAAAGCAAAAAATTGCAAGTAGATCAATAGGTACTACTTTGGTGGGAAGGTAAACAGTGTTCTTTGCACTCTGGTGTCTAGCCATGTCTGCCACATGTTCATGGAAATGTCTGCAAATGCAGACCATGGTGCCCATTTGGCTATAAACAGAGACGAGCACTGAACCCTAGAGTCGGATACGACTGGCTTTTGAGCAAGGGTGATCTAACCAAAATTATGTCCTCTGGATGGCTTTTCTGACAGTTTTTGAATAAAGTACATCCACATGCAGAGAGAGAGAGCGAGAGCTGTTGAATGGTGCTCAAAGAAAACCATCAGTCCCAAGTTACAAGTGCTAAAGACTATGACTTATGATGAAAGCTTTAAAAAACTAAATAAGCCAAGCTTAGCAGAAAAAGTATTATAACATGGGGAGATGATAAACATCTCCAGATATTTGAAAGGTGTTACACAACACCATAGCTATTTGGTAGTGGTAATAAGTAGCAGGTGAGAGAAATAAGCAGCAAAGTTGTGGAAATGAGAAAGGCGGTAGGGAAACATGAAAGTGAATATGGAGTAAATTCAATCTGACAGTGAAACATACCTTTTGTAACAGACTCTAGCAGAAAATAGGGAGAGCAACTAGGTCTAAGTATGATGAAGGGAAACTATGGCATTGTGCTCAAAATCATATTACCATAGATTGTACTAGCAGGGACAAAGCAGTGAACATTTAATTGAATATATAAATAGTTGGTGGCAGGCAGATTAGGCCTGGAATATGTGTTTCATTCATTATGGGCAGCAGAGTCAATGGAATGAGTTTCCTACACCATAGGAATCTGTTTCCAGTAGAGTCAAGTTGTTGGTCTTTCAAGCCCAGAACGGGGCAACTTCTTTCCATCTCAAATTTCACTGAACTTCAGCTCCTATCATGGGAAGCTAGCATAAGCAATTTATTTATTTAATGTATGATGAACTTAAGTTGTCTACATTAATGATGGTATATACAATAAGCACAAACTGGCCATCTCAAGTTCCTAGCTAGAGTTCCACGTCCAAGTTTGAAAGCCATTGAAAGGCTTCATCTGTGGCACTATGCAAGGCCTCCAAATGCACGTAAAGGATGCCTAAATATAATGTGGTCCATGGTTTGGTCTTCTTCTCCACAGTCATCATCCTCCACTGCCATCTGGGAAGGGGAAATCCAGCTGGCCATTCACAGGGATTCTTGATTATGTGATGACAGGGAATCGGGGATAGATGTTGTCAAGTTTCCATCCAGGCATCTGAGATATTAAAAATTGTTATTCTGTAGGTTGATTGGGGTGCAAAAGTAGACTAGCCTCCATGTGGTGCACCCTGAGCAATGTGACATAGTCACAGCTGACAAATCTACACATTAGAATAAGTTGAAACTGAACTGCCATGTGCAGCCTCCCAGTCAAATGCTACATAGAAGAAGAAGAAGAAGAAGAAGAAGAAGAAGAAGAAGAAGAAGAAGAAGAAGAAGAAGAAGAAGAAGAAGAAGAAGAAGAAGAAGAAGAAGAAGAAGAAGAAGAAGAAGAAGAAGAAGAAGAAGAAGAAGAAGAAGAAGAAGAAGAAGAAGAAATATCCTTCACAGAAACCTCAAGTCTGCAACACTGGATCTTCAATTACCATCTGTCAGTTTAACATCAAGGGTATCAGCACAACAAATTGTGATCATTTAGGAAGCATAAGCAATGTATAAGGACGATGGATGGTTCAGTCCATCAAAAAGTGGACAGCCACATATTTTCCACCACTTCCCTATCCCATTATCAGTGCCACAGATCTCCAGAGAAGAGCTCTTTCACAGAAAAGCAGCTATCTCGGAACCTCCAGCTAATGAGAGATGGATGTATTTTCCTCCATGCTTCAGAGGTTGAAACATAAATACCCCATCCACTTCAACATGCAAGTCCATTTTGCACCATATCACCTACCATCCCTTACCAATGATCATCCTGGGTGGGATTTGGAGAATCCAGACTCTTCAGAAAGCCAAATGTTCCAGCCCCTTATTCTACTGTGACATTCAGTTTGAGCATGAATATCTTCATTTACAACAAGAGTTTAATACATCATGATTTTATCTTTATTTTGTCAGCTCATGTCCTCTTTCTGCCTCCTGTAGAGAGATCATGTCCTCAACTGAACCATGTGCTCTACTTTACAGAACAGGGTTCTCTATACAAAGAGGTGTCCAATGACAAGCATCTATTTCATGGTATCCGCTATCTGAAGAACTGTCCAGTCTGAGACTAGTTGAAAGGCCAGGAATCATAAAAAAACTGGAAGATCCCTGAAGTCACCCATCAGTCTAACAAATAGGCTGAGTAATCACCCAGATCACTTTCTCTAGTCATAATCTACCATACTGTTATGAGAAGGATTGTAATTCCATTTAAATCAGAGGCATGGGCTAATAGCCCCTTGTGTAACATATGCCAGAGAAGGGAAAATTATGTCACTGAAATTGCTGTGATTCCTCATTGTGGATTTATGTGCAACTCACAATTCAAGCAGGGACCTCTTTAACTACCCAGTGACTGAAACCCAGTATTAAATTGCAAGGACAGTAAGAGTAGGCTCACTGGTTCAATAGAATTTAGGAAGAAAGACTCACCAAATCTCTACTGAGCCAATGATACTACTCTAAATGTATCTTACTACTGGAATCTAGCTAGCATGTCTACCTTCGGCCAATATAAATGTTCACCCATACTTGTAGACTATAGGAGTCATTACATGCTGTCAAGACATATTTGACTTATCTGGAGCTAAATAGGGTATTAAAATTATTGCTTTTATTCTTGCAAAGCACCTTGAGAACAAAATGGCATATACATCTACCCAGGGAAAACCACGTGGATATTTCCTACTGGCTGGTTGCAAGTTCTGCAACTCTGGTGCAATCACTCAATCACAGAAATCTTTCTTCACGATAAAGCACATTTTTGTACATACCTTTCCTTTGCCGCTGCTTTCACTCTGCCACACAATCTGTCAGCGTTAACAGCTCCTTCCATCATACCCAATAATTCCTCCTTGCATATATCCCCCAAATAAAACAGCCCATTAAATAAAGCTAAGAAATTCAATGACATTAGCACGTCAGCAAGACTGAATATCCACATGGGACCCACGGACTAATAAACAGATTGTTAACTTCTAGCAACAACTGATTCCTCAAAGATTCATGGTTAACACTCAGGCCTGCAGACAGAGTGGCTGTATGGCTGTTTTCCACATTAGGAGCTGAATTTAGTCACATCCATTGAGGAAGAAAAAAGAGGTCATGTAGAGTTTGCAGACTCACTTTGTGTTGATGATCTGGTGCCTGAAGGTAAAAGCCTCTTGGTCATATTAATACAAGTTTCTTGCTGCTCTCCAGAGAAAGCAAGCTAGAGAAGATGTCAGACTTGGTGACATTTACCATTTGTTGTCATGTTCCATCAAGTTGCTTATGATTTATGGCAGCTCTACAAGTCACTGACTTCCAAATGGTCCTCTCATCCAAAGTTCTGTTTGGGTTGTGCAAATCCAAGGGCACAACTTCTATTACAGAGACAATCCATCTCAGACTGGGTCTTCCCCTTTTCCTGCTGCCTTCAATTTCTTCCAGTGTTATTGTTACAATGGATATGGACCTCACGTCCACCACCTTAGATCCAGGAACAACTTTATGGCAAGAACAAACATTCTTGAGGGTATGCAAAATCAGATTGGAAGACAGAGGAAGGGGCTCACTGAACCAAGAATAGCATTAAAGGAGGATATAGCTGAGGGACTCGGTCACCTCTACATCACTTGGAGGACCCTGAATAGGCTGAGGGTTGGAGTCCCTAAATGCAAGACCAACATGCTCAAGTGAGGGCTGCTGGTGGACAAAAACACATTTGTGAATGGAGAGAGATACAGAATCCGGCTCATTTGCCGGACTGCCAATTACTACCAGAAATATATGCCGATGAGGATTTAAAATTGGCCAACGACAAAGCCAAGAAGGTGGCAGAAGGTGGCTTCATTTCAGCAGTTTCAAGTCTAACCTAGACATGAAAGAAGAATCACCCACTCCCCCACTTACAGACATTCCCACACCTTGCTGCAATAGAAATTATAGACAATAATACTTTTGCCTAAGTTACAACCTCACACAGGCAGTTGAATCTCCAATACTAGTTTTTCTTACACTGTCAAAAAAATCATTTGATGTGATTCTCTGTTATTTTTCCCACCTTAAAATAATATCAACTGCCAGTCAGGAAACCTGCCTCTCAAGGGACCAAATCATTCTGACACATGTGGTACAGCTAAATTATGAGTGGCAATCACCAGTCTCTGAATGCTACAGTTATTTGGGTTAAAAGCAACTGTTACCTCAATGATAAACATCTTTCCTTCATTTTTGTAAAACTAGGCTCTCTGATTCTTTCGGTCTCTTTCTTCTTCTTCTGTTTCAAGACAACCTATCGGACTATATAACTTCCTGATCAATCTCTCCTACTTCCTCCTGTCTAAAACGTCAAATAATACTTTTTGCAACTATACTCTTCCCCAGATCACCCACCCGGCACTGTCTGAGGAATTTGGTGAGCTCTACTCCTTCTTGCCCATATAACTCTTGCCCAACTATGAAATTTAAAGACGACAGCTTGACCTACATTTGTATCTTTTTGGTTGGCCTAACAAAGATGTTGCCACAATTATAATAATTATGGCCCATTAAGTTGATTTTGACTAATTGCCAGCCTTTTTCAAGGTTTTCTAGGTATAGAGAACTCAGAAGTGGTTATCATTCCTTTCTTCTGGTGGTAGGTTGTGCAAGCCTCCCAATGTGCAATGGTGACTTAATGGTTAATATGCTGAATTTGATGACCAGAAGGTTAACAGGTAAGAAGGTCAAGATCCCAGCTATGTGCGATGGCATGAGCTCCCATTGTCTGCCCAACTAGCAGTTTGAAAGCAAGAAGTTGCAAGTAGATAAATAGGTACCACTTTAGCGGGAAAGGTGACAGTGGCCTATGTGCTCCAGCATCTAGTCATGCCTTCCACATCCCCATGGAAACATCTGAAGATATAGAGAGTGCTGGCTCTTTGGCTGTAATGGAGATGAACATTGCACCCTAGAGTTTGACATGTCTTTACCTAATTTCCAGAGGCTACATAGGCTGTCTCTTTTACTAGGAGGCACAGTGGAGAATTGACCTCTCAATCTCTAGCTCCACAGCCAGTTATTTAGCTGACTCAGCTACACAGTCAGATACAATATGGTAACCCAAATCTCAATTCTGCTTACTTTTGAGAAAAAGTAAAGATTTCTTTACATTAAACTAAAAGAACAAGTTATTGCTTTTTTTAGCGCGCCTAGAAATAGAATAGCATGTAATCATTTTTTAAAGTAACTTTTGAATCTGCCTCTGAATTGCCAGAGAAATTAAGTGAGAGAAGGAGGGAGGGAGAGAAATTGAGAGTTTAGGAGCAGAACATTTCAAGGCTTCTTGACTGTGTGAAAGTATCCGATTTGGCCGACTTCAGCAAAAACTTTTGCCTTTCATTGTTGCTGCCCAGAAGTCATGGTAGAAAAAAGTTGAGATGTTGTTGAAGTGGTGACTGTAGATCTGGGCAGGCTGCGGAAGATGGCAGATGACAGAGGAGCCTGGTGTGCAGTGGTCCACGGGGTTGCAAACGGTTGAACACAACTGTGCAGCTGAACAACAATAACGTTGTTCTGGAAAGAAAACCAAATTAATCTAAGCCCAATCAAAAGTGTAAGTATTCAAAATGATATTTAGATTCCTCCTCCCTGTTAAAGGGTCATCAATATTTTGCTTGACTTTTCTGAGCATGTTGACATAGATTTCATTTTTGCTACCACCAAGTAGATTCTATCCATCAGTTCATCAGACAGCAAAATATACAAACACATTGCATTTCAAAATGTATTGAAATCCATGTGAGGACTTAAATAGAAAAACCCTCTCCACCATATGATAAACACATGTCAATCAGATACAATGATACTAGATGTAAAGTGAACAGGGTGTAAAAGCTATATTTTAGGGAAAGGCAATTGATGAAGTGTTGAGAATTATGAAAACTTCAGAAATTGGGAAGTTGCAGTTGCTCATTAATAAGGATGTTTTAAGATGTTAATTGGTTTGCATTACATCAACTATGTGGGTAAGAGTCTAGATCAAGGTACACTTGACTTGGGAGTGGCAGGTTGAACACCTGGGGCGATCTCCTTGGTTACAGTTCCAAATCAATGAAGATTAGGAATGGAAAATTCTGTCAGTCTTACTTTCTAATTTTTAAAACTACACATTCCTTGCAGATATAGGAAGCATCTGCTTTTGAATCATGGCTCCCAGCATTATTTCTAGCTGTGTAGTACTAAGAAGTGTTGTGACAAAATAAATAATCCCAACTTTGGTTGTAATCATCTGGAATATGCATTTCGCAAACAATGGTAAATTGCTCAGGAATGAACTGTAAAGAAAATTATCCTCCATGTTCAGTGGAAAAATACCCAAACACAAGAGGGACCTACTTGTATTGACCTTCTACATATCTGTTAGAGGAGGAACCTATTTTTAAAAAGAGAGATTTTAAGTCTAATTCGAGGGTTACATAGTTGAAATAAAGTCTCCCAACTATTAAATCAGGAGTTTGCAACCTATGGCCCACAGTCTGGCCCTTGACACCGTTCCATCTGGGCCATGGTGATGACCCCGGAAGAGGAAGTGGATGCATCTGCACATGCACAAATGCACCCAACCACAGGTGTCTGCAGCAGAAGCATAGCGTGCCTTGGCGGGGCCCCGTATAAAAATTTGTTTGGGGGCCCTTAGGAAGGGTAAAGATTTGTTTTGCTTACGCATGTTGGGGGGCCCCGTGGCCCAGGGGCCCCGTATAATTGATACGGCAGATACGGCGGTAGCTACGCCCCTGCTCTGCAGTGCGAAAACCTTAAGAACCCCTGTGTTAATCAAAACCATAGCCCTACCATCAATGAAACTGTTTATTTCTGTTTCTTCTACAAGATGATTATCTCTTCTTATTTTTTAATTATCATCCTTTTAGGTCTGAATGTGAAGAAATTTGTGATTTTGGCTAAATTCTTATCATAAACTAACTTATTTGCAACACTCCTTCCTTGTCATTCTAGATTTGCCAATGATCATACTTACAGTTATTCTCTGTCTGAAAACAAGATGTAAGATATTCATTCATCTGGAAGCCTTTATTTGGAACAATAAATCATAGAGATGGGGAAGAAGAAACCTTTGCATTTTCCCATTGAGGCTGTTGTAGTTACATGACCTCAAGTCAAAACTTGAGGATTTAAAGAACGGATTTATCAATTCCATACAAACCAGGAGGTTTTCATGATCAAACCAGGGAGATGTTCTAAGTCCTAGTTCATGGCTCTGTCCACTACACCATCCTGGGCATCCTACATCTACTTCATTAGCAGAAAAAGAATAGGTGGTTTAGAACCAAATGTAAATAACTAGGTAAAAGGCTCCCGCTTCTCCCCGGGTCTCTCCATCTCGCCCGGGGATGGACAAGCAGGCACAGCTGTGACCGGTGAGGCGTTCCCCCCCCTCCCTCCCTCCGGGACCTCTTTCCATCTTGGCCCGGAGGCCGATAAAAGATGGGCGGCAGTGGTGGCAGCAAGAGGACGCTCCCGCTTCTCCCTGGGTCTCTCCATCTCGCCCGGGGATGGACAAGCAGGCACAGCTGTGACCGGTGAGGCGTTCCCCCCCCCGCCCTCCCTCCGGGACCTCTTTCCATCTCGGCCCGGAGGCCGATAAAAGACGGGCGGCGGTAGCGACGAGATGACAGCTGATTAAGAACAGCTATTGGCGGGCGTACGTTATACTTGCGAAAGTTGACGATATTTGTATTTGTGATTTGATATTTGTATTTATGACACTGAATTTATATTTGTAATGCTGGATGGAATGTTATCTTGTTATTATATTGTTAAATTTTTTTATATTGTATGTTTCTGCTTTATTGTGAACTCTATTGATCGACTGTTATATTAATTATGTTGTACACCGCCCTGAGTTGGTCACACCAAGTAGGGCGGTATAGAAATCCAAATAAAATAAAATAAATAAATAAATAAATAAATGTCTTGCCACTTTTCTAAGATGTACTGTCTGTTTCCAACTCTTTGTACAATGGCACATGGTTGCTAAGCAACGGTTTTAGTTGTCCTCCAATGGTGGTCACTTTATTGATTCATGACAACAGGGGTGATGGAGATGAGTGACAGTTGACAGGGACAATGGAGACGAGTGACTGCTGATAGTAAAGCCATTTGGTTTGGGTTATCTTTCTTCTGTTTTCTTGAGTGGAGGTGGAGGGAAGTTTCCTCCCTCCCTCTCTCCCTTCCAGAAGTTAAATTAGGAAACTATCAAATGATTATTGTAGGCTCAAATTAATATTGTCAGAGTCACTAATTCTACCTTCAAAGAGTAGCTTAAGAGTGCACTCAACATGGGGTGGACACAACATGCAGTGTGATTCTATTGTAAGGAAGCTGCCCCCACCCCAGGAATGGTCGATGGGTGCTTTTTTACTTTCACTTTCTGCATAAAGGTCGAATTGCATGGTCAGAGCTTGAGTCAAGGCCAAGGATCTCCAGGAGAGGTGAGCCAACCCATGCCCTTGGTGCCAGCTGGCTCCCTCTTGGCTCCCATCTTTTGTTGTTCGACAGCCACTTTGTACTATTTTCCGAGGCGCACTGATGTGAGGAGAACACTTTGAACTTTCAGAGATTTAAAACCTGGCTGCCATAAAAGCAGCAGCGGCAGACTTCAGCACTGAAAGTAGCAAGGAGGAGAAGAATAGTGAGATTATTAAGAAGCACATTTAAATGTTAAGCTGCTTGGCTCAACAGGATGGGATAAGAGGGTGGGGAACATTATTTCTAAAGCTGATCTGAGTCATAACAGAGGCATAATGGCACCACTTAGCCGTGTTCTATTGCTGGATCAATTTAATTGCCAGCTATCTTAAGCCAAGCTCCAGATTCTGAGTTGTGCCTTCCTTGTGGGGTGTTGCATGTCTCAAGAACAGCTCCCGAGAACTTTGAAGCTCAAAGTTGCTTCTCACTTTTCCTCTTCCATCCCCATTTAGAAAAATCTTGAAAATGGTCCTTTCTGAGGAGTATAAATCCTTATGGATTATGCCCTTGCATCCACGCACAATAAATTTTGATCTTCCTCCCTTATAAACAAGAGTGGCAAGAACGACATCATTAGCAACCGAAAAATTTGCATTGTCATGGGATAGAAATGGGACCTGTGGGTTTTTTAGAATAGTGAGGTGGATTTCTGTGTGCTGTTCACTGGAGAGAGGTGGCAGTGTTGCATTGTGGGTTGTCACTGGGCAGAAACTGCTTGCTAGTGATAACAATCTTAACCTCATGTTTTGTGGGAAATGAAACTTAAACTTGTGATGAGGGGCAAGAGGGTGGAACTTGTTGGAGTTGATAAAAAGGGAGGAAAAGGGATGGTCCTTTTGCTCTTTGGGTGTGTAAGTAGTTCTTTGGAGGTGCTATGAACTCAAGCAATCAGGTAATCTTTTAAGACAGAGGAGGGCCCTCTGGGCTTCCACACTTAGATAGGTTTTCAGTATTTTAATGTGCTTTCTGAAGTAAATTTGCTTCATTCACCTAAAATTGTTTTGTTTCCTGAAACTTTGTTTATGTAACCTACTTTTGCTACAATATACTTTTAAAAGACATGAAGATGACTGGAGTTGTTTATTTTTCTGTTTACTACATTACTAACAGCCTACCTTTGGTCAGGACATGTGAGAAATCAAGCTAACATCCTAAATTGCTAAGCTGGAGGGCATCAATTCAGGTGTCGTCCCACTTACTTTTAGGCCTAAGGGCCTATTCAGGAGCAATGGGTCCATTATGTGCACAAGTTCATTTTTTAAAAAAACTTGTACAAAATTGCCAATGTTACAATTTGCCCAATTCTGTAGAATACACAAATTGCTCAAAACTTGGATGAATGCTGTTTTTTTAAAAGAGTTGAAAGCACAGGAAGAGTTGTTTGCCTCTTTTTGTTAAAAATCAATGGGCAAAATGTTGTTGGCATCAGTGTACTGGAAATAATTAATGTAAAGCTCCATACCCCCCACTTCCCTTATCAGGTTCCAAGGCTCCTTAGAGCTCCCATAGAGGCTGAAACAAAATCATAGTGCTATATCACTTTTAAAGACTCCTTTTGTCAAGTTCAGCATCTTAACCACTAAGCCACAGCAGTTGCTATAAATGTAATCGCTATTGCTAACTGTCAATACCTGAGTACTGTATGACAGAGTGAGCTCATGCCTCTGTCCCAGCTCCTGCCAACCTAGCAGTACAAAAGCAAGAAATTGCAAGTAGATAAATAGGGACCACTTCGGTGGGAAAGGAAACACTGTTCCATACATGCCAGTGTCTAGGCATGCCTGCCACATGCTTTTGAGCAAGGGCAACATTTACCTTTACAGAGGTAATGAAGAACATGCTCTGTTCTTATTTTGTAACATTTTCAATGTGGGGAAGAAAGTTTCCTTCTCAAGTTGAAAATAAATTCTCACTTCTCTCTATTTTCTCATTGTTGAGATTTCCCCCTCTCATCCTATGGCCTCTCTGCCATCTTCCAGTCGACTCTGTCGCCAGGGGATTTCTCCGCGCCTTTTTTTATTTTGCAAAAGTACAACGGGAAAAGAAAAGGGCAGGTTCACCGTTGACAGGTAGAAAAGACAGGAAGAGAAACCATAGATCTCCCACAATTTATCTAAGAATGGACGACTCTCTATAGGGAAGCCCTCTGCCCTCAGATGATCACGGATGAAGATTTTGCAGCACAAAAAAGTATCTTGTGACAAAAAAGAGACAGCAGTCCTTTCTTTTAGATTTGAGATTTAAAATGGGTGATTTGTAGCGTGACTGATGAGAGAATTGTGTGAGGCGAAAAAGTGAGGGCTGTCTTGTTTCCTATTTTGCTCCCTTTTCCACGTCCCCTGGTAAGCCATGAGAAATCAATACATGCTTTCATGAGCATACATTGGAAGGAGTGAGGGACCTTTGTACTCTCTGAAAAATAAAGTTACATAAATGAAGGGGGGGTTAGGTACCTATCACTGGCACATCAGAAGGGTTGCTTGCACAATTCGTCTTCTTTTTCTGTCCAGATCAAACTTTGGATTGCCCAAAATGAAGCCACTTTCTTAGCTTTGTCATTGCCCAAAATTAAGTCTCCATGGATGCATGTTTCCGGTAGCAATTGGCAGACCAGCAAATGAGCTGTGTTCTGTAGCTCTCCACATTCTCAGATCATGTTATTATCCATGAGCAGTCTCTCCTTGAGCATGTTGGGTCTTGCATTTAGGGCAGTGGCGGCAAACCTTCTAGAGACCGAGTGTCCAAACTGCAACCCAAAACCCACTTATTTATCATAAAGTGCCAAGATGGCAACATGGGAGGGAGGAAGCACTCTAATTGGGCAGAGGGGTGAGGTGAACTCTCTGCTGGGAGAAGGAGGAAGCGCTCTGATTCGGCTGCTGGGCAGAGAGGATGGGTGAACTATGTGGTGGGGTGATGGCACGTGTGCCCACAGAGATGGCTCTAACTGCTCCCTCTGGCACGTGTGCCATAGGTTCATCACCACTGATTTAGGGACTTCAACCCTTACCCTATTCAAAGTTCTCCAAGTGACATAGGAGAGGTTGAGATCTTCAGTTATATCCTCCTTTAATGTTCCTTGTCCAGTGAAGTCATTCCTCCATCTTTTAATTTGGTTTTGCTCTTGTGTACCCTCAAGACTCTTTGTTCTTGTAATAATGTTTGTTCATTTTGACAGTAAGGTCGAAGTCTGGCCTAAACACAAAAGAAAAACCAGAAGCTGTCCGTCCATGCCAAGCCCATTCAAATAGTCCCATGATCAATTGGACAGCAATTATACTGGCAATTTGACATGGAAGTAGACCTGTGTAGAATTCATTGCAGAGTGCAGAAATCACTGTGAAAAGCAAGAGCTTCAAATAAGGAGCAATTTATCTCCCATTTAATGCCACATCCAACTCTCCATTCTCTTTAACTGCATTGCCTGGAAGGAGGTGGGGGATTGAGTCCTATTCTAGTTCTGAAAAAAACTCAAGTAGATAAAAGATTGGGACAGAAAGACTAAACTCTAAAGCAGGGGAAAATTATACCTACCTATTAAGCCAAAGCACAAAACCATCTCATGGACGGTTAACGTAGTCAATATCTACCGTTAAATTGCCGAGTGGCCCATATATATTTAAAACGAAATAGCGCAGTAGCTTCTTGTGTCAAGGAATTCTACGGGCCTGTGCTCCATGCCTTTTATCTGAAATGCTGCAAGCAACAATTTGCACCTGTGAAATGAGCAATATCCCGCGGATGCATGGTGCTGGTTGGGGAACCGTCTGGCAGGAGGAAGGGGCTAACAACCCTATGTCAGCATTATCTGGTTGGAAAATTTTTAGTGCAAAAGTGGATGGCAGTGCCAGATTTCTCATACCTAATCATCTACTACATTTTCTCTACCCCACCCCCATCCCACCCCACACACATTGAACAGTCCTGTCAAAAGTACAATTCATAAAGAAATCGTTGTTGGCTGCAACTCATATCTGTGAATGCATTTTTCCTGAAAAATGCCATTGGTGTGAATTTATTTAAGGTGGATCTCAGTTTGCCATGAAGTGACCCTCACACTATGATCTCGGAGCCATCTTCTGTGGCACATATGAAATGAGATATGCAGGATTTAACACCAGGATTGCAATGGACTGCCACAGCCTTGAGGATATGGACAAGGTGCATCTTCACAGCCAGTCCATCTGGCATGGCCTCTTCCACCTCCATGACCATTGGGAATCAGAGTTCCTCCTTCACTCATTTTGCCGTTGGGCCCAGTTGGATGGTTTCCAGTGGCATTTCCTCCATTGCCAGGACCATCACACCACCTAAAGAGGCTCATCCACCCATAGCCATTGGCCCCTTTAGGGAGTCAGGTTAGTTAACCGCTGCCCAACACTCAGCGTTGAGTCACTGTCTGTACGGTCTACTCCATTACTGTAATGGGATGTCCAGCCAGACTATCATAAAGAAATACATTGCACTAAATGTCAAGGTCAAGATCGCTCTTGTTCAAAAGCCAGTTGCATCTGACTTTAAGGTATGATGCTCATCTCCGTTACAGGCAACAAGCCAGCGCTGTCTACATCTGCACAAGTTTCCATGGTCATGTGCCAGGCATGACTAGATGCCAGAGAACATGGAATGTCATTACCTTTCCTGCCAAAGCAGTACCTATTTAGGTAAAGGTTGCCCTGACTTGAAAGCCAGTTGAATCCAACTCTAGGGTCCGGTGCTCATCTCTGTTTACAGCCAAAGAGCCAGTACTGTATGCCTCTGTAGACATTTCCATGGTTGTGTGGCAGGCATGACTAGACTCCAAAGCATATGGAACACTGTTACATTTGCTGCTGAAGTGGTACCAATTTGGCAGGAGTTGGAACAGAGGCAGGAGCCACTGGGTATCAAACTGCTTGGTCTCAAATTCACCTGGGTCTCAAACTGCAGCACCTGGGTCTAAAATTACTGACCTGACAACCTTCCAGTCATCAAGTCCAGCATCTTAACATAAGAGGATGAACATTCAAGGCAGTACATTTAAAGCCAAAGTGGTGGAAAGCCTACTGTTTATTAGCAATGTTGTCTTCGTGTTCTACATGTTGACCTCCAGCACATGTCTGATGAGCTAGAACAGGTGTTTTCAAATTCATTTTCTTAATATTCTTCCAGTCTTCATACTGGTGCGGTTTATTGAAACGCCTTCTCAAACCGAGTTAGGACAATTTCTTTTCTCATCAAGACCCACAAAGGCCAGGAAGCTGATGCAGACTATTATTGCAACCACTCTGATCAGCCTGCAGTTTTGAATGCTTCCTTCCCTCCTTCTTTCATTCTTAATTCTTTGTTTTGAGCTCTGACCTCCAAAAGGTTTTCAAAGGCAAATTTGCCCACAGCTCAGCAGAGCTTCAAAACAAATGCCTTTCCCGCTGCGGGGGGTGGGGGGGAGTCATCGGTCACTACCAAATTAGGTGGTGGCAATTTTATTAATATGCACAAGGAGAGCAATAATACAAAAAAAAAATCTGGCGGAAGGGAGAAAGGAAGAGATGTGGCAGAGAATGCTTCTGCCATGGTATATGGACATGAGAGAAGCTGGCTAAATTTGGATCAGTTTTTTTTTTTAAAGATTATAGAGCCCTACCTTGCTGTAAGCAGAATGCTGTTAACTTTCCCACTAAAGTGATACCTATTTATCTACTTCATTGGTATGAGCATTTCAAACATTCTTGAGGCTACTCAAGAGCAAACCCAAATTAGAAGACAGAAGAAGAAGGTCACTTGTAAGGAAAAACATTAAAGGAGGATATGGCTGAGGAACTCAGCCTCCCCTACATCTCTTGGAGGGCCCTGAATAGGCTGGGGGTCAGAATATTAAATAATTGGCCACTGCTTACTGAAGTAAAAATTGATAAGAAAAGGCATCAAGCACTAGTGGAGAGGAGGTAAGAAATTCCCCCATATCCTAGAAGCTTGTGTTTGTACTCTTTGTCTTTATATGTCCTGAGCAGGGGTCAGGAACCTACAGCCCCTAGGCTGAATCTGGTCCATGGTGCCAAATCATCAGGCCCCCGTCCTCCCTCCAACTACCACTGCCACTGCCAGAAGCATCCGTGGATGCATATACAGCAGCTGCAGACATGTTCACGGCTGTCATAAACACATTTATGACAGCCATGGATGCATTTATGGCTGGTGACTACCAGTTTGGCCCCCCTCAACTGCCATGGGTAGGGTGACCCAGCCCCTGACTTTAAAAGGTTGCCGACCTCTGGTCCTGATAATATAATACAGCGGCCTTCCATATGCTATCTGCATCGCAGCATGACATCCATACCACTTTGCACCTTTGTGGTCATGAGCCCTTTTGGTACGCAAAGTCCTCCTCAGCCCCAGGCCAGGATGGATGAAGATGTCACCCTCCATCAAGATGGATTCAAGTGGGATTTAATCCACTTGGGGACCATCACTCTTCCCTGTGAACTTTGGCACCCTAGGTCATTAGTCCTCAGAGTTGCCAGGTTATATAACTACACCATGATGCTTGGTGTTGAGTCACTGTCAGTATGGTCTACTCTATTACCATAGCAGGATAACCTGGCCAGATGTTTGTTGTTCAGTCGCACAGTCGAGTCCAACCCTTTGCAACAACCATGGATCATTGCATGCCATGCTCCTCTGTCCTCTGCCATCCTCCACAGTCCACACAGATCTATGTCTATCGCATCAACGATTCCATCCATCCAACTCATCTTCTGCCGCCCCCTTCTCCTTTTGCCTTTGATCTTTCCCAGCATCAGGGCCTTCTCAAGTGAGTCCTCTTCTCATTTGGTGTCCAAAGTACTTGAGCTTCATTGACAGTATTTGTTCTTCCAAGGAGCAGTCAGGGTTGATTTCCTTCAGGATCGACTGATTTGATCTCCTCGCAATCCAGAGTACTCTCAAAAGTCTCCTCCAGCACCACAGTTTAAAGGAGTCTATTCTTCTGCTATCAGCCTTCCTTACGGGCCAGACCTACACCTGCTAAAAATATTTCTACTAATGGCTGAAGATAGTGTCTTCGCCTGGTTAGCAAGGTCCTAGCCCTGGTACTGAGAGAGGGGACGAAGTCCTATCCCACAGGGAAATACCTGACCAGCATTACAAACACATGAGCAAGGCCAGAGTTAATCTCAAATGGTTTAACACTCTGTTTTATTAAAGTCAATGCATTTCCGTTCCTCTATGCAGAGCCTAGCTCTGCTTAATTACCATGACTCAGGGAGAATGCTAATTGCAGGAGCACCCTGCCTTGACAAATAACAGAGTCTTCTCCTGACCTCTAGAGGCTAGATGTGCAAAGAAGAGTGAACCTACACTGAAGCTGACGGATGTTGTTGAACATCACAGAGAGTTCAGTTTTGCTAAAATGTCAGGTTTAGCATCCCATTCTTCACCAGACTTTTCAAGTCAGACATTTCACAGAACCATCTCCTCCAGCACGTATGAAATGAGACATGCAGGATTTCACACCAGGACTGCAATGGACTGCCGCAGCCTCAAGGATAATATCAAGATGCGCCTTCATAGCCAGTACATCTGGCATGAACTCTTCCTCCTCCATGACCATTGAGAATCAGAATGGTTTCTTCTCTGCTAGTTTTGCCATTGGGCCCAATATGATGGCTTCCAGTGGCATTTCATCCACCGAGGGGAACATCACCCCACCTAAAGGGGCTCATTCCCTGATATCTGTTGGCCCCCTTAGGGAATCATGTTATTTACCACCACCCAACACTCGATGTTGAGTCGCTGGCTGTATGGTTTACTCCATTACCATAGCAGGCATCCTTTCAAGTAGTGTTACAAGAAAATCATAGTGGACCGTACAGTATGTTATTTTTGGAGTAACTGCTATTGACAGTGCTATGAAAAAGTAACATAAAAAGTCTAAACATCAATATCTTGAAACTCTGAGAAAGATGTTAAATACATCAATATCTTCAGTTCCAACAGCTGCTATATTAACTAGGCATTGTACTTTACAGATTTTCAATTTCCATAGCTTTGGAAATTTAACAGTAACTACTGTCAACACCTTTATGTTTTGATATAATTATATTTAGATGGTCTCCTTCCAACCAAATATCATTTATTTTAGGCTAATGAAATAGTGTGCCCATCACTAGTCAAAATTCTGGCTTGAGAAGCATCATTTTGGGAGAGTGTTGCCTATGTTTTGCCTTTTAGCTATATGGTTTTAAAATAATTTAGGTTGGTTCATTTTTTTAAAATAGTATTTTCATTCTAAAAAGTGAATGTAAATTAAAATAAAATAAAGCAATGCAATTGTGTGAATTTTCAGACAATGACTATTACTTTTGAGAATTAGCAAGGAATACTGTACAGTTGGACCTCGCTTAAAGAGCATAATGCGTTCCACAGGATTGCTCTTTAAGCGAGTTTGCTCTTTAAGTGTAACACCATTGTAAGTGACCAATTGTGACTTCTGGAGGTGGGAGATTGCGACCCCCGATCTATTTGTTAAGCAAATTTTTGGTTGGTTTTATTTGTTAAGCATAGTGAACATTCAGAGAAAATTCTGCTCTTTAAGCGAGTTAATTTTTAAGCAAGGCACTCTTTATGCGAGGTTTGACTGTATATACTCGAGTATAAGTCTAGTTTTTTAGCCCCCAAAATGAGGTTCAAAGAGGGAATTCAACTTATACTCGGGTAAATGGTCCTGAGGGTCCCAAAACTGCAGTGGTGCAAATTCAAACATACAGTTGTACCTCGCTTAAAGAGCATAATGTGTTTCACAGGATTGCCTTTAAGCGAGTTTGTTCTTTAAGTGAAACACCATTGGAAGTGACCCATTGTGACTTCTGGCCGGGGTGGGGTGGATTGCGAACCCTGATTTATTTGTTAAGTGAGTTTTTGGTTGGTTTTAGTTGTTAAGTGAGGTGACCATTCAGAGAAAATTCTGCTCTTTAAGCAAGGTAGTCTCTAAGCGAGGCACTCTTTATTGGAGGTTTTACTGTACAGTAAAAAACAACAACACTAACACTACCATAAAAACCTCAAAAATATATCCACAGAAATGTCTAATTTTAATTAAGGATACTTAAGAGACCGCCTCACCCCAAGAACATCTGTCCGTCCCACCAGAGTGGACCGGAGAGGCTCTCTAGTTGTTCCCTCGCCCAGAGAGGCACATCTCTCTGGCACTAGAAGGAGGGCCTTCCCTGTGTCCTCTCCAGCCCTATGGAACCTCCTACCAAATGAGCTACGTCTACAGATGGACTTGCTGTCTTTTAGGAAGAACTTAAAAACATGGCTGGCGGGACAGGTATGGGGTCACGGCGGTACCATGACCCCAGCTCGCTGGTTAGTTTGAGCTCCCTCTCTCCTCTGGTCTTTTAATTTTTTAATATTTTATCTCTGGGACTTAGTTTTTAATCTTTTAATTATGATAGGAACTGACTGATTTTTTTTTTTTAAAAATAAAATCTTGAAAATTTAAATTTTTATAGTTGGGATTCTGAAGCTCTGGAATGATGGGTTTGGATTGTATTATGTAGTTTTTTTGTGATGTTGTAAACCACCCTGGGTCGCCCTGGCGAGGAGGACGGTATAGAAGTATGAAAAATAAATAAATAATTTTACCATATTTTCATGTATTTTAATTATTGAAACTCACTAGCAGCTGCTGAATTTTCCACCCTGACTTATACTCGGGTCAATCTATTTCCCTAGATTTAGAGGTCCAAATTAGGTACCTCGACTTATATTCGGGACGACTTATAGTCGTGTACATACGGTAAATAGATTTCCTCTCTCGTGAAAAAAACAACAACCACAAAGTGGAGGCTGTCCGATTTCATGAGAAAGCAAAATAAAAAATAATTTCACGTCAGAAATTATTTTGGGCTGAAAGGATTTTTGCAGGAAAAACTCCTCCCAGGGCTCAATTCCCCCACCGAGATATTTTTTTTAAAAAGAAAATACATTCAGAATAGCCCTGCTTTCAAGACAGCCTTTCTTACACTTTCCTCTTCAACAGCTTTGCAGAGGCAAGAATAGAAAGAGGTAAGGACTCAGTGAATTCAGCTGCTTAGTAATGGATAGACTTCACTGTTGCTTAGCGTTTGTCCTATTTCCTTGCTACTCCAGAAAGCTGCTTGACAGTGAAGATAGGGCAATAAATGGCATTTTTTTACACCCTCTTCTAAACAGCTCTTCCTTTGACCCGGGAAGCATTATAAAGGTCAAGAGCAGCAGCACCGTAGCCTGTGGTGTTCTTGTAGTGCCACAAATTTCTCCCTGACTTTTTATTATTATTTTATAGTATTTTAAACATTTTCATGACACAGAGAAAGGGTGGAGGTGGGCGAAAAGTCAGCCCCATTTACTACTCAGCCTGGAGGGATCTTCCTTGGTGAATTCTAATTGACAGTGAAGTTGAGGCTCTCCTCAATAACTTGCTGAAAGAAGACTCTCAAGCCTTCTTTGGGCATTATTTGGGGGCCTTTTATCCATGAGTTAGAGGGTAGGTTACCCTAGTCCAAGAGTCCTCAAACCTGCCTCTCCAGATGTTCTTGGACTTCAATTCCCAGAGGCCCTGATCAGCAGGAGTGTTGACTTGGGCTTCTGGGAATTGAAGTCCAAGAATACCCAAGGAGCCAAGTTTGAGGAATCCTGTTCTAGCCCTCATAGGTGTCACATTTTTGTCTTCCTATATTGTACTTTTTACTTTTTGTTTAGTTTCAATTCTTGTCCGAGATGTCTAGAAAGGTCAAAGTCACCCTTGCTCGAAAGCCAGTTGTGTTCAAATGTAGGGGTTGGAGCTCATCTCCATTTACAATCAAAGAGCCAGCACTGTCCATCTCTGCAGATGTTTCTGTGGACATGTGGAAGGCATGACTAAAGGCTGGAGTACATGGAACACTGTTACCTTTCTTGCCAAAGTAGTAGCTATTCATCTGCTTGCAATTTCCTGCTTTCGAAGAGGCTTCTCTTCCCTGATCTCCACCCCTTCTTCTTGCTAGAAATCCAGTCATCTCCAACTCTAGGGATTGGTGCTCATCTCCTTTTCCAGCCAAAGAGTCAGCGCTATATTGTATTAACATACAAGCTCATTGGAAAACTCAGTGGCTTCAGTGCCTGGCCTTGGAGCACCAGACTAGAAGTTCAATTCTCCATTTGCCAATTGGAAGACGAGTCAAACTGATTAGTCTCAGGCAAGTTGCACAATCTCAGAGCACACTCAGAAGAAAGAAATGATGAACAACTTCTAAATATCCAATGACTAAGATAGCTATAAAGGGCTGCCATAAGCCTGAAAGCCACATTTTTTTATTGTTAACAAATGATAAACCTTGGCACTCTTGGAGTTCTTGAACTTCAATTCCCAGAAGTCTTGATCAGCAGGAGTGTTGACTTGTGCTTCTGGTCATTGCAGTAATTGGTATCTGGAGTGCCAAGGTTCGCCATCACACATATAGTACATATAGCATTAACATTCATGCTAGTGAACTTTAAATTTGTCTCATTGGCTTTGGAACTCTTGCAAGGATTTCCGCACAGCAACATTTCATGAATGGTAACTTGTTTTCTCATTCTGGTTAACTGCCAAGTTGCAAACATATAGCTAATTGAATCATGATGCAATCTGATATTCACTTACTGGTAAATAGGTCACTAGGGATGGGATTTTCTTTTTCTCCCCCCCCCCCCCAGCTTCAACAGCCAGAAGTCTACTGAAATTGCCCCAGCTATAATTCTGGTGACTTTAGTCTTGTCTCTTACAAAAGCCTTCTAAGATGTGAGATATATGGTAACATACAGGTGGTTATAAATGATACCTCCTATGCAGCGTATGATATACTGTACTGTATATACTCAAGTATAAGTCTAGGTTTTTAGCCCCCAAAATGAGGTCCAAAAAGTGGACTCAACTTATACTCAGGTCAACAATCCCAAGGGTCCAAAAAAATGCAGTGGTTCAAATTCAAACATACAGTAAAACAACACCAACACTAGCACTACCATAAAAACTCAAAAACATACCCACACAAGTGTCTAGATTAATTAATTTTACCATATATTCATGTATTTTAATTATTAAAACTCACTAGCAGCTGCTGTATTTTCCACCCCCAACTTATACTTGGGTCAATCTATTTTCTTAGTCTTAGAGACCTAAATTAGGTACCTCGATTTATATTCAGGACAATTTACAGTCAAGTATACACGGTATCAGAATTTGAGATATGTGTAGTCAACTAACAATACAGAGCCCAAGAACCTGGCCAACTAGGTTAGAGCCTAAAGAGTACAAGCAACAATCCTCTCCCAACCCAAGTCCAAATCCAAAGTCAAAACTGGGAATAAACAGAGGAACAATGCAAATTTAATCCAGTAGATGAGACATAGTCAGGGTGGATTAGAAATCAGGCAACTGAGGAATCTATATGAGCAGGGTACCTTAAAGCTGAAACAAGAGTAGAAACAGGAGCAAATATAGAAGGTATTTTATTTCTTTTATTTATTGGACTTATATGGTGGTACCTTGAGTTACAAATGGTTCGAGTTACCAAATTTTCACAATATGAATGAAAATCAATTGAAAATAATGGATTGAGTTATGATTTTTTTTTCTGGAACAGATTAATTGGTTTTCAATGCATTCCTATGGGAAACCATGTTTCAAGTTATGAATTTTGGTTTTCAGTGCCTTCCTATTGGAAATTCGAGTTACAAATTTTTCATAACATGAAAAAATGCCTTGGAAAACATTAAAGTTGTAACTCGAGGTACAACTGTACTTTGCCCATCTGGGATGGACTCCCACTCTGCGTAGAGTCTAAAGAGAGCCAAGCAGGACAAAACAGCACAACAAATCAAGAGACCTTGATTTATGAGGCAACTTTTAGAGGGAAGAGCCAGTTCTTATATAACACTTTCCCCAGATGGTGCTCATAAGGGCCTTGGAAGCCTCAGTAGGCTTTGGGGCTCATCCTGAAACCACTAGTAATGTTCTTCTGGCATTGACCCAGCAGATGGAAGCTTGAAGTTTCCTCAGAACCTAACAACCAACAGGGATACTATAACCTCCCTAATACTTTCTAGTGCTGTGGTGTTTAGCTGCTAATTCAGGTGGTGGTGAACAGAGACGATCAACGCTGAGCCCCTCACTTGAGATATGAACGAATCCAATCTTCCCTGAATAAATTAAGCAAAACTGCTTCCTTTCTGCTATATTGCATGGAAATTAAGGAGACAAATTTGCAGGAGGCAACCCCACATAGTTATAAACACTGCAAGGAATATCTTCCTTTTGGCACAGAGTTTTAACTAAGAACACAAACACATGTGCATGCACACAAGATCTATTGTGGAACTTCATCTTAGAGAAGACTTCTAGGATGAGACCGGTCACCAGCAAAGAAGCAAGTATCGAGCAGTGGACTCTTCTGCTTATTGTGTTGCTCAGGATTTCAAAATCTGGTTTTCTGTTCCACTCAAAGTCCCTGCAAGGTGTTGACAGGGATGGTATGCACTTGCTACCAGTGGCTCATGGGCTGGTGATGGAGGCTACCTCTGTGAGACTGAGGACCACCTGTCTGCCCAGTGTTAGCCTCTGCTTCTTCTCTCCCACCTTCAGCCCTTGGGGAACCTTCTTGGATTCCTTTGTCCAACTCTGAGAAATCTCCTTCTAGGTCAGAGCAGCTGTCAGTGTTATAATCCACTTCTTCCCCGAAGGGAAGATCATCGTCTGTCTCCACACTGCAGTTGCTGTTGGTTCTGCAAGAGAATCAGACACACCAAAGAGAAAGAGAGAAAGACTTAATCTAGGGAAATACATACACTCAATTAACCTCTTTCAACTGTACATTCTCATAGATGTAAGAACTTGCTTCCCCATACCTTCCAATTAAACCCAGAATTATGTTCTAAAGCAGGAGTTAGCAATCTTTTCTCCCCGTTGGCCCCTCAGGCAGCTGTGTGGCCTGGAGGCATGGTTCCTCCCACCGCTTCTGCCACTTCAGGTGGTGGTGGCAGCGGATGCATTCATGGTGCATTTCTGGATTTTTTCCCCCGCTGCTTCCACCATATTTTTGGTAGTTTTCCATGCATTTTTGGCACTTCTGGTGCATTTTCAGCACTTCAGGTGGCGGCGGCATCCTCATTGCAAGGCAGATTAATTGCCGCCATGGGCCAGATCCAGCCTGTGGGCCGTAGGTTGTGAACCCCTATTCTAAAGACTAGTCACAAAAGAAAGCATGATGGATGAAAAATACAGAGGTGAGGATTATCATACACTCTGACTTCACTTTGTAGCAGAGCTGATGAGCAAATTGGATGTAATCCACCTTAATGTGGATCCATGTGAAAGTGAAATGGGCCAGAAATAAATTAATCAATTCCTACACGATATCAAAGAAATAAGCATCTCTCCATTGAACGCCTCCCTACAATGGCTATAGTTACATATTTACAGTGGCTATAAAAGCAAATATAAATAATCTCTCCCTACATACATCCTAATTTATTCTAAGCCAAATTTAAAAATAAGCACTAATAACAAAAGAAAGCTATAATTAAAAAAAGAGATAATTAACTTTAAACATGCCATTGGGACAGTTTTCTTTCTTTTCACCCTTCAGACTATCAAGAAACATTTGTTTCCTCACATTCATTTTCAATCCTATTCTGCAGGAGAAATATTGGCAATTTTAGTCCTCAATGGCTTAAATGGAAGAGGCTTTAGCTACAACCAGACACTGACTTTGGAAGACATCCTATTGGAGAGAGTAGGAAATATTTCCAAATAAACATGTGTAGAATTGGTTGCATGACCAGTCTACTCAGCACTTTAAACAGTTGTGGAGCTTGTTGCGGTCTTTAGCCACGATGAAAAATCTTTCTCAGATGGTCTTCAGGGCTATGTGCAGCATGCTAAACTGTGCAGACATCCGGCATTAATCATGCTCCGATACACAGAGCAGAGAATTGTGTGACTCCATAAAATTTGTGCAAAGCTGGCATTTCCTTTGTGGACTTCGCTTTACTTTTAACAAATAAGAGATCCATTATGCATTTCTTGCCTTGCACACTGAGTTGTGGAAAATCAAACTGATGGTATGGCAAGTCCTTAAACATCATCATTTTCCAAGGCGCAACACTCTACAGCGTGTGAGGTTTTGTGGATTTTCACTAGAACATCTGTCTGTTCTCACATCAACTGATGCCTAGCAGATTTCCTCTAAGAGAACTTATCCAAATTAATCAAAATAGGAACCATGATTATATTTGAGCACCAATCTGCAATCTAAATTCAGTTGAAATGTACCAAACTGCATTGGATATACACATCTATTTATTTTTAAAAAAGAGTTCACTTTTCAATTAAAACTTGGCCGAAGCCTTCTCCAGTTGACTGAGATTGAGGAATAGCTATATTGACAGAGATTGACTAATAGCTCTTTCTGGCCATACATTGACACCCAGAGGTTGGCTTCTACTTGTTCATATGGATTTCATTTAAAAAGTATCATTATTGATAGTTTGTTGTCTAAGACACAGCCTCACATCTGGCACCATCCTTAAATCACTCCTAAACTCAGCAAGCTATCTCCCTGCTTGGATCAAACAATATGGAGCCAATCTCTTTGGCCAATCCCAAGGTTAAATGTCTAGGGAGTTCCAGCCTCAGTATAACACTGCCATGTCATAACCATCCCAGTTGTGAATGGGTAAGCACTTGCCTGTGGGAATGTGGTGGTTTGGTGGTTAAGACACTGAACTTGATGACTGGAAGGTCAGCAGGCCAGCAGTTTGAGCCCTGAGCCCTGCACGACTGAGAGAGCTTCCATCTCTGTCCCAGCTCCTGCCTTCCTAGCAGTTTGAAAGCAAGAAATTGCAAGTAAATAAAAAGGTACCACTTTGGTGGGAAGGTAAAACAGAATTCTGTGACCACAGAAACATCTGCAGATGCTGACAGTCCTGGCTCTTTGGCTATAAACAGAGATGAGCACCAAACCCTAGAGTTGGATACAACTAGCTTTTATTATTATTATTATTTCAAGCAAGGGAGACCTAGGCACTTACCCATAACCTTTCACCATGTATCTGTACTCTAGTAAGATATGTGATAAGAAAGTCTACATACCAATGGGAGCTTATATGGTCCCCATCTTGAAGAAATGTGCAGAAATCAATGAGCAAGGCTGGTAGATGGACAAGATATAATATTGGAACCCTAATGTTGAAAATGTTACTTTTTCTACCACTGCTTCCAAAAGCTCTAGCCAGGATGTTCAGTGGCAATCTTTGAAGCTATCTTTGAGATAATTGGCTTCCATCATTAATTAAGTCAATGATTTTGAGAGAAACTTTACCTATAGCTCATTTGTATGCCAAGTGAATGAACATGGTTTTCTAAGTGCCAAATGAATGAACATGGATATACAGTATGATTCTGGGAGTTGTCATTCCAAAACAAAATAATTTTTCTAATGGTTAGTGAACTGTGAAATTGTGGAGGTATTTTTAGATAATTTTGACATGATTTTTCCCCATATGTTATTCCATTTTCTTATCACTCATAAGCAGCAAGGGCTATAGGTTTCTTATTTTTATAAATATTTCTCTCATGTAATATCAGAACTAGCCAGTAGATGGACTCAGAGTATATTTCCTGTGTTTTTCTTACAACACAATAATATACTTCTTCTTCTGCCATTTCCGAATCTGTATACAGTATTGGCAATCTTCATTGTGATCAGCCATGAAGACTGTCCTGAGAATATAATGCAGTGGGCTTTCATCTGGCTTCCACATCACAGCATGACCCCTATACCACTGATCCAGTTCTATGAGTTGCATTCTGGTCCTGAGCCCTTTTGGCACACAAAGTCCTCCTCAGCCCCAGGCCAGGATGGATGAAGCTGCTGCCCTCCATCACGATGGATTCAAGTGAGATTTAATCCACTTGGGGACCATCACCCTTCCCTGTTTACTTCACCACCAAACATCGTTAGTCCTCAGGGTTGTCAAGTTAGTTAACTGCTCCCTGACACCCGACTATTACCATTGCAAGATAACCTGGTCAGACTGGCTAATAATGTACAAAACAAATGTAGAAGAAGAAAGTGATACAATAATGTACAGTACAGCAAATTTCCTGGACAGTTACAGCAACTATAACAATAAAGTTGCACTGACTGCTGAGAAATAATAAGTAACGAGATTAGTTTCTTTTAAATTACAATATTTTGAGTTCTGGTCTCAAATTAAGATCATAAAGAGATAAGGAAATCCTTGCTAGATCACTCCAATGGTCTTCCTGGTTCACTATTACAGCCCCTATTGGCCAGCCAGTGAACTATGGGATATCCATGAGAAGGTTATGAATATAATTCCACTGTCTTTCTTCTGTGTTTTGGTAACATAACAAAATATGCTGATGCTGGAGGCAGTGGGCAGTCATCTTGACTTGTAGCCTCCATGAATTGACTCCAACTCCATTTGAAGCCTGCCAAGCTGATAGCCATCATCATAACTCCTTGTGACTTTGAATTCCACAATTTAACTATGCTGTAAGATGATATATTTGGGGGTGGGGGTGGTTGGGTTGCTATCCAAAAGGGGACAACAGCAAAAATAAAACTATCCTCTTTCAGTGCACATGTATGATTGCCCTGAGCATTCACAGCTAAATATTCCATAAATCCCATCTCATAAGTCCTGTGGAAATTCATCTGCAATTTGCAACACTATGATGTGATAAACAGAATCCCTCTGTTTTGATTTTTACTCTGCATATTTTTGAGAGATGCTTCAGTATTAATTAGTTCTGTTTTGTGTGTATCTGTTTATTTGCTTGTGTTCTTAACAGACTGCCTTGTGTGAGTAAGAATTGTACATTCCTGCTGACTTAACCAAAACAACGGAAGACAAGCCCATTGGGGCTATTATTAATCCTTATGTAAAATATTGTCTCTCTGTTGTTGTTGATTTAATATGCTTGGGTGGTGGTTTTTTTTTAAACTTTAAATACAGATAGAAACATTTGGCTACACTTCTTATTCTGCTGAATCTGAACATTGGTGATCCTCATGGTGATCAACCACAAAGACTGCCAACTAATTACTGCCAGTGACTCAATGCCGAGTGTCAGGCAGCAGTTAACTAGCCTCACCACCCTGAGGACTAGCGGTGTTGGGTCTACTCTATTACCATTGCAGGATAACCTAGTGGGACAGGGAACACTAGAGGTAGGAAATATCACTATCAAAAACTCAAGTTTACCACTGCTTTGTCATAAAGACATCATGAAGTTGCAAATTGCCAATGAGATTGGTTAGTGTTCCTTTGGTAGTAGCATTTCCCAAGAGATTTATAACTTACACACACATCCCATAACCTCCCATTGCCTCATCTAATGTTGCTCGTCTTTCCAAAGCACAGCATTCCTTTCACATAGTTTTTACTCATGCTCAGCTCAATGAGATTCACTGGCAAAGGAAATGACCCTGCTTATGGTCCATTATGACACTGTTTGAAAATGGACTATCAATTAATAACTATGACCAGATTGTCTGCCAGGAGTGTCCCGTGATAAGTCCTCCTTTCAAGTTCACATCTCCTTCCCCGTTCTCCATAAAAGTCAAAGGAAAGGTATAATTCATTGCTAGGACTTCTTCTAATGGGGTTTTCAGGAGTTCCCGAGGTAATTGTAGCTTCTAATGTTCACAATTGAGTTAGCCAGATTAAAAATGGATGTCTGACAGAGGCTGGCAGAAGTTTATCGTGTAGATGTGAGGGGAAAACATGCTAGGAAGAAAGAGACATTTTCAAGTGAAAAGAGAGATTTTTTTCCCACTCATGTATGTATGTATGTATGTATGTATGTATGTATGTATGTATGTATGTATGTATGTATGTATGTATGTATGTATGTATGTATGTATGTATGTATGTATGTATGTGCCAGGGCAAAATGTATGCCCTTGTTTTTAGTCTCATCCAAGATGGAGATTTCAACGTGTGGGAGACCCTTTAGAAAATACCAAAGGGATTGGAATGTATAAACATGCTTGCCTCGTGGGTTGGAAGAGATGGAGCCTAATGTGTGATGGACATGTTATACTGTGTGATCATTGGCTGGACTCCTTTAGGGGAATGGCAAGGAGGTGGACCCTGAGGGAGGAGATAAAACCCAGAAGGTGGAGTCCAAGAGACTCTCTTGGACCCGATGCTTGGAGCTAAGGGAGAACTGCAATCAGGTAGATGCTTAAGCCAGAAAGGGGGGCACTGGGCTTTGCCAAAAGCAACAACAGCTTTCTTGATTTTGATATGCTTTTTGAACTTTTGATGAATTTTCTTCTGTAACTTACCTTGATTAAAATATACTTTTGAATACCTGAAGATGACTGGAGTATTTGATAGGCTCAGCGCTACCTTATCTACACCAATCTAATTTCCTTTTAGCTACCTTGCTTACCACCGAGATCCAGATCAGGAGTGAGAAGGCAAGCTTTAAAAAGCCTGGACTGTCTAGCCAAAAGAGAAGGCAGTATCAGGTGGGATCCCATAACGAGGAGGCCAAGGCGCTACTTGTGAGTAAGAGGATCCTGCTAGTATGTATGTATGTATGGATGGATGGATGGAAGGATGGAAATCAGTAGATCAATGGAGGGAAATCAGTAGATCAATCATAGAAAGCATGGTTGGATGGAAATCAGTAGGTCAATGGATGGATGGATGGATGAAAATCAGTAGATCAATGATTGGATTGATAGAAAGCTTGGATGGGTGGGTGGGAGGAAGGAAGGAAGATCAAAAGTTCTGGGATGGATTGGAATAGTGCAAAATACAGCAAAAAAAAGAGAGTCCTATATCTAACTTGGGATATTAACAAGCTAATAAAGAAAAAATGAAGACACAGAAACATTTGTGGAGTAGGGGAAGAAAAGGAAACCAGAGTTAAGAGATTTTGATGCAGCTTGTTAATGAAGAACAAGGAGGAAAATACTATAGCAGTCAGGCTGAGAGATTCAGGAAGGCTTCTCTATAAGCTGCATAGGAAAAAAACGCCTCGTAAACATTGCAAAAAGAAAAAGCGTTCCCACTGTTACCATAGTAATGCCAACCTCTTGAATTAATAAAAAGGGGAACAAGTGGCCCCTTCGAGTAATTTCAGCTGTACAACCCTGTTTGTACAGATACAATCTGGGATAAACACATCACTGATTTGGTAAACTAAAGAAGATTTCCCAGCTCTCAATGCTTTCAAGCTGAAATTTAATTGGAGCCTGTTTTGATGTACATAAATGTAAGGAGAGGGAAAGAGCAACCAACCAACCCAACTAGAGAGAGATGGCGGTGATGAGTGTGTCAGCTCACATCTCTCTGTTTCACGGCTGCCCTGCATCTGGCCAAGTCAGTTTCTTTTATTAATGCTCGCCTAGCTCAAAGCTATCAGATAAATGTTAAAAAGATGCAGTGTTAGCACAATCCTGACACAATGTGGGTTTTTTTCCCTCCCTCTGTAGGAAATATAATTAATGGCTGTACATAACACTGAGCTCAGAGATTTGGCCACTCCCCAGAAATACTATACCACAATCGCTACCACAATTATTATATGCTGGCTTGATAGTTCAGTGAGTTAGGTATCTTACTGCAGAGTGTGGGAGTTTGATTCCCTATAATGTCTCCTGTGAGTAGAGAAAGCCGGTGTAGCTTTGGGTAACCTGCATACTCCAAGATGTGCCCCAGAAGAAGGGAAATGCAAACCATTTGAGTATTCGCCACCTAGAAAATATGACTGCAATGGCTCAAGTGGTTAAGACATTGACTGGGAGGCAGAAGGTCAGCAGTTCAGAACCCGAGTACTTCATGACAGAGTGAGCTCCTGTCAACCTAGCAATTTGAAAGCAAGGAATTACAAGTAGATAAATAGGGACCACTTTGGTGGGAAGGTGAACAGTATTCTATGCACTTCGGTGTTGAGGCATGCCTGCCATACATCCATGGAAATGTCTGCCAACGCAGACAGCACTGTCTCTTTCGCTATAAACAGAGATGAGCACTGAACCCTTGAGTCAGATATGACTGGCTTTCGAGTAAGGATGACCTTACCTAGAAAACCATATAAAGGTTGTCATAAATTAGAACTGACTTGATGGCAAGTGTGTATTATTAAAATAGGATGTTCATCACACACAAAAATTGTTATTTACATAAAACTACATATGCTAAGTGTTGCGTATTCTAGTGCAACCTCAGCATGCAGTAACCAGAGAGACAGGAAAGACTAGCCTGGCCTAAAGGAAGTTGTTTTGCATTGTTTGCCTAAAGGACAATTAGAAAGGTTCTTTCCTTCCTTAGGGATCACCTCACCCTATTTGCATGTGTTAAGGCCTTTGTTTGCTATGGCCTTCTCTCTTGCTTTCTGCTTTGGAAGAGGAAAGTTGTCAATTGGAGCTCCTCCATCTTCCAGGCCACATAGCTGGAAGGAAGACTTTACTTCTTTCTAAAGCAACCTTACCAAGACTCCTGAGCACATGTATTTTCTGACTTCATTTTGTGAGTGAATGACATTTTTCTTTCTCTCAAGTATCTAGTCCAAGTGTGTTTATTAGCTGGTCCATAAAAGAGGAGACCCGAGATACTTGCATTTAGACATAAAATTGCCTAAAAGCTGTCCCACTTTGCTGAGCTGCTGCTGCTGCAAATAACGTAACACTAATTATGCCATTATCTGAAGAAAATTAATATGCAACTTGCTGGAGCGAGGGACACTGGGATTAGGTGGCCTATGTCTATGTTATCTGAGTGTTACTAGTAGTCAACAAAAAACTTTAAGTCTGTTGGTGTCTCAGATCCTTCTGACCTTGATTTTTAAATAAGACCTAAATTTAAATCAGCCGTTCAAACAAAGGACACCATTAAATTTGTCCTAGGACCAACCGTTCAATAGGAGGACTGCCCTCTGTTAAATGATAACAGTAACTACCTCATGTAGCCATGTGGATTTAATTTTGGCCAACAAGAAATCCAAGAAGGTGACTTCATTTTGGCAGTTTAAAGTTTGATCTGGACACGACAGGAGAAGAAGAAATATAACCACCCAAACTTCTGATGTTTTCATATAGGGAATGCCTACATGCAAAAAAATCTATCAAAAGGAATGAGACCTCTGGCATTTAAAATGAAACTAAAACCTTCCAGATTTCTTGTATTTTTTTTTCTCCATTAACCCTAGTCATCACAGGTTGACGGGACTATGTTTGGATAACTAATTGTTCTCACATCTGTCCCAAAGCTACTTTTGACTATTTTAGAAGTAGTTACTTTGAACGCCTTACCAGAAGATTTAATAAATGTAGATTTAGTAAATGTTCCAACTCAGCTTCAGTATGCTTCTTAAATCTGCAACTTGGCAATCGAAGTTTGCAGAGAAAATTGATTTAATCATTTTGCAAATCCGAAATTCTCCATAGGTTATTCATGTATTCATCAACCATTACGTTTGTGTCTGGGGTTATGTAAATGTGTTTATATTACACCATGGTTGGCAGGTTTCTCCTCTGTCCATTATTGCATAACTGTGTGCGGGGGGGGGGGGAGAGATATTGGATTTGGATTCAATATCTCAAAGGTTTGGGGGGCAAGAATGTTGGATTTCCCCCAAAAAACAAAAGCTCAAAACCCAAAAGTTCAAAAGAGAACTACAATAATCTGCTTTTAACTGTGACAGCCTTGAATTCATTTCTGATTAATAAAACTTTCACTGTTTGAAAGCTTTGATGGCATACCTTAAGCCATTTTTTTGGTTGTTACAAGGATGAACAATGTGAGTGTTCTGCTCAGAAAGAGTAATTAGTTGGCATTAGACTAAGCGATGTGTCAATCAAAATCAACACTGATTATCTGTAGATAGCAAGACTAAATTTCCTTGTCATTTAGTGCTGCCTGATCCAGAAATGTTTATCAGGGTGTCGAAGAAGACCACCTGAATTATTTTGGCCTATTGCAGGAGTACTCAACCTCTTTAGGCCAGGGGCCGGGTCAAGCTCCCTCAGACAGCTTCGGGGGACCATTTTGCCCTTTCTCCAAAATGTGGCACATATGACCTATAGGCAACAGGTTGATCATCCCTGGCCTATTGTCTCTTGGCAGATACATCTGCTTTCCATGGTCTTCCTTTCTTCAGCTGACTGGTGGCATATTGGCTATATCCATACCTGAGATGGATATAAATTCCAAAATTCCTTGAGCACTAATCATGCCAGCTTGGGTTGCTGAGAGCTAAAATCCAGGACTTCATTCATTGGGTTGCCATAAATCAGGGGCAACTTGGCAGCGTGCAACAAAAACATTTTATCTCAAAATAAGGTTTGTAAATGCGCCTTTGATTTAGACCAGAGGTGCCCAAACTACGGCCCGGGGGCCAGACCTAGCCCCCCCATGCCAATTCATCTAGCCTGTGAAGCCCTCGTCGCTCCTGAAAGCGGAAGTAAAACGTGCATGTACATCCGCTTCCAGGAGCGACAAGGGCTTCATGGGCTGGATGAATTGGCATCAGGGCCAGATCCAGGGACCCAGGCCATAGTGACCAGCCCGCGGCCCAAAAAGTTTGGACACCCTTGATTTAGACTGCGGGAAGCCAACAAAATTATTTAGGCGCTCTCATGGCGCAGTGGTTAAACTTCAGAACTGCATCCAAAACCCTGCTCATGATCTGAGTTCAGTCCTGACAGGGATCGAGGTTAACTCAGCCTTATAGACTTCTGAGGTCAGCAAAATAAATACTCAGCATATTAGGGGAGAAATGTAAATTAAATTGTGAACCGCTCAGAGGGAAGGACTATGGTGTAAGTGTAATTGCTATTGCTATTGTTTTCCGTCCTTGCCCTGGGAGGTGCTCCGTTCTTGAAACCCTACAAGAACCTTCATTTCTAAAAGCAGAACAAAAAGTTTCTCCAAAGTATGGGAGGCCTGCCAGAAAAGGGAAAAAGAAAGAAAGGGGGGGGGAGTGTCTCCAGCTGGTAATTAAAAGCCTCTGTGTGTTTTTTGAAATTAATTTCAAGTAGCTTTGCTAATATGCTTGTGGTTTCACCTCACAAGAGACCTGTGAGTTCTGATTAGAGGGGAGCAGAAGGTGCAATGAAGAAGTGTGTGTGTGTGTGTGTGTGTGTGTGTGTGTGTGTGAGTGACATTCTGATGTTTTATTGCTTCTATGTCCCAGCCTACCTCACTGTAACAAAGATTTCACAATGTCGGGGGCAGATCCTGTTAATATGGTAAAATGTGACCCCCTGTTGCAATTACTAGCCCTATTCAGGCATTTTAAAGGGGTTAATCAGAAGCTGGAGTGGGAAGGACGCATGGCTTATTGGTTAAGATCCTGAGCTTGAAGACTGGAAGATGAACAGGTCAGCAGGTCAAGAATGGTATGATGTGCAACGGAGGGAGCTCCAGTCATGTTCCCCAGCTCCTGCCAATGTAGCGGTTCAAAAGCAAGAAATTGCAAGTAGATAAATAGGGACTACTTCAGCTGAAAAGGTAACAGCGCCCCATATGCTCTGGCATCTAGTCACGCCTGTCACATGACCATGGAAAGGTCGGCACACAAAGACAACACTGGCTCTTTGGCTGTAAATGGAGATGAGCACTGCCCACTAGGGTTAGATTCTAAAATACACTACAATTTTGAGATTTATTGTTTTTGAATTGCTTTTGTTGTGTTGATTTTGTAACTGAAATTCACATTGTGAGTGGGACGGCAGACAAGTTTAAATCATCATCATCATCATCATCATCATCATCATCATCATCATCATCATCATCATCATCATCATCATCATCATCATCATCATCATCAAATGGTTTACCATTCCTTTTTTTTTTAATGAGGGGTACACTTTAATTGTGTAGTATGCCTATGACTACATAGGCTGAATCTTCTCCCAGGGGGCACAGCCAGGATTTGAACTCCCAAATTTTGGCTCCAGAGCTGGATACCTATACCACTGAATTATCCAGCCAGCGTTACAAGAACTAGAAACGCATTATTTTTAAAACAAGAGTGAAAGAGAAACAAAATCATTTTTTTAAAAAAAAAACCTGGATTTTGCCTTGCTTTTCTGTGCTTCTACCGAGCATACCCCATGTGTTCATAAAGTATGATTTCATCTAATGCACTTTTATAAGAACAATATAAAATGTTTGCAAACAATTTCAAAGATAATAAATACTTAAACACTTCAACAATAACACATAAAACACAGCAGTTATCATCTCATGGATACAGCCGAGGGCACCTAATCAGGAATGACTTATGTTTCGGAGTTGCATTTCCATACAAAAGTACCTATTTCACTCATCTCTAGACTGATGGCTGCAAAAGCACGTTTTGTCTTAGAAATCTGTATACTTTAAAGGCTTGTGTCTGTATTTGACAAAGAAAAAATACAAAGACATAGTCACGCTGGGGACGGAGGCACACAAATAAAAATACCCATTTGGCCCAAATCCTGTTGCTTAACAAAGTACATCACACTAGAGTTGAATCAATGGGGTTCAGTGGATCAAGTCTTCCATCAGTTCCATTCGATTCAAATGGGTCTACTTTAACTGCACCTTGTTGTACTAAAATGATGCAATTAGAGTAGGCCCATTTCAATTGATTGAACTTACAGAAGAGGTGACTCAACACATTCTCACTAATTCAATGAGCCTATTCTACTGCTGTTTGAACATTAAACAACAAGATTTTGACCAGTCTCTACAATTTTTTTAAAAATGGAAATGTGTGTTAAAATGTGCAAGGTAAAGGTCACCCTTGCTCGAAAGCCAGTCGTATCTGACTCTAGGGTTCAGTGCTCATCTATAGCCAAAGAGCCAGCACTGTCTGCATCTAAAGATATTTCTGTAGATATGTGGCAGATATGCCTCAACACTGGAGTGCACAGAATGCTGTTTACCTTCCCACCAAAGTGGCCCCTGTTTATCTACTTGTAATTTCTTGCTTTTGAATTGCTAGCTTGGCAGGAGCTGGGACAGAGGAAGGAGCTCACTCCGTCATGCAGTACCCTCGGAATCAAACTCCGACCTTCCAGTCAGCGAGTTCAGAGTCTTAACCACTTGAACCACCATGGTCCCTAAAATGGGTAAGATAAGATAAAAATGGAAAATAATTCAACACAGGAATTAAAAATAACAGAATCGTCGAATAACTGAGTTGAAAGGGGCCTTTTAGACCACCAAGTCCAATCTCCTGCTCAATGCAGGAATCCTAATCAAAACAGAACAGCCTTCATCTTGAATCAGAATGAGAATGACAACAGGATTCTGTCCATGATAGATATTTTAGTAAATTTGCAGAGGAGACATTCACTCAAAAGGGTAGAAGGCATCAATGCTACAGCAAACCATTTTCTTTACCATCTATGTAGCATTTAGCTTCTTCATTTGGGGTTTGGTCAGTAGAAGGCAAACACCAGCTTATTTAGCAAGTCTGATTGTCCAGGCAAGCATCTCAGAAGAAATCCCACTGTGGAAGGGAGAATAGTTTCTTTAGAAGAAATAAGTACCATATATACTCGTGTATAAGCCAACCTGAATATAAGCCAAGGTACCTAATTTTGACATGAAAACCTAGGAAAATAGATTGACCCAAATATAAGCCGAGGGTGGGAAAAGCAGCAGCTGCTGGTGAGTTTCAACAACCAAAATACATGAAAATATGGTAAAATCAATTAAATTGTTAACACATCTCAATCCAATATAGTCTTGGGACCCTCGTGATCATTGACTCGAGTATAAGCCAAGTTGCCTTTTTGGGGCTCATTTTGGGGGATAAAAAACTCGGCTTATACTCGAGTATATACAGTATTTCCCTAATTCTCTAGTTTCTCCCTAAGAAACTCAGTGAAAACAAGACAGACTGATTCTTACATCCTTACCTGTCAATGTAGAGATAAAAGGTTAGCTCTGGATTTCATCTGATGCAGGAGGTACATGGCTTTGAAAATAAATCAGCCACGAGGAGGCTTTTTACCGGCTTATTTTTGGCTTTCGTTCTCCTCCTCCTCCTCCCTCAATGATCACTCCAGAGTCACACCATGTCAGGACTAATGGTGCTTCGATACGGCTGGTTCAGTTATCAAGGAACAATATATATATATATCTCCAACAAGAAGGGTTATCAGCTTATCTCACAAACCCACCTATCAAACCACCTCCGCCAAGGATTTGAGCAATATATATAGTTTGACGTTCCTATAAGCTTGAAACTTTGTTTAAAAAACTTTCAATCAGCCAGTAGCAAAGCCCTCTAACATCAGATATCTCTCCAGATTGAAATGTAATGTACTTGAGGTATGTGAACCTCAGTAAGGTGGATTGGCAAGAAAGGGGGGGGGGGAGGGATCTGATAGGATGAAAACTACCTTCTCCATTCCTACCAGGTAATTAAGCCTAAAGCCATTCAATTATCTTCTCAACAATGAACTGTCACTTCTGGATTCACAAACCATACATGGAGGCTCAAACTGACAACCAGAGAGAGAGAAGAATAAAGATCAGTCAGCTATCTCAGCCTGGACAATACTAATCACTTTGACCAAATGAGTAAACAACATGGAGACTGACTGCACCTGTAATGAAGACCACCTTGAACTCATAGACCAGGATGTAGTAGATGACACCATATCTCAATGCCTCTATAAAAGGGGTTCGTGCCTGAGCAATAAGGCTCAGGTAACTGCTCTCCCTGATTGTGTATGGATCCCTGTCACCCAAAAACTGTGGTGTCCCATATCTTATGGGAGAATTATCTGGGAGCTCTATCTCAGTGATGGCGAACCTTTTAGAAACCAAGTCCCCAAACTGCAACCCAAAACCCACTTATTTATCGCAAAGTGCCAACACAGCAACAGGGGAAAAAGGAAACACTCCCATTGGGCTGTTGGGCAGAGGGGTGGGATGAACTCTGCACTGGGGGGGGAGAGGAATTGCTCCCATTGGGCTGCTGGCCAGAGGGGCAGAGCAAACTCTGTGCTTGGGTGACTGCATGAATGCCCACAGAGAGGGCTCCAAGTGCCGCCTCTGGCACATGTGCCATAGGTTCACCACCACTGCTGTATGTCATGAAAAAGTCCAGCCCTGAACTTGTACTTTTCCCTGAGATTTTGCCCTGGGAATGGAATGTACTCCTAAGTGTAAACTAATTGCAATTGGATGATATCCCACATGTGGAAAGGCTGGTATCAAAAGAATAAAACAAACAAGTTAAGTTTCTAATTTTTGTGTGTACTTTGAATGACTGGTCTGCAAGTCTGATTTCCTATGCTATATTCATTTCTTATTTCACTTTGAATAAAACTCATAAATTACACTACGCAACAAAAAAATTTTTCCCCTGCTACTGGGTTGAAAATATGTTCCTTATAATAAGTCATATGTGCTGAATACAGAACTGCAGTCGGATTTGCTCTAGCACGTCAGGAAAAAAAGTTATGTACATGTAAAGGTTATCAAGGAAAATGCAATTAACTATGTTGAAAAGCAATTGTGAGAAATTTTAGGGAAATTAATGTGTGTACTTTTGGGATGAAAAGACTAAATATTATCCCAGAAAACAAAATAAAATAAACAATACAAAATAAAATAAAAAACACTGTAGCACTTTAAAGACTAACTGCTATATTTTTATTGTTAGCTTTCGTGGATCAAGTCCACTTCATCAGACAAAGAGTGAAACTTACAGGCATGTTCTTTATACAGTTGTACCTCGCTTAAAGAGCATAATGCGTTCCACAGGATTGCTCTTTAAGCGAGTTTGCTCTTTAAGTGAAACACCATTGTAAATGACCAATTGTAGGGGGGGATTGTGAACCCCAATTTATTTGTTAAGCGAGTTTTTGGTTGGTTTTATTTGTTAAGCGAAGCAAACATTCAGAGAAAAATCTGCTCTTTAGTAAGCCCACTATGGTCTCTGATTTTATATTACAACTTTCCTGCCAATTCTCTTTAGTAAAACAGAAAGAAACCAGGTACATGTGTCCCGTCCCCCCCCTTGACATGCAGGTCACAGTGAAAAGGTAAGCCCCGAAGGTTGTCTCCCCCCCCCCAAGCTGCTACCAGTTCTCCGGGACACTGGAAAAAGTTACTACCAGTTCTGGTGAACTGGTGCGAACCTGTTACATCCCATCACTGTCCAGCTGGTCTCATAACAACACAAAACATACCCATTTGGGTTTTTTAAAAGGCTTACTGGTTCGGCCCCATTCTCATTAATATCAAAGCTGCCATGAAAATGTATATAATAAAATAGGTACTTGTGCATGGGACCTTTCTAGATAACAGATCCAATGTAACTGAGGAAGGCGGAAAGTTTTAACCTGAAGTTTAGTTAATCATTTTCACAGCATGGAGCACACAGATGTCCAATAGAGGCTCACCTTCCAGTTTTTCTTCAAGCTAGCCAAGGTGGCAGAATCTCACCATTACAATAAGCACCTCTACCAGAAATAAATGGAAGATATTGAGGCTACTTTCATGCCTAATTTGGTGGTGGAAGCAATTAAATATATACATATACATTTATTTCCAAATTCATTCTGAGTCTCAAGAGTCTGGAAACCTGTTACCTTGTTAACATTTTGTGAAGATGAACTGATTTATTAAACATATATTTTAAGATAATTCCTCTCTAAGGAAGAAGAAAAATTGAAGGTCCCACGACTTCAGATTCCTTTGAAGGTTTAATTATGCTAAGAACAGTCACTGTAGGAGAAGCGCCAAGGTTAATGTACCTTTCCTTTCATCTTTGGAAACATCGTGATGCATAGGTCACCTGTGGAATGAACTGGAGAAGTCCTTCACTTCGTCTGCCGATTGGCCTTTGATGAGTCTCAAAGGAATTTATGTTGCATAGTTCCTTGTCCAGGATATGTTTTCCTCTGTATATAATTTAATTGTAAACCACTGTTGGGAGCAATGCTTCATGTCCTTGACTGAATGTGTATAAGATGGTAGGTGAAGGTAAAGGTCACCCTTGCTCAAGAGGCAGTTATATCTGGCTCTAGGGTTAAGTGCTCATCTCTGTTTACAGACAAAGAGTCAATGCTTTCTGCATCTGCAGATGTTTCTGTAGGCATGTGGCAAGCACGACTAGGCACCAGAATGTGTGGGATGTTGTTTACCTTCCCACTGAAGTGTTATCTATTTATCTATTTGCAATCTCTTGCTTTCAAACTGCTAGGTTGGCAGGAGCTGGGACAGAGACAGGAGCTCATTCTGTTGTGCAGTACTCAGGTCATGAACTGTTGATCTGTTGACCTTCCAGTCATCAAGTTCAGTATCTTAACCACTTGAGCCACTGTAGTCCTTCTTGTACAAGATGGTGGCATGCAGTTAATAATGGGATGCGTTCCAAGGCATCCGCTTCATCTAAATGGAGACAATTTCACTGGATCCATACTGGCCAGTTGAAAAGGTGACACCGTCATTATATTTTTGTTCTTCAAGTTCTGCATCCAGTTCCAAATATTGGCTATCATCATGGTGATCAGACATGAAATATTTCCTGGGAACAGTATAATGCAATGGCCTTCCATTTTTTTTAACCATTTTCTACCTGGACCTCAACGATGTTCTCCTTGTGAACCGTCCTCCTTACACTTAAGATTTGAGGACCACAACTTGAGACATGCAGGTATGTCGTTGGGCTGTCTGGGGATTAGATCCTTAGACAACAGTCAACAAATGGTCAACAACAGGCACCGTGATGAATTTAAAAGTCATGATGTAGTGTCCCCATAGTTTCTTGGGGAAAATTTCTAGGCTGACATCTACAACACACGCTGTATCAGTAAGTTATGCTTCTTAAAAATGAGAAGACCTATTATTGTAATTATTAACGTGGAGCTGCTCAGTTAGACCAAGCATGGAAAATTGACGTCACCCCTCTTCTTTGAATTTTACAGTGAGCTCTCTGCTTGTGTGTGAGGCGATCCTGCTTGTGAAAGAGATGTTACATTTCAACTGCCCTTTTCAGTTCCTAATTGAGTCTTTGTATCATGGCTGAACCTTTTCTTCGACTTTTCAATGCCCTCCGTGGGTTCCATTTTCTTCTCTTTCTCCCTTTCCTTTCTCTTTCCCCCTTCTTTTTGAAAGATGTCATCTGCTTTTAAGATGTCATCATTGGGTTTCTTAGGCTTCTTCTTCAAGTCTTCTAATGCATCACTAGCCAAGTGGAAAAGGCGTGCTTGTTCTCTCTCTCTCTCTCTCTCGCATACACATACAGAGTATTTGACAGCTTATATTGCACTTAGTAGTGGCCATTTTGCAACCAGCGATCCCTCCCTGCAGAATCAACATCTGCCGCTCCAGCTGTGTCATCAGTAATGTATCCATCAGGTCAAAGAGCATGGAACCTGCTGACAAATTATTGTTTTCCTTGCTCCAAGTAACTTCTCTTAAATGTTTTAACAGCAGAATTAAGCACATGTCCATTGGATGCTCGGTTAGTCTTCATTTTCAGTGATGCACTATGCTCTTCCTTGGCGCTGTCTGTGTGTGTGTGTGTGTGTGTGAGAGAGAGAGAGAGAGAGAATGAGAAATACCCTCTATTGGTCAAAGCTTCCAAAGAGTCTACCTTCAGAAAGTATTTATGCTGCCTATCTATCAATAGCATCCATCTTCGCATTGCTAGCTACAAGGAAGATACAGCCTCATCCATTTCCTTGTAGCATCTATCTTTCCAGCGGAATCTTCCTCTCGTCAAAGTATGCAACTGATGCCTTTGCCTGCCTGCCAAATCATTTTTAGGTTCCTCACCATATCCATCTCTTTAATGCTGCCGATATATCTGCGCCGTCTAAGCAACCTATCCAGAAGTGTTTACTGTACCTCTCTGTGGCATTGCTTTAGCTCCACTCCAAATCTCTCAGTCCCATCTCAGCTTGGCTGAGCGAGGATTCTGGGACTTGGAGAGCCTCCTTTTGATCTTCCAGCGGAAATGGCTGCCTCATAAAGTGCCAATTAATTTATCGACTTCTGCAGGAAAGGTGAGGCGCGAGGAACTCTGAAGGGGCACCAGCGCCACAAGGTTCAGACCTGCTTTCCAGACTTGAACGTCTGCTCCGTCTGCCGCATACAAAATGATTAGCTAATAAGAAAGGAAATGGGGATAAAATGTGGTAATTGCTGGGACAAATGAAACCTAGGGGTGATGAAAGTGCAGAGAGAAAATCAGCTCTGTGGAAATTATATCTGATAAGGGCGTTCTGGAGACTGGGAAGAAAACTCTCAGAGGAATCCCAGGGGGGAGAGAACCTTACAAACCTTATGGGAACCAGCTGGGAGATAAAGAATAAATGTGTGTCCAATGAAAATCTCTGTATCTATCCAAAGACGAGGGAAATTAAAGTCGCAAGAACACAGCAAGTACTTTGTACGGCTGTGAAGAATATGTGCTACAATTCTACTGTGTTAATTAGTATTTTCAACTTGATTTTAATTAAACTTGGATTCATTTTTGCTGATTGAGTTCTATTTCGGCTGCAAACAAAAAACTTTGCCTAAGTTATTAATTAGGGTAAAGGTAAAGGTCGCCCTTGCTCAAAAGCCAGTCATATCTGACTCTAGGGTTCAGTGCTCATCTCTGTTTATAGACAAAAAGCCACCACTGCAGATGTTTCCATGGACATGTAGCAGGCATGCCTAGACACCGAAGTGCACAGAATGCTGTTTACCTTCCCACCAAAGTGGTCCCTATTTATTTATCTGCTTTTGAACTGCTAGGTTGGTGGGAGCTAGGACAGAGACGGGAGCTCACTCTGTCATGCAGTACCCGGGAACCAAACTCTGACCTTCCAGTCAGCAGGTTCAGTATCTTAACCACTTGAGCCACTGCAGTCTTTTAATTAGGGTAAGACTCTAAACTTAGCAATGCCATCCAGGTATGTATTTTATTCACGCTTATCATTTATCATTTATGGTTTTATTTCATTGTTGTGAAGCCGCCCAGAACCGTGCTTGCATCAATTCGGGTGGGGTATAAAATAAATTTTTTTAAAAAAAATGTGTCAGAGATTACTCTGGGCTGAAAGGATTTTTGCTGGAGAAATTCTGCTCACTCTCGTGCTGCCATGAAAATTCTTGGCCTATTTTCTTGTTAGAAAAGTTGAAATACCCTTTTTCTTAGAGGATGAGAAAAATTCCAACTATCATTCATGTTCGTTCTATGCACATACTGTTCATCTCCCATGATAAAATGCAGTGCTGGGGATGGCAAAGATATGTTCTTGAAAGCAACTCTCCATGCTTGTTGCCGTTCAGAGCTGACATTATCTGCTCATCTCAATGCTTTGAACCAATCTCCGTACATTCTTTGGAAGAAGCAATAATGAGAAAGAAGAGGTTATAGGACTACTTCAAAGATAGATCACACAATGCCATCCATCTCTTCTGATGTGGAGGCATGGAATTTACTTAGCGGAAGCAATGAGGGTTATGAGGTAATGCTACCATTAATTAATTATATTTCCAATAAGTCATTTCTCGCTAACTAGGAGCTATTACCTTTCGTCTCCAAGGAATCGTAACAAGCTGGGAGTTCAAGAAAGTTAAGATTTTGTCACTTCAAAGAAAAGGCTTTCATTATGCAGTGAATATTGAGATGAGTTTTCCTAAATGGCATCGCTCTCCTTTATAATTTTGTCTGCATTTTTTATTCTTTGTACATTTTCTTATTTTAAATTTCACTAGGAGAGAACCTGGCAGGGGAATAGGCAGATTCAAAAACAGCTGAATTTGGTAGGGCTTAGATTCAATCAAGCCCCCCTCCCCTTTAATTATAGTCTATTTAAATTAACTCGGTCTAGTATGTAATTGGGATTGAACTACAGTTAAACATATTTTTATATAACTGTTTGCTCTGCCACACACCTGTTTGGCTGGCCCTATGGTGGCTGTTCTTTACCTGCCAAGAGCAATTTAGACGTTCACAAAGGAATCCATCAAAAGTGCAAAGGCCCAGCATGTTGAATAGATACTGTGAAGATTTACCCTCAAGACTAAACATGAGGCCTACATCATCAGGAATATTTCTTTCTCAAGGAAAGAAAGTTTGTTCAAAGGGATCACCTTGACTCATCGATTGGTTAAAACTGTTTAAAGTGTCTGTTATGTTATTTTGGAAAAAGAGTGTTGTGAAAATTTTGCTGCAGTTGGCTTAGTGGTTAAGATGTTCAACTTGACAACTGGAAGGTCAGCAGGTCGCAGTTCAAGACCGAAGTGCTGCACGACGGAGTGAGTTCCCATCGACCGTCCCTGCTCCTTCCAACCTAGCAGTTCGAAAGCAAAAAATTGCAAGTACTGTAGATAAGAGCACTCTGTGCTCCATTGTCTAGTTATGCCCGCATGGAAACATCTGCAGACAGCACTGGCTCTTTGGCTGTAAATGGAGATGAGCACCGAAACCTAGGGTTGGATATGACTGGTTTTCAAGTAAGGGAGACATTTTTTTTGTTTTGTTTTTAATAAGTGTTTTCCAAAACACATGGGTTAATTCATATTCAGAGTGCAAAGCACTTGAGGGAAGGTGGTGGGGGGAGAGAACAGGGAAGGAAACCCAAACAGAGAAGATGTCCCACACACAACCATAAAAAAACATTATTTTGCAATGATCACAAAAAAAGCCCTGCCCTCCTGACATCCCATGTACACATCCCATGACTTCACAAGAACCCACACTTGGGTTGTCAAGCTTTGATTCGGATAGCTTACAAAGTGGGGAGTTGCTGAATCAGCAACTGTATCTGTCACACTATTTCAAGAATCTGTAAAATTGCTTCATATTGCCTGGTTTTTGATTCTGCTCTATATCCAAACATCATGATTCGAAAAGGATTTTATAAATAATACAATAGCTGTCCTCCATACTCCAACTTTATGTATGTTCCCCACTCCAGTTTTATTGGCATGGGGGACATACAGATTTGCTGTGAAGTTTTGTGTTGTTTTCTGAAAGGAAGGCCAGCAGAAATGCATGGACTCAACGGCATTGCAACACAGTTGAGCAACAAGACCTACTAACTCCTTTCTTGTGAACCGTGTTTTCCTGACAAAACAAGTGATATATATATAAATATATCTCCAGACGAACTCTAAACATTCAAAGGCCTTTGTAGGCTTATTTGAGCAGAATGGCATGTTTTGCAGCCTGAACTGTCACAAGCTTTCCTCTCTTCTGTTGCCTACATCTCTATGGGCACAAAACATCAAAGTGTGCTTGTTGTCTCTGCTCTCAGGGACTGAGGGAGAAGCCTTTTGCCCTCTGTCTGCAGTTTGACTGTACTGTAAGAAGGCTGAGAGTTATACGCCCCGAGTAAAGGTATAAAACACTGGAAATAGGAATTTCTCATTCATCGTATAATATTGGCAGTTTTAGCCTGTTGTGTGTGGGTTACTGAGGGCCAACAAGAAGTTCCATCTTCATCTTGGACTAACAGTCTTCCACTTAAATGCAGGGTTGGTCCAAAATACAACATGGTTATCACACACAATCCCTTATTAGAGACAGGATTATTATTATTTGTTTATTTATTTTATTTATTTATTTACTCATATTTACTATCCTGCCCCAATCAGGTAAACCCGACTCTGGGCGGCTTACAATATAGTTTAAAATCATAGGTTAGGCCTATAATAATACTAATATTAAAACTTTAAAAATTCATAGAAAAAGATTAAAACAGTTTCTTTGAGTGTCAATTCCATAATTCTCCATTCCAAGAACTATGCTTACCTTTGTTAGTAATAATGTGCGGTCAACATTGAAAACACCTTATAAGGATTTCAAGAGAATTGAGATATACAGTGGTACCTCATACAATGGTTTAAATCCATAACATGGGGCTCGTTGTTGTATGAAACAATTGCTATACAATACATGCATTGTATAGCGATTTTCCCTATGGGATGCATCATACAATGATTTTTTTTTTTTTGGCTAAGTGGTTTTTCCCATTGAATAATTGCTGTACGGTTTTTTTCCATAGGGAAAATTGTGATGCAGGACACCATATTTCCCCCAAAACCCTAATTGTTATGCGATTTCATTGCTATACGGGGTGATTGTTGTATGAGGTTCCACTGTATTAAGGGATGGATTTGCCAATTCCATGCCCCAGTAATAATAATAATCTCATGTCAGAAATTATTCTGGGTTGAAAGAATTTTTGTGGTAGAAACTCTGTTCAGGCAACAACCGAATGAGGCTTCTTTCATGTCCCCAAGAGCTGGGACAGAGACGGGTGCTCAAACCATCATGCAGTACCTGGGTCTTGAACTGGTGATTTGCCAGCCTTCCAGATAACAAGGCGAGCTTCCTAATCACTGAGCCACCGCAGTCCCCATGTCCCCAGTGACCTTCTATTATAATAATAATTTTGTGTCAGAAATTATTATGAGTTGAAAGGATTTTTGCTCAAGAGACTCCACTCAGGGGATGCCTGAATGATTTGTGTTTGGGGTGGGTGGGTGCATTTTAATGCAATTTTTATGAATGATTGATCATGCCATGTAAAATAAACAGGGAAAAGAGGGTAAGAAAGAGAAGAACAGTTAGGAAATGTAAATACTAGTTTGAATGCAGCTGAAGGGCAGCATGATGAGGGAGAGGAGAATGAGAAGGAAAACCATTGGTTGTTCATATTTTCCTTCGATTAGATACAGAATGTAGGAATGCTCACAAAGCTAAGAAAGGGATGGAAACAACTGATTGCTTCAACCCCTGGATCTATATTCGCCAACAAGACTGATTGTACAAGATCAGGTTGATGGCTATCATACTGCAAGAATTAGATTAATGGGTCCATTTCTGTTATCTTGCGTTAAGACCCGGCAGGGATCACACTGAGGCAAGCTCTTTGTGTGGAAAATAGAAAAGAGAGGTGAAAGAATGAGAAAATTAATAGGTGTTTGGCACTGCTTAGATATGCTATCTCCGGACCTTAGAAAGTGGACAAGGCCAGATAGCTTGTGGCTTCTACTTTGCTTTTCACAAACATGAACCAAGGTGCAAAGTAATATTATACAAAGTGTTATGGGTGCAAGCTGCCTCCAGGCAGATCCTCAGCTCCAGAATTTATGGCCGGTAAACTCATATGCTGTCTGGCTGTCTCTCCCTTGCTTTATTTTACAGCAGATTTTTTTTAAAAGAAAGAAGTCTTTTACTTGTTCTGCTTTTAAGATCTACTGCAGCTCACGCAAAGGTTTCTGCCTAAATAAGCTTTCTCTTCACCTCTTTTGAGGATGCCTGTGACTTGGCACCAACCCAAAGGCCTAAATGCCAAACACCTCAAGATGGTACGTGATGCACACAAAAGACGTCAAACAACATCCTTAACATTTCCCCAAAGGTGAACATATGGGCACAATCGGTTGACAGTGAACACGTACTGGGATATAGTAGTAGTGGAGCCTAGACTCACAGGGTTGAAACCCCGTGGCTTTTAGTGTACCTGGGACTATGATGTCACCTGGCACTAAAGATGAGATGTTCAGATTTTCTGGACTACAAATTCTCCATTCCGGGTTGGGAGATCTACCTTCTTTGCAGGAACCTTACCAGAATCCCAGTGCATCAGAAGCCTTTTGGGGTTGGCTAGGCCAATTCCAGGGATTCCGGTGGCTTGGTGGTTAAGATGCTGAAGTTGGTGACTGGAAGGTCAGCAGGTCAGAAGTTCGAGAACCAAGTACAGTGGTACCTCGAGTTACAAATGGTTCAAGTTACAAAATTTTTACAATACGAATTTGTTTTTCTTTCTTTCTTTCTTTCTTTATTTAGAATGAAAATAAATTGAAAATAATGGCTCGAGTTGTGAATTTTTCCAGAACAGATTAATTGGTTTTCAATGCATTCCTATGGGAAACCATGGTTCAAGTTATGGATTTTGGTTTTCAATGCATTCCTATGGGAAATTCAAGTTACAAATTTTTCGTAACAGGAAAAATGCCTTGGAACACATTAAATTTGTAACTCGAGGTACCACTGTAATTCATGATGGTGTGAACTCCCATTTCTGTCCCAACTCCTGCCAGCCAAGCAGCTCAAAAGCTGTCCTCAAATTTGGATGACCTGAAGCAGAGCTTGAGGCGTTCTACCCCCGTAACAGCCCAGCCTTTCAGAGTCTGAAGCAGTACGCTGTAGCTGGCTCAGTTTATGCACAAAAAACCACAAAGATTAGCAGGAATAGCATTAGCAAGAGGTACATTGCGTAAGGATAGTGATAAAATTAGCATGGAAATGTGGGGGGAGAGGTCTTCTTCCCACACACTGCTTGTAGCTGATGGTATTATTAATCAAACTTTATTTTGAAAAAGACACTGCCTGAAAAATCAGGTTAGCACATGTTATATTTAAAGAACACGGTTGATATAGTTGGCCGGAACTTTTGGTTTCTTTTTACATTCCTTTGTGACAGGAGTGAATTTAAATTAGTTAAAAGTTTAACTCTTTGCCTTAAGGTTGCAATGTAAAGCAAGGGTTCCCAACGTTTCCAAGCCAGGGGCTGGGTCATGCTTTGAGGGCCGGACGACCATTTTGCCCTGCCTGCATGATGGGGTGGTGGCCATTTTGTCCCAACAGCTCCAAGTGGGTAGCCATTTTGTTTCTCAAATGCCCATGGAGGGGTGGGGGCCCACATGAAATGGTGCCAGGGTCAGCTCTGGCCCACGGGCCTTAGGTTGGGAACCCCTGATGTAAAGGAAGAGACCGATACTCTGTTGATAGATCTACAATACAAACAAAGCTCTTAACTCTTTGTCGGGAGAATAGACCACAATATTATTCTCCTCACCTCCCAAAACAATACTGTATTCTGTGGTCCCTCTTAGCAAGAGAATGGAATGGCCTTGAGAATGGTTTGGACAGGTAATGACAATTAAGAATTTCAGTCTATGTCAGTGTTTCCCAAGCTTTGATTTTTGGACTTTAATTCCCAGAAGCCTAAGTCAATCCCCCAAAGCACTGATCAGCGAGGAAGACCTAAAGAAGCTCCTGATAAGGTTGAAAGAGGAGAGTACAAAAGCTAGTTTGAGACTCAACATCAAGAAAACTAAGATAATGGCTACAGGTCCTGTCAGTTCCTGGAAAATAGATGGGGAAGAAGTGGAAGCAGTGGCAGATTTGACTTTCTTGGGATCGAAGATCACTGCAGATGACGATTGCAGCCATGAAATAAAAAGGCAACTGACTCTTAGGAAGCAAGCTATGAGAAACCTGGGGAACACAGTTAAAAGCAGAGACATCACCTCGCAAACAAAAATTTGCATAGTCAAAGCAATGGTATTCCCGGTGGTAATGTATGTCTGTGAGAACTGGACCGTTAGAAAAGTTGAGCGCAGAAGAAGCCTTTGAGATGTGGTGCTGGAGGAGAGTTTTGAGAGTCCCCTGGACAGTGAGGAAAACAAATAAGTCAACCTTAGAAGAAATCCACCCTGACTGCTCCCTTGAAGGTCAAATAGTAAAGATTAAGCTGAGAAGAGAGGATTCACTTGAGAAAGCCTTGATGCTGGGAAAGAAGAAGGGGGCGGCCCAAACTGAGATGGCTAGATGGTATTGCAGATGCAGTAGGCACAAAGCTGGGCGGGTTGAGGAGGATGGTGGAGGACAGAAGTGCCTGGAGGGCAGTGGTCCTTGGGGTTGTGAAGGGTCGGAATTGACTGTGCGACTGAACAACAAAAAGGCTTCTGGGAAATGAAGGCCCCCTGTGGGGCCTGGTCCACCACATTGGGAAACATTGGTCTATGTGAATTCCACTATGAAATTTACAAACCCACTGTCAACAATAAGGACCAATCCAAGCCCATCTCACCAACTCTCGCAAAGGCGACATTCGGTGCACGTCTTCTTGTGTTCTTCGTGAAAATGAATCAAACATGAGCTCATATTCACTCACTACATTTAAAAAAAAATGAATACAACTCCCATTTACAATCCCTCTACCATTAGTCTTGTCCTCATTCCTCCTGGAAGGACAAAGCTTGCTATTTGAATATTCCTCCCGGTTCATCGAGCAGCAGCATGTACAACTGCAAAGAATTTTTGTCTACATGCCTCCGGAGGAATGAGACCCATTTCTTTGCTCAGCCTCTGCCCTGTATCTTTGGCGGAGGTTCCCGTTTGCCGACAGTGATTCATTTCAGAATAATAGAGTTCCCCCCGAAAGCCAAACAGCAGGTGGAGGCTTCAGGGCACTTTGTCAGGGAGCAGGGAGCATTTTGTCACTTGCAGAGGTTTTTAATCCCACTCCAGCGAGTTATGTTTTTGTTCCCTCCCCTACCGATTGAGTTGGTTCTCCGCACTTGCAAATCACTTTAAGAGAGCCACACTTTTGGCCAGCATGCTCGATGCATTTTGGTTTAAGTTGCTCTCGCTGTTGCAACATCTGTCATGGCTTTCACCGCGGTGCAGGTCAAAACGGTCATGGCTGAGTGGCATTTTGCTGATCCAATCTGTTCCTTGTGCTGTTCTTTGTCAAAAGAAACCCTCAGCATCTGGCGGATACAGCATCATTAAAGGAGGCTATAGCTGAAGAACTTAACCTCCCCTATGTCGCATGGAGGACCCTAAATCGGCTGAGGGTCGGAGTGCCTAAATGTAAGACCAACAGGCTCAAGTGGGTGGGGGTGGGGGGCTGCTGGCAGACAACAACATGCTATGTGACTGTGAAGAGATACAGAATCGGGCTCATTTACTGGTCAATGCCTGCCAGAAACATGAACCAATGAGGACTTAAGTGTGGCCAACAACAAAACTAAGAAAGTGGCTTCATTTTGGCAGTCCAGGGTTTAATCAGGACACAAACGAAGACGCCTGTTCCTCAGTCAAACCAGCTTTATCCCCCTCTCCAGTCTACTAAGAGAAACTATGACTGTGTGTCTGCTTTTTGAAAGAAAGCTCTCCTCCATTTGTAAAACATATGAAATTGTAGTCACAAGTTATACAGACGTGCAATGCTGCCTTGAATACACAATTTCCTTTTGACAAAAGGCTTAATGAGTAAGCTTTATACACTTTTAACAATAACCGAGGAGGTATGGATAGCCTTGAAACTAACAAGGGATACAGACTTCAAGGCAGAAATTAAGGAAGACGACTGGGAGAGAACATGGAAAGAAAGGATTATGAAAAATATGTCAGTGAGAATTAAGGAGCATTGTTATAAAATTATATGGAAATGGTATTTCACCCCAGTTTGGATAAGCTATTATGATTCCAAATATAAAAGAAAAGATTGTTGGAGATTTAAGGAAAAGACAGGGATGAATCTTTATTTATGGTGGGGTTGTATAGCTGTAGAAGACGCGTACAAAATTGTTTGAAGAAATAAATCAAGAATTGTCTTTAAAATTAGAGATGTGTCCTTGAATAGCATTCTCAATTGACTTTGGAAATACGAAGTTAGATAGAAATACAGTAATACCTCCCATAACGAATTTAATTCATTCTGCAAGGCTGCTCGTTATGTGAGTTTTTCACTATGCAAGTCAGACTAGCATAGCAAAAATTCCTATGGAAAAACTCGCATAACGAGTTTATGCGAGTTTTCTCCCATAGGATTTCCATAGGGGAAGTCTGACTTGCATAGCGAAAATTTTCGCTATGCGAGTCGGACTCGCTTTTTGGAAAACCCGCTCGTTATGCAAGTTTTTCACAAAGCGAAACGCTCGTTAAGCGAGGTTTGACTGTAAGGAAAAAGATGATTGTTGTAATAGTAACAGCGGCGAAGATGTCAATGACTAAATATTGGAAAATTTATGCTGAATTTGTATTGGAGGAAAGAATTGTGGAATATAGCCATGAATGATAAAGTGACATGTGTGTTAAAGTTAAGGAAAAGATTGATAAAGAAAAATGGTTTTATGGAGCTACAGGGAAAATTTGTTACCCGTGGGTCAGTAAAAACTAAAGGAATAAAACCAAGACAAGAATATTTAATTGTTTGGACATAGAGGCTATGAATGAGAAAATGAAAGATTTATTTAGACTACAAAGGAAAGATAAATGATATCCTATTGGTGGTGGGTGTACATGTTTTTGATGTACTGTTATTTTTAGTGTTGTATTATTTTATATATGTTTTTATTTGATATTAATTTAAAAATAAATAAATAAAATACACAATTAGGCTTCTCATTTTCCTTCTCCTCCTAAGTTTGCATTTCTTTTTCAAAACTAGGAACACCGGCCAATTTCCTTTGTGCCTACATTTCAGTTTCTTAAACTTCAAGATTGTTCCATCCCCAATATGAAAAACTGATTTTTGGCAAAATAATTGGAGGGGGGGACCCCAAAATGCAAAGATACCCCCACTTACGAAAGTGAAACTCAATGAGCACAGATACATCTAACATGGCAACAAACTGCTTTTGTCTTCCTCCATAGTGTTTTCTTACTGTACTCTCTAGTTTGAGACCCTGATGAGTCTCAAAATGGGGCAGGATTGGTCCGATGAATGTGTGCATGCAATCACACCAATGTACCCCAATGCAACCAAAGAGAGGTCTATATCAGGTGTTCGCAAACTATGGCCCGTGGGCCATACCCAACCCACGGCGGCAAACCATTCGGCTCATGGCAACGACCCCAGAAGTGGACATGGACACCTTTATGACACCAGTAAATGTACCCGCACCTGTGGAAATGCACCCACTGTGGTTTACGACAGTGTTTACCACATTTCCAGCCCAGCTGACAGAGGGGGTGTGGTCTGGCCCGTGGTGGGAAAACGTTGAGAACATCTGATCTTTATGCACGTGTAGACTTCTTCCTTACACTTGCTTTTTCCTTCTTTCCCCCCTTCCTCTCCTACTAGGACTTTCCCATGACAAAACTTCCAGAAACTCCAAACTCCTCGTGTTGAGATATGACATTTGCCATAGAGGTGTTTAAGATGGGTTGCTTGTCCCCCCAAAACATGTGGCAACCATTGGTGAACAATTCAGTTGATTGATGGGCCACAATTCAAAGCTTGATTATTGTTTTTAAAGAGTTAAATACTCAAAGTTCATGTACATGAACTTTCAGTTGTTTCTTGGTCACAAAATGAATCCTAGGTCGCAGCTTCTTTGTGACACCCTGGGAAATATCAGGTTTCCCCACCAGAAACATTTGTGAACCATACCGTCATCTTTTCTCTGTCGACTTGTTATGTCATGTCCCTGAATCGCTTTGCCTGTGTTGTCTTGGAAATTAGTCAGTGTATGAATAAAAGGCATGATTTCAGTCGTTTTTGAGGTTTTCTACCTAGAGGGGACCCTCTACAAATTAACTGATCTTAGCTGTCAAAACAGCAGTAATGAGTCTTGTGGGACTTGGGAAACAATCATGTTTTAATTGGCGAAAGCTTTTGTAGAGTGTAGCCTTATCCTCTAGGGCTGTGCTCTACACATCTGATGAAGGGAGCTACCATCCGTGAAGCCTTACTCCAAATGAAGCTTGATAGCCTTATAAGAGGTCACAAAACTCTGTCATTGCTTGAACAGGAGAGACATCAGTGTTTGGCCGGAAATATATCTGTTGATGAATCCCAAAACACTTGGATCTGCTGTAGTCCAGAGGCACATTCAGAAATCCAGAAGCTGTTCATCACACCTGCCATAAGTGTGACTCATGAGAGAATCTCAATTTGTGCACTAGGTTAAACCCTTTTTGTCTAAATACTGATCATGCACAGAAACTCTGCATTTCTCTATAATAATAATTTCTTGTCAGAAATTATTCTGGGTTGAAAGGATTTTTGAAGAAGAAACTCCTCTCTGGGGATGCACAAATCAATTTCCTTTCATGTCCCCAAGAGCTGGGACAGACACAAGCATTCAGTTTGTCACGCAGTACCCAGGTCTCAAACTGCCGACCGACTTGCCAGTCTTCCAGCTAGCAAGACGAGCTTCTGATCCACTGCAACCCCATTAAATTTCTTTTGTTTATACTTTGATAGAGGTGACCACTGGTTAAAACAGAATCAAGACATCCAAAAGAAAGAAACCATTTTTTAAAAAAGAAACCTTGACAATTAAGTTTATGCGCTCTGGCTCTAATTCTCTTTACAGTGGTCAAGCTCCATGAAACTACATGTTGCTTATTTTGGACTGTGTGGGTTCAATTTGTAAAATACGTGGAGCTGTAAGAATCCATTTCAGTGCCACTAAAACACAGCCATTACCTTTCAATTACAAATGCAAAGGAGTGCTAACAGGCTGCTGCCAGAAGTGTGATGCCAGAACCCCCAGCAAGACAAAGAAAAGAAAAATGGAAGCAACAGACAGGTTCGGTTCGGTTTTATTTCTCATTCCTTCTCTTCCTCTGTGCTAATCCAAGCTTTATTGCTTTACCTATTTGGGAGGGCAAGAAGGAACTATCAGTTACTCTGATGTTCTTAGAGATTATGCCATCATTCCTGCTGTGGAGGAAAAGAGGGACTCTGGAAGCATTGATACCATCTCCTTTGCCTTAAACCAGGGATCCTCAAACTTGGCACTGTAGGTGTTTTTGGACTTCAATTCCCAGACGCCCAAGTCAGCACACCTGCCTTTCAGGGCTTCAGGAATTGAAGTCCAAGGACATCTGGAGAGCCAAGTTTGAGAACTGTGGCCTAGACCCTGGGTGGTGAACCTTGGCACTCTGGGTGTTCTTGGACTTCAATTCCCAGAAGCGCAAGTCAGCACTCCTGCTGATCAGGGCTTCTGGGAATTGGAAGTCCAAGAACACCTGGAGTGCAAAGTTTAGCTATCACTGGCCTAGACCATCCCAGAAGTGCAAGTTAATGGATCGGTGTCTCCCAAACAATTTCAGAGGCCAATATGGAGCTTTGGAAGGGACACCAATTCAGTTCAGAGTGTCTTAACTATTTTGGTCTATGTTTGGGGTCTAAAATCAGTTTTGTATACAGACTTGTGCTGTCTGACAGACTTACACTGTAAGTATAAAGAGTATAGGAAGCTACCATAGATAGATGAAGCTCAGATAGTGCTAACAATTACTAGCACCACCTCTCCAAGGCTTCAGGAAGGAATCTTTTACCTGATCTATTTAGAAATGTTGGGGATGGAAACTGAAAGCTTTGTTGTTCAGAAAAGGAGATTTTCTGCCTACAAAGTAGGGGTTCATTGCTGCTGCTCGTTGCATGGAATTTTAAATAACTGAAGCACTGGATGGGTTACTTGTGCCATTCTGATAAATGTGTCACGTAGCTTCACAAAGACACAAAAAGTTCACAAGAACCAATTGCACATTTTGCATAAACATTGACACAGAAAAAGTACTCTATTGTTCTTATGCTGAAGGTGAAAAATCTCATGGGAATTAAAAAAATTATTGAAAGGCTGTCTGGTCATGTCGCGATAATTTATTCTATCTAGAATGAGTAATCCACCAACATTTATTTATCTCTCTCTCTCTCTCTCTCTCTCTCTCTCTCTCTCTCTCTCTCTCTCTCTCTCTCTCTCTCTCTCTCTCTCTCTCTCTCTCTCTCTCTCTCTCTGATACTTGGTCTAATCCAATCAAGTGCACTGAATCAAAATCTGATGTCCAATTCTGCCCAGGATGACAGGATCTTAAGTAAGCAAATCTCACCCTCTTGATTAGGTTCTTGTGTTGATCATGTGGGGTATATTTGCCACAAATGTAGCAAAAATTGTCTGGCTTAATAACACAGCTGTGCCTACTCATCTTTAGCTCAAAACAGACTCACAACGGCCAAGCTGTACTATCCAATAAGATGGTTTCACACTACAGACAAGCCCTTGGTCCATCTCGCCTTATATACCTATTTCTGATGTCAGTTCCCTGGCTTGCCAAGCCGCTGCTGGAACATGCATGCCACCAGGGGACCTGATTCAGCTGAGGCAGCAGCAGACATAGTGGTAACTGCAACTGTTATAATGTTCCCATGTAAAAATACATTACCCAATTACCGACCATTTGAAAAGCTATCGCATGCCTTGAAATCTGTATGTGATAGGCAAATTTTGAATTCAGATTTGGAATCAGCACACTCAACATCATGTCAATCACATGTGTTATTCCCAGTAGCAAAATCATTGTTGTGCAGTGTAATAAATGAATAGCATCCTTTTAAATGTTTGCCAGACACCCAAAGTGGCCTGCCCCAAATTTCAAAGGGCTGAAAATGACACCTGCTCCCATATCTTTTTTGTTGAGCAGCGATGAGATAAATGAAAGCATCTTTACTGTTTTTACAGTGCACTTTAACTCATATTTAATTGAAAGAAAGCCTCATCGGCATCTGTTTACAAAGAGATCACCCTTTCAAGGCATTAGAGGGAGACAAATCAGAATAAAATCAAAGCCAGGTACTGATCGGAAAGACCTTATCCAGAGTAAGTGATTATGAGAACATGCTTCTCATTAATGATAAAAGGATATAGGCCACAGAGAAAGGAGAAAATACAGAAAATGAAATTAACTGAACTAACTCCCGGACTAAATGGAGGTGACCTGAAGTTACTTTTCAAACATACAATCCGTTTGACATTACCTACATCTTAATATCTGAAAGAATTAAGAAAGGAAAATGTTCCGATTATGCTCTGTTAGCAGCCGAATGTATTTTTAATCAATTTTGTCAGCATATCCTCTTTTCTCCCCGACAGCATCTGAAGTGCATGTTCTCTAATAGCATCTTTCTTCTTTTTAAAATAGAAATATGACCCTGAAGTGGTGGAGCGAAGGAGTGTCCTACTTTGGGCTGGTTGCACGGCATCAATACTTCACTCTGATCAAAGAAAAGGGGGATAAAAGGTTCTTATAAAACCCAAATGGAAGCCATCCAAAAATATATATATGGTCCATTGCTCTTCTCCTTGACTGACCAGGGAATGGTTCTCCACAGCAATTGACAAACAAAGTTAGAATTATTTGGATTCATGGAAAAGGGTAGAAATAACGGGAAAGGGACCCATCAGATACTCTGCTATTTCTTGTTGTTGAGTTGCATTGTCAAGTCCAACCTTTTGCGACCCTATGTGCCACCGCATACCCGGTTCCTCTGTCATCTGACATCGTCCATAACCCTCCCAGATCTACGCCCGCCACATCAATGATGCGATCTAGCTATCTCAACCTCTGCCCCCTTCTTTCCTAGCATTAGGACCTTCTCCAGTGAGTCCTCTCTTCTGATTTGGTGGCCAAAGTACTTGAGCTTCAGCATCAGTCCTCCCAAGGAGCAGTCAGAATTGATTTCCTTCTGATTGACTGATTTGATCTCCTTGGAGTCCAGGGGACTCTCAAGGGTCTCCTCCAGCACCACAGTTCAAAGGCATCTATTCTTTTGTACTCAGCTTTCCTTGCGGTCCAGCTCTCACAACCATACATTACTACTGGGAAGACCATTGCTTTAATTATGTGGACTTTTGTTGGCAAGGTGATATAGTTTCTTCTTTAAAATAAATATCTCCACCAACCCTGTCTTCACCCCTGAGAGTACCATATATTCCTAGACTCGGTTTGTATAGTCCAACCATTTCTTTCTCTCCTGAACAATACACAGATCTTCTGGGTGAAATGAAAAAGAAGTAAGATACAGTACATTCCATTTTCAACATGAACCCTAAGATTAACACACACCCCTTTTATTGGCAAATGTAAATGTCTCCCTTGCTCAAATGCCAGTCACATCTGACTCTAGGGTATGGTGCTCATCTCCATTTACAGCCAAAGAGCCAGCATTGTCTACATCTGCAGATGATTCCATGGTCATGTGGCAGACATGACACCAGAGCACATGGAATGCTGTTACCATTCCTGCTGAAGCAGTACCTATTTATCTACTTGCAACTTCTTGCTTAGTTGGCAAGAGGTGGGGAAGAGATGGGAGCTCACTCCATCACACAACACTCAGGTCTCAAACGGCTGACCTGGCAACCTTCTGATCATCAAGCTCAGCATCTTAACCACTAAGCTATCATGGCCATTTTTGGAGGGGTCCCCCCCCCTAATTTTTTTCTGCACAGGCAGTCCAAGGAACATGGAGTCTTCACTAAAGATTTGTTTTCTCTCTGTGGAGAGAAGGATGAAAATGTCAACTGCCAAAAAGTTGATGGAATGTTTGTTTAGCTCAAGATGTAATGTAAAATGGTAGAGAGCTTGGCTGTATGGATAGCTCAATGAGTTAGGTCAGTGCTGGTCAACCTTGGCACTCTAGGTGTTCTTGAACTTCAATTCCCAGAAGCCCTGATCAGCAGGAGTGCTGACTTGGGTTTCTGGGAATTGGAGTCCAAGGAGACCTGGAGTGCCAAGGTTGGCCATCACTGAGTTAGGTGAACCCAGAGGTTGGGATTTTGATTCCCCAAGTGATTTGATAGCAAACAATTATTATGCTATAGACAATTTGGGGCAAGGTGAAAATTAGGGTTATTTTTGGTGTTGTTTTGCTGAAGCTGCCCGAGGCCCCACCCTAGCCGGGGAAGGGCCAGAGAGCCGCCCTATTGTATTGCATTTTTATTCTTATGTTAGATATATCGATTGTATCGACTGTATTTTATTATGATGCTGTATTTATATTTTATATTGTAATATTGTTGTTTCATGGAATGTTAGCCGCTCTGAGTCGCACCGTTGAGTAGGGTGGCATACAAGTCTAATAAATGAAATGAAATGAAATCTTTCTAGACCTGTGATGGTGAACCTTGGCACTCCAGCTAGTGTCCACACAGTAAACCCATTCATGTGGATTCACAGGGACTTGGGTTTCTGGGAATTGAAGTCCAAGAAAAGCTGGAGTGCTAATAAACCCATTCGTGTGAATTCACAGGGACTTGGGCTTCTGGGAACTGAAGTCCAAGAACAGCTGGAGTGCCAAGGTTCACCACCACGGTTCTAGGCTATTACAAGTAAGGTGATTGGTCAGTTGCACGTCATTCCCTCTCATTTTAGGTCCCATAATTAAGACCAGACAAAGTTTTGTTGTGACAGCATAGCAGTAGGTTGTTGTGATGCCACAAAGGTAGAACAGAAGAAGGGTAGCAGGGGAACAATTCAATCTGCAGACACCTGAGATATTGGCTAGACAAAGAGTTACCTTTTACAGCCTCTTGACCAGGCCCTGCAACAAAGCTATGATTTTCTTGAAGGTCACAACATAGGACACATTGTGACTGCAGTATTTATGGTTCAATAATCTTCCATTTGGAAAATGTCTTGATATCACATAATAACAACATGGGAAGAAACTGTTGGTGGGATTTTGGAAAACCTGATGGAACAAAGATGTCCACGTTCCTGATAACCTTTACAAAATAACTTTTAAAGCATTGATGGATCCACACATCCCTGTTGTCTCACTCCACGTGGAGGGGCATGGAGTTGCTTAACACATTTTTGTGGCAATGAAAACAGGAGACGGGTTGGAAAGAAAAGACTAGAACTTAGCAAGCCAACTGTCCTACTCTCCCTCTCTCCTATGGCTAGATAAAAAAAATAGGGGAAAAATAACATGCACATTGGAATGCCTTGAGGAGAAGCCAATTCAATTAGCTTCCACGGCATAACTGTCAAGACCCAAATACTAGGTGGAATAATGAACTGATTAAATCCTGTAATTGCGATTCAATGGAGGAAAGCATTCATCATCGAGATGGCAACAGACCCCATTTTCCAGCCTGCACTGGTCTGCCAATAGAAAGAAGGCATGAAAACAGTCCTTAATGGAAACTTAGTTCCACACAGCAATTATTCATGGATGAATCTCGGGAATGAAATAATGGGAGTGGAGGGAAAAGTTGAAACTTCCCCACTTTGAGAGAGCAGTAAAAGGTTTCTTTCTGTAATTCATTCCCCAACTCATTGGCGGCTGAGAAGCAACCAGATGAATTTTATTACAGATGATCATTCCTAGCTGAAGCCAGGACTTACATCATCCGATCTCATTCTGGGTAATACAACATGATAACATGCATATAAAACTGTATACATTTATTCTTTCCTTTTGTGGTGTTCAAGTCCATAAATGAATTATATGTTGCACAAAGCAGTCCCTTTCTTCTTTCTGCCCTTGGCAAAAGACCCAGGGCAGTCAAAAGAGAATTACTATTTCACCCAAAACATAATTCATTTATGGGCTTTGGTGCCACAAACAAAAGATAATAATCAGGTGGGTCACATTTTCTGTTACAGGAATAGCAGCTATTTTTTTTTAATTCTTCTCTCTCACACACTCTTTCTGTAGGTAGCTGCAACAACAAAATTATCCTTATTGGGTCTGTCCCAACATCCCCTCGCTGTGAACAATGTTCTAAGCCATGGGTTCCCAACCTTTTCAAGCCAGGGCCCATGTCATGCTCTCTCAGTCAGCTTCGAGGGCCAGACAGCCATTTTGCCCTGTCTGCATGAGGGGGTGGCCATTTTGTCCCAACAGTTTCAAAGGAGTGTCATGAAACGACATATTTTCTAATGTTCTCAAAGCTTGGAGAGGACCTGGTTTAAACTAGGTCTCAAAAATCCTTTCCTCTCTGTCTCACAAGACTACTTGTCACAAGACAGCTTGTTTTCAGTTCAGTGTTCCTAGTACTCTTATCTCTAGGCTAGCTGTTTTGACTAATAGAGAGCACTCTTCCTTCACGTATGTAAACTTCTTCTCTTGTTATGAGAAAGTTTTCTCTGTTCCCTGATTGGTTAACAGGTACCTCACCTGACTGCAGAATCCCCATCTTGGGGAGAGCAGAAGGAGTTCACTTTTGGATGTCTATGGGTTAACATCTATGCCTGGGGGGATATTTTCCCCTTTTTGTTTTCATCATGATTACCTAGGACTATTGCTCTGTTTGCTGGACTGCCTTATGCTACTGACTCTTATGCTTTATGAACCTGATCAATATACCTGATCAATAAATCTACGTTTGCTGCAACAACATCTCTTCATTGGACTAAAGGGTAAGAAAAGCAATGCATTCACACACAAGCCTCTGAATACGCTACCTATTAAACCTCCTTGCAGAAGAAAAGCAGCTTACGCATTGCCGGCCAGCTCGCCCTCTGGGGGCTTTGGTTTAGGAGGTCCAGAGCAGAGGGGTGGTTTCGTGACAAGGGGTGACCATTTTGTTTCTTGAATGCCCTTGGAGGGGTGAGGGGCCATACAAAATGCCACTGTCGGCCAGGTCTGGCCCACAGGCCTTAGGTTGGGAACCCTTGTTCTAGGCAATAGTGGAGGCAGTGGTAGTAAAGAGACGCCATTTTGCTTAGTTGCCCACCACTGCCTCCTTCTGATTCTGAGTTACAGATTTTGTTCAAATTTCAGGAAATGCTTGCTAAATGTTAGAGTAGTACAACAATGGAACCAATTGTTCTACTGCTCTAACAGTTAGGAATGTCTTCCTGAAATTACCTTGGGAGATGGTGAGTGTACCAATATTCGAGGCATTCAAGAGAACGTTAGGAAGTCATCTGTCAGGTATACTGTACTTCAATTTGGATTCCTGTGTCGAGCAAAAAGCTGGACTTGATCATCTTATATTCCCCATGTTGTTGTTGTTTTTAATTTCAGGGCTGCAGTGAATCCACCTTGATTTTTAGCCAGCACTTTACAGGAGATCTTTAAGGTGATAAACCAGACTCCGAAATAGGTTGAGCACTTAGGATAACTCCCAAAAAGAGCAGAATAAAGACTGAAGTGGATCCACACCACCAATGTGGAATAGGAGTCAACAGCTACTCTGTTTTTCTCTCCTCTCAAATGGTAGAACAGAAAATTCCCGTATCTATGCTGGCATCTTTTATCAGCTTTGTTTATGTTGGCAGACATCTCCTTTAACAAATTGCAGCTCTTCTGTGTTAGTTGCTAACATTCCAGAGACATTAATTTGCAAATGATAAATAAGAGTGTGATAATATTTGAGGTGCATTTTTCAGACAAAAAAAATCATCCATAATGTAATTGTTTGGTATTTGATCAAATGTCATTTCAGTGTGAGCTCATTTTGAGCAAGATATATCTTTGATAAAGAGAGTTATATGCATAACTAAGTCTCGAACTGAGAACATAACTTCAGAATAGATGGTCCACATTATTTGGAAACCCTTCCATTTACCATCTTCTCTGTAAGCATTCATGACTGACCTGGATGAATTCACATTACCAGGCTGCTGGACTGAGAAAGTGAATCCAGGATATAATTATAATTCAATTGGCACACTCATTCATACACAGATGTTCATATCTTGAGTGCCATTATATCAAGAGCCATTTCACATAAGATTAGGCGCTATCTCAAGATCCAAATAATTCACATAGTTCTTACCTATGAGTTTGCTTAGAGATGGGTGCAAGCCATTTTCTTGCTCAAGGCAGAACAGAACAACACACACGCACATGCACACACACACGCACGGACACACACACACACACACACACACAATGCCATGTGTATCATTTCCGATATGATGCTGATCCATCTGATGGCAGAGGAACGGGCAGAGATTTACTGGCGAAGGTGAGAAAATCTGGTGATGGAATGACACACAATTACCACAGAAGCCGGGATAGAGAGCACAGTGTGGTGGCAGCAGATCTGGGATACATCGACCAAGGGATGGTGGACTCATCGTCTCATCCCCAGACATTAACATGTGGTCAACAAGACAGCATGGAGAGGTGGATTATTACCTCACGCAGCTGTTGACGGGGCATGGCTGCTTCAGAGGCTACCAACACCGCTTTAGGCTAGATGATGATGCTTCGTGCCCGGTCTGGCAGCCCGTGCAAGAAGACATGGAGCATGTGTTTTTTTCACTGTCCACGTTTTGATGCAGAACGGGAAATTCTACAGAGGCTTTTTCAACCACAGCTATCTCCGGAAGACATCATTGGCAAGATGTTGATCAGGGAGATTACCTGGGTCATTATGTCTAATTATGTGGCCAGGGTCATATTGGAACTTAGACATGTGATGAAACTGAGAAGAGGGCAGCCAGAGGCATAGAGGAGGAGGGCAAGTAGCCAAATTGGAGGAAGGTTTTTTAACAGCCAGTCTGCCCCACCCCACACGAAGTAATTCCTGATTGTGGTTCTGCAGGGTGGCAGGGCATAATGGGAAGTGGTTTTAGTGGGCAAAAATTCCACACACTGTGAAGCAAGGGTTCCACAGTGTCTTTTGAAGATTTCCACCTGCCCTAATTAAAACAACAACATCACACCGTGTCCAAAATGCCCACTTTATTTTCACCAAGGAGATAGATTATCTCAAAAGTTATTTTCCCCATCCCTGAAAGTAGAATACATTGACTAGAATCCTATTGGTTATTTATACCAGCAAATTAACCTCCTAAATTTAAGCAGGCAAATTGTTGCTAAATAAAGAGTAGCACTGTGTTGCCTAATGAGCACCAATCATGTGTGTTGGTGCACAGTACAATACCTGTGGCAACTCATTAATTAGTGGCAATTTGATGCTGTGATTTACCCCCTTGTACTTATGCCAACTTAAATAACCAATAGGATTCTGCACAATAATTAAATAACATTTTTTTTTTTGCCCTTTCAGTATAATCCGAATGAGCTACCCGAGTAGATTGCCTCACTTTGCCTAGCAGTAGTGCCGGTTCAAAAATTACTATTAGTTTATATATTCCTTCATTAAGTGTTGCTTAACTGTTGCATTGATGTGTCCACCAGCCCCGTTCCCCTAAGAGTTGTTTCTTTGCCAGGGGCCTTCCACAAAACCAAACAAGAGAAATGGCTTTGTGTTGGAATGAAAGCAACAACAATTATTCTCAAAGACTAAAGAACCATTTTATATATTTTTGCATCTGGGACAACTGGAACAAACTATTTAGGAGGTGGCAAACGCACATTTTTATTTTGCTGAAAACTGACTTCCCATTTCTTCAGGGTTGGAGCAAGAAACTTTGTAGCTGAATATAGCCGTCGTTATCTAAATTTACAGTAAATCAGTCATTGCATCATTTAATAAAATGCATGCCAATGGAGAAAACACACAAGTTTATAACTGTAGTAATCATTAAGTGCAGATTTTAAAAAATGCAAAAATTCATATGTGGTCTACTGAGAATGGCTACACCCAAGAACTTTGCCACTTGGTCAATAAGAGTCATATGTCGATTGGGGCAGCTATACAAATTGAATTAATAACGATAACGATAACGATAACGATAACGATAACGATAACGATAACGATAACGATAACGATAACGATAACGATAACGATAACGACTGACTTGGTGGGGCCCTGAAGCAAAAGTGGAAAGAGTGGTAGAGATTGAAGGGCTGCATACTCTGCTGATCACATAGCAAACTCCACCCTGTCTGTGGGAGTTGAAAGCTTCAAACAGTGATGGCAAAGCTTTTAGATGCCCAAACTGCCATCCATGGTGCACCCTCATGCCACATGTGACCTGCCTGCCCTACCCCAGACAGGGGAGGGAGGAAGCGCTCCCATTGGGTCGCTGGGCGGAGGGGTGGGGAAAACTCTGTGCTGGGGGGGAGGAGGAAGTACTCCCATTGGACTGCTGGGCAGAGGGATGGAGCAAACTCTGTGCTTGAGGGAGGGAGGAAACATTCCCATTGGGCTGCTGGGCAGAGGGGAAGGGCAAACTCTGTGCTGGGGGAGGGAGGAAGTGCTCCCTTTGGGCTGCTGGGCAGAGGGGCAGAGGAACTCTGTGCTGGGGGGAGGGAGGAAGCACTCTCATTGGGCTCCGGGCAGAGTGCTGGGACAAACTCTGTGTTGGGTTGACTGTGTCCCCCCTCTGGTATGTGTACCACAAGTTCACCACTACTGGCTTAGGAGGTACAGAATAGAGACTTTATACACAGCTTTGTCCTTCAGCAGAAGCAAACAGCTTGAACTACAATTCCCCAAATCCCCCAGCTAGCATGGCTGCTGTGTGGGCTTCCTCAGCATTTCCAGGCTGAAGCAAACACATCTCTGCAAAATGGTAGGGCCTGCCCTGCATTTCTTGGCGCATCTGCCTGAGAAAATCCTAACACTAAGATCAGACAAAGCTACAACCTCCTATTGATCAGGAAGACTGTCTTTCCCACACCCACCTCCACCTTCAATTCTCTCTGTTTCTCTCTCCCGCTTTCTTTCTTCTCAACATAATGGAACTGCAAATCAACTTATTACAGGAGTTAGAGCTGCTAGGCTATTTCACCACAGAACCTACATGCTTTTGAACTCTTCGGAGACACATCTGACTGTACTGCCAAGTTTCTTACTCTCAAATGGAATCAGCCCAATGCTGAATTAATGTGGCGTTTTAATGGCCTCCCCTTTTTCTTCTGTTCATTCCATGATGTTTCAGGTTTTTCATTTCATTTTATTTTTTTTATGTCGGCAGCTTTTCTCTGGCTTCTAAATGGTAGTTCTCTTAGGCATAAAAATTGTACCTCTGCAGAGGGTGCCCACAATGTGTACACGTTTTAAGAGATGCTATCTATGTTTTATTTTTTGAAGTTGCATTGAATTACAGTAGCAATGTGTAGGATGACATTTGCTCAAAAGAATTAATTATAGCATCACCAGAAGCACAGTTGTTGCTCAAGGAGAGCAAACCCATTTTGAAGAGGTGCGGTTGAGTTTCTCCCATGTTCTCCTGACTTAACACCTCTTGTGTTCTACCTCTGGGGGACCTTGAAGGATGTGGTAAACCGTAGAAAAACGCATAGCATGGTAGTACTGCAGGAAGGAATTAAAATGGCATGTGCAGTGATACAAATGGACACTATTTTATCAGAAGTACCTGGATGCTGATTGCAACCACTTGGAGCACCCCTTGTAATTGCATAAGTCAATTGTGACTTGTATTCATCTTTTGTTATAGTTCGTCGTTGTCAATTGCAACTGGTATCTGAGAATGCATTTTTTTTTCCTGAAGCAGGAAAAATGTCACTGGAGTGAATTTGTTTAAGGTGGATCCCAGCTTGCCGTGAATTGACCCACACACTATGATATCGGAGCCATCACCCGCGACATACATGAAGCGCGACATGCAGGATCTGACACTGGGACTGCAATGGACTGCCACAGCCTCAAGGCTATGGACAAGGTGTGCCTTTATAGCCAGTCCACTTGGCATGCCTTCTTCTGCCTCCATGACCATTGGGAATCAGAGTTCCTCCTCTGCTTATTTTGCCATTGGGCCCAGTATGATGGTTTCCAGTGGCATTTCCTCCACTGAGGGGGACCATCACCCCACCTAAAGGGGCTCATCCGCCAATAGCATTTGACCCCTTTAGGGAGTCAGGTCAGTTCACCGCCGCCTGACACTTAGCGTTGAGTCGCTGGCTGCACGGTCTACTCCATTACCGTAGCAGGATGTCTTGCCAGAGTAATTTGTTATAGGTATATGTTGAGTGTTACAATTTTAATACAGTACAGTTTTTTCCTGTATTATAAAGATGGGAGCAGATTGTTGGTCTATTCAAAAATTATTAGAAATTACTTGGAGAGTCAGTTTATTTATAGGAGAAAGGTAGAGTTAGCATCATATATGGATCCAACAGTTTAAGACTGCAATCCTATACTCCATTACTTGCAAGTAAACCTCACTGAATGTTGTAGGGCTTTCTCTTGAATATGCAATAAAGGTATCCACTGTGATTCTTTCCCATGGATAGTTTGAAGTACAGCTACATAATATGAATGGAACTGTATAGTACAGCCATATAGATAATGGATTTGTATTTGTATTCTTGCAATGTTGTTAATTCCAGCATTACCAAAATTAAATCTGTTGTTGTTGCATGTTCAGTAATATGGTGAGTAATATCCAAAATATTCTGCCCTCAAAAACCCTGCTTTTTATATCTAAACTCAAACCTAAAGCTTCCTTTAGGGCAGGGGTTCCCAACCTAAGGCCTGTGGGCCAGATCCAGCCTGTGGTGCCATTTCATGTACCCCACCCTTCCAAGGGCATTTGAGAAACAAAATGACTGCCCATTTGAAGCTGTTAGGACAAAATGGCCACCCCCATTGTGCAGGCAGGGCAAAATGGCCATCCGGCCCCCAAAGCTGACAAAAGAGTGTGACTCGGCCCCTGTCTTGAAAAGTTTGGGAGTCCTTGCTTTAGGGAGTCAATATATCTAATGTTTGGGGTTCCTCTTTTCCTCCTGCCTTCTACCTTTCTCAGTATTAAAGAATCTTGCCTTTGCATGGTGTGCCCAAAGTAGGATAGTTTCATCATTCATCCCCCCCCCCATGATAGTTCAGTCTTCATTTGCTCATAGAAAACCCACAAATATCTAAATACATTCAAAATGCTTATGACTCTGTGATCAGTTCAGAAATACTTGGGGAATTCCAGACGACATACAACTAAGGCTAACCCAAGACTTGCCTTGCCTTCTGCACAACTGTGAAGATTTATGATCAGGGAGATCCATCTTCTTTGGAAACAGAAGCCACGTGTCTGTTATTTTGTAATGCAATTCCTTTAATTTAGGGTAAGATTGACTTCAGCGATAGATCTCTCTGGTTTCTGCCATGAGTTTTCAGCCACACCTTAGACCAGTGTTTTCCAGTCTTTGGTTTTTGGACTTCAATTCCCCGGAGCCTAAGTCAGTTCCCAAAAGCACTGATCAGCCAATGTGTCTGGGAATTGAAGTCCCCTTGTGAGGCATGGGCCCCACATTGGAAACCACTGCCTTAGACAGTTGCTAATGCTCTGTTAGTACACCTTCATCCCAGATACTTTCTCTCGACTTTCCTCTTCAAGACTTCAAGCTATTGCGTTTTTTACTTTAACTAATTTCTTAATAATGGCCGAGACTGTGGAGGCTTAGTGGGTAAGAGGCTGGACTTGACAACTGGAAGGTTGGCAGGTCAGCAGTTCAAGACCTGAGTGCTACACAATGGAGTGAGCTCTTGTCTCTGTCCCAGCTCCTGCCAGCCTAGCAGTTCGAAAGCAAGAAATGGCAAGTAGATAAATAGGTGCCACTTCAGCTGGAAAGGTAATAGTGTTCCATGTGATCTGCCAGATGACCACAGAAATGTCTGCAGATGCAAACAGCACTGGCTCTTGGCCTGGAAAAGGAGAGGAGCATCGCTCTCTAGAGTTGGATATGACTGGCTTTTGAGCAAGGGTGACCTTTTCCTAAATAATGCACTTCTTTATTTCTACCACTCCCTTGAAGATGTTTATAGACATTGATCACATCCCTGCTGAATCTCCTCTTTCCTTCAGTACATAAATTTCACTCCAAGGACTTGTTGCTGTTATACTGTTTGTATATATTTATTCTTCCCATAGGCTCTGCTTGATTGATATCCTCCTCAACCTTTGAGAAAGGGAGAAGCCCACAACCCAGAAATATACTTTGCAAAAACAGGCTATCAAATGGAAACAGCATCGATAAAACTAGAACAACTGATGCCAGATTCATATCGCCTCTGGAAATCACCCAATTATATGGTTTCATTATATTGGTACCTTGTGCTAAGCATGTTGAAGACCCCATAAAGGCATCAAGGACTTATGTTTGTGTTCCTTTGCTCATTTGTCTTCTTCTTCTTCTTCTTCTTCTTCTTCTTCTTCTTCTTCTTCTTCTTCTTCTTCTTCTTCTTCTTCTTCTTCTTCTTCTTCTTCTTCTTCTTCTTCTTCTTCTTCTTCTTCTCCTTCTCCTTCTCCTTCTCCTTCTCCTCCTCCTCCTCCTCCTCCTCCTCCTCCTCCTCCTCCTCCTCCTCCTCCTCCTCACAACATTTAACCCCCTTGAGTGAAATAAATGCATTGTGTGAAAGTGGAAGTCTGGAGTAAATGGTTTCCCCTCACCTTATTGGAGTTTCGCATCTGTTTAGCTGTAACCAGCATTATCATCTTACATGGAAGCTGGGACGTCCTACGATCAACAAGAGATGCTATAAATCTTTTTCAGAATTGACTTTGTTGAAAAGAAGCCTAGACAGAATGCACACATTCCTATATCTATCCACATACCTGTGACCAGTATCCTGTCACAACCACAAAGGCAAAATAACAGAAATAGAGTGTGCTATTTCCTCCTCTTTCTAGCATATACTGAAGTTTGCGTAGCGAGTAACACACACACACACACACACACACACACACACACACACACACACACACACACACACACAAATCAAGCCAGCAGCTTGTGTCATTGCCTTCTTGTGTACAGCTTTTAACAAGCAGGTGCAGACTCATCTCTCTAAAATGTATGAAAGAATTCCATAAGTTGGCTAGACCCAAAATTGATTTGTTCCACTTTAAATGTCTCATCTGTGTATATATTGCTAGATTGATTAGTTCTCTCCTGATTTTGCATATTTCATAGAATATTGTTGGCAATTTCAGTATTCTGACCATTTAGCATCCTATGCTATTTGATTTCTAATATTTAACAAGATGTAGATGGCCACCTTTGAATGTTGATCCAATTAGCATATGTGAATCCTATTTCAGTATATTGTATTGAATGATAACTGAATGCAATAAAAGAATTGCTCCTGAAAGTATCTGAAAAATCACATACATGTTTACACTCTGTATAATACTTGATGTACAGATCAATGATTAGAATTATAGTAGTGTAGCTGAAACTCCACTCATGATCTGAGTTTAATCCTGACAGGCCAAAGGTTGACTCAACTTTCCATTATTTCAAGTTTGGTAAGATGAGTACCCTTTGTTTCATAGTTGAAGAGCCAGCGCTGTCTGCTTCTGAAGACATTTCCATGGTCAAGTGGCAGGCATGACTAGAAACCGGAGTGCACGGAATGCTGTTTACCTTCCCACTAAAGTGGTCCCTATTTATCTACTTGAAATTTCTTGCTCTCAAACTGCTAGGACGGCAGGATCTGGGACAGAGATGGGCGCTCACTCCATCATGCAGTATCCAGGACCTTCCAGTCAGAGAGTTCAATGTCTTAACCACTTGAGCCACCACAGTTCCTGTATTTGTCTACACCCGTGATGGTGAACCTTGGCACTCCAGATGTTCAGAAGCCCAAGTGCCCGTGAATCGACATGAATGGGTTTACTGTGATTCATCCCCCCTTCGCTGCCCTCATCGCTCCCAGAAGCGGAAGTAAAACACGCCCGTATACAGCAAACCCATTTGTGTGGATTCATGGGGGCTTGGGCTTCTGGGAATTGAAGTCCAAGAACATCTGGAGTGCCAAATTTCACCATCACGGGTCTAGATACTAAGAAACTCAAATCACTGACTTTCCTGATTTCCTGATAAAATCTGACATTAAATGTGAGTTAAACGTCTGGATGTGAAGTTTCACAATCAAAATGTGAATCATGGCGTTGCCAAGGAAAACTCAGCAGGTCTTGAATAACGGGGATCTGGTTTACGGACCTAGTAGTTTCATGAAATACCAATTTGTGGGGTACATGGGCTGAATGAAGGGCACTTCACCCCAAAATTGTGGGTGGTTTCACTTGCTTCTGGTACCAGCCATCGAGCTCATGCATAAGCAATGGAGGGTTATGGAGATTCCACCAAACCCTTTCAAAACACCCAAGAAATTCTGGATCAATTTAACTCAACAACGTTGTCCTTAGAGACATTTCCATGTCTCTCATAAAAGGCACAGAGCAAAGCCAAATCCCTCACTATCATCTGGAATGTTTACAGGATTTATCTCTACACTCTAGAGAACTATTTAATCTCCAAAGGAGATAAACTTTAATTCTCTCTCAGGTTTAATAATACCCACAATAAGCTGACAGGTGGTAGCCTCCCTCCTCCTCTTTTGAATTGTCAGTCACAAGCATAATGTGGCTAAACATTTGGGATCTTCTCTCCCTTAAGGAGCTAGTTTATGCACAGCTTTGGTGATTTGGCGATGGCACCCATCATTCAGCTAATCCCAGGATTCAACACCTCCCACACCTTTACTTGCTTTCTCCTTCATCTCCTCTTTAAACAGGTAAAGCAATAGTGCCGGCTATTTTCCAGCCATGAAAAGGTTGCCCTTGCTCTAAAGCCAGTCGTATCTGACTCTAGGGTTCAGTGCTCATCTCTGTTTATAGCCAAAGAGCCAGCGATGTCTGCATCTGCAGACAATGCCATGGCAGGCATGACTAGACACCGGAGTGCGTGGAATGCTATTTAACTTCCCACCAAAGTGGTACCTATTTATCTACTTGCAAAACTGCCCTGAGTTGGTTTTACTGAGTAGGGCAGGATATGAATTGAAGAAATGAAATGAAATGAATTTCTTGCTTTCAAACTGCTAGGTTGTCTGGAGCTGGGACAGAGACAGGAGATCACTCTGACGTGCAGCAGTCGGGTCTCGAACTGCTGACCTGCTGACCTTCCAGTCGTTAAGTTCACTGTCTTAACCACTAATCCTGACTATGTTTGATGGTTTTTAGATAAGTTTCTTGATTCTATTTTTATGGATTTTTTTTAAATACTGTATTTACACCTGTGAGCTGCCTGGAGGGTGACAGTACAAATATGAATGAATAAATAGATAAATAAATTGCTTCAATACAAACCACTTTTTTGAAATGCATGGTATTCTCCAACTCTTTAGTGAGGCGACAGCTATGAAAATGAGTTTCATCCAACTCTGATGGTAACAAGAATTATGGTTCTAGTGGGCATGCAAACTTTCATTCTAAGATGAAGATTTAATTTTGGGCCACAACAAAGCAAAGAAGTTGTGTTCATTTTGGTAGTTTAAAGTTTTATCTCGACACGAAAGAAGAAGAAGAATTCTGAGGCCTTTCTGCTTCTTGTCTTTCTTTCTGCAATTTTGAGTCCCCCTTAATAAAACATTAAAGCTTTGATATGATCATTCCTGGGAGAAATAATAAGCTTTGAAGTCTGGAAATAGGGACTGAAGAGGTCAATTTGAACTGATGCAAGGAAACATTGAACATCTTCTTCTCCAGTGATAACTGGAGACCAATCGACTTTCCAATATTATACTGAACAAAGTTTAGGTTTTATTTCAAAAAATGTCCTCAGTTAATTCCAGACCAAGATAAGTGGGTTAAAATCAGAACTAAATGAACATTTTTATCTAAATCAAACATTTCCCCATTAAGTTTACTTTGTATCTCAGAGAAACCTGCATTAAATGGCCTAATAGAGAAGCATATTATCTCATTTTCAGCATTATTCTCCATCTCCAAATTTTCAAAATAATAATGTCCTACATTAAATTTTGAAAGTTACTTCATGAGTTGAGTAGAACAAATTGGGTTTTTTTCCTGAAAATAATCAGTATGGGTGACTTTAAATTGACAGACTTGGGGAAATGACAATGTAACACAAAAAACCCCAAGAAGTTTTGAAAGGAGTTTTGCTGGAGAAACTCCACTCAGGGGATGCCTGAATGACGCTCCTTTCATGTCCCCAAGATCTTTTCCCACTGAAGTGGTCCCTATTTATCTACTTCCAATTTCTTGCTTTTAATCTGCTAGGTTTGCAATAGGTGGGACAGAGACGGACACTCAGTCCATCATGCAGTACCTGGGACTTGAACTGCGGACTTATCAGCCTTCCAGCTAACAAGGCAACCTTCTTAACCACTGAACCACCACAGCCCCTATGGCAAAATAAAACTACACAAATGCTTTCCTATTCCTATTTTGTGGCTGCGTAGCCTCAATGGTTAAAAAGCTTGCCTTGTTAGTTGAAAGGCTGGCAAGTAAGCAGTTTGAGACCTGGGTACTGCATGACGGATTGAGTGCCTGTCTAAGTCCCAGCTCTTGGGGACATAAAAGGAGCCTCATATGGGCATTCCTTGAGCAGAGTTATTCCTAAAATCTGTTTCTAGTATCCCAAAATATTCCTAAATTCTGTTTCTAGTATCAGGGAAAGGAACACATTGATGTCATGTCTAAGGAGATGAAATTTACTGGAGTTTTGCCAAGGTGGCAGTCCATATTGTAGTGGTTAAAGCCCTCTGAACATGGCCCAGGAGTGTGTTTTCAAGGTAATGCATGCATAAGGTGACAGAAGCAGAAATTGAATGGGTAGCTCACTCAAGAGAGACTTGACTACCCATCCCACTTGATGAATCGAAACCAGGGCAACCAAGCTAAAGTTCAAACAACAAACCTCATCCACATGCAAAGCCAAGTCCAAGGTCAAAGCCAAAAGCAGACGGAGGAACAAGGCCAGTCCAGTAGACAACATATAGTCCAAGCAGGCCAGACAACCAAGGAGGCAAGCAAAGCAGGGTACCTTTAGGGCTGGAGAATAAGCAGGTGGTCTAAGCAGGCCAGAAATCAGACAACCAAGGATATAACTGAAGCAGAGTACCTTTACAATGGTAGCAAGAGTAGGAAGGGGTCCACACAAAGTCCAGGAACCTTCATTGCTAAGGCAGCTTTTAGGAGGAAGAGCCAGTTATTATATATCTCTTCTCAGGACTCACAAGTGGAGATCATGAGGGACTTATAGCTACAGCGGCCTGTGGATCTCAGATGGAGCCCTGAAGATGCCTCAGATCCTAACAGAGGCCTTAACCAGAAGAGATCTGATGTCTCTTTTGGTTTTGACAAAACTAACCACTTTTGTGGACCAGGGATCTTTTACAAATTAAAAATAAATGTGTCAATGACGCTGTTTCCCTATCCTCTTGATGGTGAACCTTGGCACTCCAGCGGTTTTTGGACTTCAATTTCCAGAAGCCCAAGTCTCTGTGAATCCACATGAATGGGTTTAACGGCAAATATGGAGTACACTTTTGGGATGTCAATTCCCAGAAGCCCAAGTCTCTGTGAATCCACATGAATGGGTTTATTGTGCATATGCCCATTCATGTGGATTCACAGAGACTTTGGCTTCTGGGAATTGAAGTCCAAGAACATCTGGAGTGCCAAGGTTCCCCATCACTGCCCTATTCCCTTGGGGTTCATACATGAGATGTGAATAACACTTTCAACCATTCTTGTCTTAGAGATGCATTAGTCATGCATTCATGATCAACACTCAAAGATTCTCCAGTTGGTACAGTTCAGGAGGAATCATTAAAAACAGCAATCACAGCATATGCTGAAAGCCAAATCCTGTTCAGCACAACAGGCAGACATCCTGAACCCCATCAAGTGTGGGGGCTTTCCAATCTCCAGAGACAGTGCCAGGAAGCTCAAGTGCCGATTCATTTCCCAGCCTTGCCATCAATGCCAATAACTATGAGTGTTCATGTTTACATTTCAACCCCAAAATTAGCCAGATCAGTAGTGAGGGATTACATGTTGAGAACCTTAATATGGTACTCATAAAATGCCTTCGTCTGTGTAAAGAACCAACTTGCAAAAGAGGGTAATAATTTGGGTAGGTTTTTGCTTTCTTTCTTTCATACCAAAGCGTTATTTCTCCTCAAATCACACCCAGCAGACATGTTTTCCACAGTGCCGCTCATCAAAACATATCAAAGTACTTTGCAGACATTAATTATAATTAATTACTTGCTGCTGTGTGTGAATTATTCACAAGCCACAATAAGCGTGGTATGGGTTTCTTTCTTTTCCCTTTCCATGCTTTCCTCCTACTCTACTCAGGATTGAGCATCTTTTTGTTTGTTAGCTTCCACGTGAAGAGTGTCAACAATACTACAATGCCACTTCTCATGAGCATGATCCCACAAAGCTTGATTCCACAACATCTCTGTGTGTGTGTGTGGGTGAATTCTTCACTGAGCTGTTTCATCAAACCAAGACAGCCTCGGTAAGTAGGATTGCAAAACCGACTTTCCATGTCTAGTCGAAAGAAACTCTGAGACAGGTATTACTACAGCATAAAGTGGACAGCTATTTAAACACCAAATCTGATTCCCACAGTTTGTGCTGGAAAACCTTGGAAATAACTCCCTCCCTTCCCCCAAATTGTGAAAGGCCTCCACATTATTTTTTCATACATGCCAAATGTTGTTGCCTAGTAACATCTCCTGCCTCGAAGTTATCACCTGCCATCTAGAATCACGGCAACTGCTGATGCTTCACAAGACCTATAGCACATCGGTAATGCTTTCTGTTTCCATCCCAAGATGGCATGCTACAAGGCCTGGCATCTGGGATGTTGCTGTTGCTGTATATTAATTGTTTTTATACCAGCCAGAGTGGGAAATATCCCAGATGGTTGATATAAGAATGTAATAAATAAATAAATACAGCCTGGACAAGTTATCCTGCTATGGTAATACAGTAGACCATACTGCCAGTGACTCAACGCCAAGTGTCAGGTGGTGGTTAACTGACTTGACAACCCTAATGACCTTGGTTGGCAACATTCACAGGGATGGGTGATGGTCCCCAAGTGGTTTAAATCCCACTTGAATCCATCTTGATGGAGGGCAGCAGCTTCATCAATACTTGTCTGGGGCCAGTGGTGGGCTCCAAAAAAATTACTACCACACTGTGGGTGTGGTATGGTGGGTGTGGCCAGGGGGAAAGCCCAGTGTTGCACCCAAATTAGGACTACTTTATTTCAAAACTTGGATGGGCCGGCTGAGCCACAATTTCTGCTACCAGTTCGGGCGAACAGGTGTGAACCTGCTGAAGCCCACCACTGCCTGGGGCCGAGGAGGACTTTGCGTGCCAAAAGGGCTCAGGACCAGTCATCGATTTCAGCATCTTAACCACTAAGCCACCACAGTTCCCTCACATACCTGAGTACCTGTATAGTTTTATTTTACCTGGATAGTTGAATATTTTGAATATAATTGAATAGTTGAATATTTTACCTGAGTATACTTGAATGGCAACACTTTTATTAAGCAGGGCTAAGTTCAAAGGACAAATCATGTTGGGATCAAAATTGCTGGGAGAAACATCAACAATTTGAGATAGGCAGATGATACTACCCTAATGGCAGAAAGTGAGGAAGACCTAAAGAAGCTGCTGCTTAGGTTGAAAGAAGAGAGTGCAAAAGCTGGTTTGAGACTCTACATCAAGAAAACCAAGATCATGGCAGTCCCTGGACAATCAGTCCCTGGACAATAGATGGGGAAGAAGTAGAAGCAGTGACAGATTTTACTATCTTAGGATCCAAGATCACTGCAGATGGTGATTGCAGCCATGAAATAAAAAGGTGACTGATGCTTGGGAGACAAGCTATGAGAAGCCATGAGAAACCTGGGGAACATAGTTAAAAGTAGAGACATCACCTTGCAAACAAAAATTCTCATAGTCAAAGCAATGGTATTCCTGGTGGGAATGTATGGTTGTGAGAGCTGGACCATAAGGAAACATGAACAGAAAAGAATAAATGTCTTTGAAATGTGGTGTTGGAGGAGAGTTTTGAGAGTCCCCTGGACAGTGAGGAGAACAAATAGGTCAATCTTAGAAGAAATCAACCCTGACTGCTCCCTAGAAGGTCAAATAGTAAAGATGAAGCTAAAGTACTTTGGACACCAAATGGGAAGAGAGGATTCACTTGAAAAAGCCTTGATGCTGGGAAAGGTGGAGGGCAAAAGAAGAAGGGGGCAGCCAAAAAATGAAATGGCTAGGTGGTATTGTGGCAGGTTTGGTCTGGGGAGTGGATGGTTCAATTTCCCCAGCCAATTGGTTGGTTTGACCCCAGTATGCCTATGTTACAATTTCTAGCTTTTAATATTAATTTTTTTAAGTTTTTTAATCTTTTAAATAGATTTATAATTGTTGTAAATCGCCCTGGGTCCCTTTGGGGAGGAGGGCGATAAACAAATATAAATAAATAAATAAATAAATAAATAAATAAATAAATAAATAAATAAATAAATAATTTGTGGATGCAGTGGGCACAGAGCTGGGTGGGTTGAGGAAGATGGTGGAGGACAGAGGTGCCTGGCTGGCAATGGTCCATGGGGATGCAAAGGGTCAGAATCGACTGTGCGACTGAACAGCAACAAAGTTCAAACTGAAGAGATGAAGAGTTAACTGGAGGGGGGGACAATTAAATCCTACCCACATTGTAGGATATAATTAAAATGGAAGTGAGAAGGGGATAAAATGGAAGGAGTGATTTTTATTTTATTTTATTATTATTTTTTGCATCGCTGGCTGTTTCACTCTCTCGGAACCCCGCCAGCTGGTGATCGCTTATTCCCCTTTCACTTTTAAAAGCAAGATATGTTGCAAATAAAATTGACAAAATTGCTCGATACTCACACATAAACATCCCATTTCCCTCCGCCCCTTAAGGAAAAGAAAGAACAGAGGGAGCCCAAGAGCAATGTAATAAGAACGGGCTCTTAAAATATGACTTTAGCTCTAAGCTCTATTCCAGATGTTTTGGCATTGCTGGTATTATCTGTTACCTTGAGGCAAGATTGCTTTGAGTTTTGGAATGCATTAGAGTTCATCGGAGATTTAGGAATCCTCCTCCAGAAAAGAATAAATATGAATGCTAAACAAGGGAACCCAAGAACACTTGTTTTAGGCTGCAGTTCTGCAACGGAGCAGGAATGTATAGGCTTATGAAGTTACAATTTTGTGTATGTGTGTGTTTGTGCAGTTTCCAGTTTCGGCAACATCTCCCACAAGACACTTTCATCAAACATAAAGATCCTCCTCAAAGATTGTGGTCTTTTAAAACCATAGTCAGGCGTACCCTAGTAACTGCAACCTTGTGTTGTTGGCTAATCTTTCTCACACTAGGCCTGGGCTGACCTAACCACAGTGGGCAGGGTCGCCACACAGCAGCACTACATGCAGCAGTCTATTCAAGGAGAATCCAAAGAGCAAAGTCCAAAGAGCAAGCCAAGGTCTCGTTACCGGTAGTTCAAGTGAGCATCTAGTCCAGGGGTTCTCAACCTACGGTCCGGGGACTGGATGCAGCCCGTGACACCCCATCCTCCGCCACACCCAGAATTGCCATGTCTGGCAGGCAGGGGAAAATGGCCGTCCGACCCCCGAAGCTGTCTGAGGGAATGTGACCCAGCCCTCAGCTTGAAAAGGTTGAGAACCCCTGATCTAGTCCAAAGGATGCCCGGAGGCATCGTCAGGGTTGGCAGAGAAGTCATGGCAGGCAATCACAAGAGGTATCCAAAGTCAAGCAGGGTGTCGGTCTTTGCACAGAGGAAAATTGTACTGACACTTGTCTGGTGAGACAAGCTTGCTTAAGAAGTCTCCCAGCTAATTGGTGCTCAGCTCTGTTTATAGCCAAAGAGCCAGCGCTGTCTGCATCTGCAGATGTCTCTGTGGTCATGTGACACATGCCACCGGAGCACATGGTATGCTGTTACCTTTTCCACTGAAGTGGTACCTATTTATCTACTTGCAATTTCTTGCTTTTGAACTGCTAGGTTGACAGGAGCTGGGATAGAGATGGGAACTAATTCCATCGTGCAGTATTCAGGAATTGAACTCCTACCTTCCACTATTTGAGTTCAGTGTCTTAACCACTTGAGCCACCACAGTCCCATGAGTGAGAAGATTTTATCAACTGTTGTCAGTCATAAACAGCCTGCAACGATATGGCCTGGTTTATAAAGGGCCACATTAATTTGACTAACATGGGCAGAGTTTCTCCAGACTTGGGCAGCATATCCTGCAGGAGAAGAACACAGGGCAAGGGCAAATGTAGGGAGAACATTAGACTATGCTCCCCATGTGGTATTTTTAAGTTTGTGGATGAGATTGTTCCTGGCGCATACCTTTTGCTTAATATGGAGTTGTTTTCCTTTAGTTTAGGTCAGAAAGAGTAAAAGCGATGTGCAAGAATGTTTCGAGTCTCACTGGATGATCTTCTCTGGGGCATCTTCAGTTCGGAAAGCGTGGGCAACCAGGGAGACTGCAGAACAATGGGGAGAGATGCCCCAGAAACCACAGGTAGATTGTGTGCAAGATCTTCTCATGAGGATACCAGCAGGCCCTCAAAACACCAATGACTGAAAATTATAGAAAACATAGCAGCTCTTTGAGAAATGGGGAAAAGCAAATGAAATGCTCCTCCCCAATCAGGGAGAAAAGACATAGGGTGGGGGGATGCAAGTCCCAGTTCCAGCCCAGCACCAGTCTGACTGGTTCTGCTTAATGCAGCTGGTTTGGCTTCCCAGCCCCATAAATGATTAACCCAAGCTGAGGAAATCACAGCAGGAGGCCTGGAGTCCAGATAATGGCACCATGGAGGGCTGTTTAGAAGAGCTTCATTAGCAAGTCTACATAACCTCAAAGTCCTTTGGCCGATATTAGCGATATTAGTGTAGCATCTTTTTCCCCAGCAGAAAGTTTACTGCAAGTCTGTCTTAACATGAACGGCTTCAGGCAACTCTGGCCTCATCAGCCAGTTTTCCCTTCCAATGACCAGTCACAAAAGTCGAGCTTGTATTTGGATGAACAGATGTCTTCTACATGCTCAGGGAGTTCAGCATCCAGTCTATCACCTCATTCTGCCCTCAGAAGAGATTGCTCTCTTATTCTCTCTCGCTTATATTTCCAGGAAAAACTTATCTGGCTCCTACATGAGTGATTTGTTCATCTTGTCCAATGCTTTCTACACCCTTGCAAATCCATCACCGAGGCAGTGTTCTGAATGAAATTGAGGTCCACTTAGAGGCACCAACCATGTTTTCTGCAGCATAAGAGAGGCGAGAGCCTCTAGGAAACAGTTTGCATCTTTCATAATTCTGCTTGTCCCCTCTTCGGTCCTATTACATAGGAATCCATGCAGTTTCTTGCTGAAGCTAGAACTTGGAAAGCAGGGGGTCTGTCTCCCCTTATCCCAGCCATTGGCTTTATTCACACACAGTTGGATGGCCTGTTGCTGATTCTGGCTCTACAAATCTTCACCAGGCCAGGCCAGCAGGAAAGCTGATCTTTAGCTCAGCAAATTACAGAGAGCCAAAAAATCGGAGGAAATTGAAACATTTCCTACTAGCATCACAGCGGGCAGGGACGTTTGTTTTGTTTGTTAGTCTGCACCAGTTTAGTAAATGTAGCCTGAAATATTGATGTAGATTTATAAACAATTTCCCTGTACCAAGAAAAAGAAGTAAAGAAAGGGAAGCGTACTTTACATCCATTTGGTATGTTCTTTTCTGGGAAAGTTACTTTTTTCAGTGACACATGCAAAAAAGCAACTGCAGTCCTATCTGAGATTTGTAGTTCCAACAAGGCTCCACAATGGCTTAGTGGTTAAGAGGTTATATTTTAGATTTGTATGCCGCTCTATTCGGTTGAGCTTGATGATCAGAAGAAATACAGGTCAGAAATTTGAGACCTGAATTCTGCACAACAGAGTGAGCTTCCATCATCCATCACAGTTTCTGCCAACCTTGCCATTCAAAAGCAAGAAATTGCAAGTAGATAAACAGGCACCACATCGTCAGGAAAGGTAACAGGGTTCTCTGTGCTTTGGAGTTTAGCCATGTCTAGACATGACCATGGACATGTCTACAGACACAGACAGTACTGGTTATTTGGTTGTAAACAGCAATGAACACTAGATGTGGCTGGCTTTTGATCAAGGGAGACCTCATTTCCAACAAAGGAAACTTCTTAAGCCTTCATTATGAGATCTAAACCAGACATCCTTTCTAGCCTCCCCAGATTATACAACATCTCCTTTATGTTATATTTACTTGGGATTGAAACTTATTACCTGGTCTGTTCAGACACACCTTTTCTGGTATCAGTTCAAAGGCACAAATGAGTAATTTTATGCATGCAATGTCTGCTCTACTTTGAAGTCATCAAAATCACTGGATATGCTTAAAACGTTTTAAGAAGTCTTTGTCATTATCTGTCAGCAGAGTTCTTTGACCTTGAATTGTCGAGGACTGAGACTTAGATATTCCACACAGAAAGCAGCTGCTTTGCTAGTAATCAATCAATCAGTCAGTCAGTTGGTCAGTAGGTCAGTCAGTTAGTAAGTAGGTTGGTCAGTCTGTCTTGATTAGTCTGTTAATCAAGACTACTCTTTGTCTTAGGCTTGCTTCCCTTATAATTATGTCACTCATTATTTTGACTACAAAGAATTCACCATTCTCCCCGACAGAAGGGTATGGTCTACATTTGCATTGTGAAGTTAAGGAGGGTTACATCTGGGCAGCAGCTGGATGGGAGACATATGAACACAACCTATACTATTCAAAATCCCATGATGGAGGGGGAAAACAGAAGATACATCGCTAAAATAAATGTTAATGTATACCACTATAGTCTTGGAAGGCATGGTAAGAAAACTGTACCAGTTATCACATAATAATAATGATGAAGAACTTTGGAAAGCACAACATACTGGTCTGGAATCCAATAGGGGAAAATTCCCCACTTCACATAAATATACTGAAGTTTGCAGTCTTCAAAATTGCCAGTCAAAACCCTTGCAAGGAAGCTGAAATCGTCAAAAATCATAACAGTGAGAGAAGATAAAACTTCACCTCATCGCAAGCCATTTCCTCCCAATTTCTCTGCTTCTTCTGTAAACCAATTTGATTTTTTCCCCTCTTGAAACCCAGCAGGTTTTGAATTTTTGCAGTACGAAGCAGGTTTTAACACGGCGAGAAAGAAGCATCTCTATATTCTAGGAGGCAGTTTTTAAAATAAGAAAAATAATCTGAAAAAAAACAGGGTAAAAGTGGAGTCATATAACTCCGCGAACCCATCGAATGAGATTATTGAATGGGATGCACATTTTTAAAGGGAGAATCGTTTAAATGATTTGAGGTAGGAAACATGGAAAGAAGGAGGGAAAGGAGAAAATAATGGGGAAACTTTCTTCTTGAGAGGAAAATTATGGAAAAGCTAGGAAAGTTGGGGGGGAACAAAGTTATATGTATATTAAAATAAAGTGATATTAGCATTCCCATTTCATTTTCGTCTAGCTCTGAAGAAGAAACAATATACCATTGTTGTATGTAGCAAAGATCTCCCTGCTGTCTTTAACTGATAAAACATTTTGCCCTTAACCATCAAAGAGAAGAACATGTTCCTGGGCATGGTTTCAAGAGAGACTAATATTTATCACAATCAGCTCCATGATTCAATGGTCATTGAACCTTCAGCTTGAATAAATGAGATTTTAGGAGACTCTGACCTTCTCAAACCATTGGCTGAAAGACAGAATTCAGAGATCACTACACCCTTGGCATTGTGGATGTTCACAGGCTTCTAGTCTTGTTGAGGTCTCTTTGGAGACCCCTTCAAAATACTTCTGATGTCTTTGGGAACCTCCAAATTGACCTCCAAAACCATGATGCCAACTTATGTTTGCCTTTTGTCTACCTGATTCTCCATTAAGAATAGAGTACTTCCCTCTCTACAGATAGTTTTGTGCCACAGTGACAGCCAGTTCTAATCCTTTGTTGTTGTTCAGTCACATAGTTGAGTCCGACCCTTCGCGACCCCATGGACCACTGCACGCTGGGCACCCCATCCTCCACCATTCTCCGCAGCCCACTCAGCTCTATGCCCATGTCAGAATGCGGCCGTCCCAGTCAAAGGCCCCTCCTTTCCAGTTCCAGAGACCCAGTCTCTTTACGGGAACTGTAGCCCTTGTCAGCTCTATGGGAGAGCCGGTCTGCATTAACAGAACTCTTACTATGCTCAGGCAATGAAGCAAACAAGGGAGGTTTGGTAGTTAGGCCTTGTGTGTGTGTGGTGTCAGCTTCTGTTAAGGAAAGAGACTATCTTCAAGCAAAAAAAGTAGCTTTATTGTAGGAGGTTTCTTAAAGGATAATCCAGTAAAGCGTAAATAAGTTCAAAAACAATAGTCAGTCCAAAAACAGTCCAATCACTCTAGGTAATCATTTTGAAGAAGCAAAAAGGCATAGTCCCACAGACAAAGGTCTTAACCCATAGACATCCAAAAGCAAATGAACCCTGCTCTCCACAAGATGGGGATTCTGCAGTCAGGTGGGGTACCTTCTAACCAATCAGGGTACACTCCTATTGAAACAAAAAGTTTCTCAAAACATGGGAACATGTGGAGACAGTGTCTCTGTGGTAGCCACAATAAGGCTAACTACAGATAAGGGATGGGGACACTGAACTGAAAACAAGCCGTCTCGTGACACCTAGTCTTGTGAGACAGAGAGGAAAGGATTTCTAGGCCTAGTTAAACTACAACCTCAAGCTTTGAGAAACATAGGAAAGATGTCTCACATGACAGCCCATTGTGTCAACAATGCCATCTAGCCAGCGAATCCTCTACCGCTGCCTTCTCCTTTTACCTTCAATCTTTTCCAGCATCAAGGCCTTCTCAAGTGAGTCCTCTCTTCTCATTTGAGCACTTGAGCTTCAGCTTCAGTATTTCTCCTTCCAAGGAGCAGTCAGGGTTGATTTCCTTCAGGATTGACTTATTTGATCTCTTTGCTGTCCAGTATACTCTCAAAATTCTCCTCCAACACCACAGTTCTATTCTTTTGCGCTCAGCCTTCCTTAAGCATTAAACTCTCACAACCGTACATTACTACTAGGAATATCGTTGCTTTGACTATGTGGACTTTTGTTGGCAAGGTGATGCCTCTACTTTTTGTTATGTTCCCTAGGTTTCTCAGAGCTTGCCTCCCAAGAATTAATTGTCCCTTTATTTCATGTCTGCAATCACTATCTGCAGTGATCTTGGATCCTAAGAAAGTAAAGTCTATCACTGCTTCCATTTCTTCCCCTTCTATTTGCCAGGAAGTGACCCTATTGCATCATTAAGTTGCTGCATGGAGTCACCACATGTTAAGGAGAGAAAGTAGGCTCTGTCTCCTTCATTACTGCACTGAACACAGAAACATAATCGCTAAAGTGGAGGAAGCAGTTCTACCTCTGCCTCTGTGCCAGGCAGTGAATAACTGCTTGGGACCTGTAGTGAGGCAGTAGAATCTCAAGGATGTCAACTCTGTCCATTCAACGTAACAAAATGTGGCACAAAAGCATCAAACAAGACACGGACTCTTTAAGCACATGTCATTGCCCCTTTTTATCAAACACACAACCACTTTATCTCAAAGTAGCACATAGCCAGTGATGGGCAGCAACAGGTTCGCACCAGTTTGCCAGAACTGGTAGTAACTTTTCCCAGTGTCCTGGAGAACTGGTAGCAACTTGGGGGGGGGGGAACCACCTTGGGCGCTTATCTTTTCACTGGCTACCCCACAGCGCATGCACACCAAGCACTTGATGTGCATGCACGCCTTTGGATATGGTGTGTCTATGTGTATTTTAATGTGTATTTAATACCTTTACCTATACTGACATACTACCATGGTTCCTAAAAAGGCCTGGCGGCCAACAGGACTTCTGCTGGTTGTTATGTTCTGAGGGAGAAAGGTTTCATACTGGAGAAGGATAAAAGACTGATGCTGCAGTCGGGCCCACCTGTGGCAGTTTTGGTGGTGGAGGAAGTTCCAGGCCACCTAAGTCCAGGCTCAACCTGCCCAGAGAAGGATAAAAGACTGCTGCACACCAGATGCCAGGCACCAGGCACCCCCACTCCTTAGCCTGGATGCTTGTAGCTCTGAGGCTGCCGACAGCCACCAACTGCCGATGCTACTCCAGGCCAGGCTGCTGCTGTTGCTGCCTGCTGCTCCCTGACACCAGATAAGTGACTAGGGTTTGTGTTTGGGGTGGGTTGAGGTGGGTGGCTGTTTTATGTAGTGTGTTTTTATGTGTATTTAATGTCTATTTTAATTTGCATTTTTATGTTTTTTATTTCTATTTAATGTCTTTTTAGTTTTAATTTTTATGTTTGTTATTTCTATTTAATGTCTATTTAATTTGTATTTTATGTGTTTTTTATTTCTATTTTTATGTCTACTGTATTTTTTTTTTTACTTTGGCTGTGCCCAATGTCGTCGGTTCCGCCCACAACGTCATGATGTCATGACATTGGCTCCGCCCATGACATAGGCTCCACCCACAGTGTGGTAGTAAAAATGTTGGCTGCCCACCACAGCACATATCCCATAATCTCCTCCAAATGTAAAGGATAGCATCTCAGCTGTCACAGGAACTCTTGCAAGAGAGAAGGGAGGAAGTTGGAAGAAGCATTTTAGTGGCAGCTTGGATGGTAAGGAAACTTTGCAAGGTGACAAACAATGATTTCCTCCCAGCTCATCCAATAATGATGTGTTTGACACTATGCTGGCATCCATTTGCACAGATTTCTCTATACCTCCCAAGAAATGTCAAAGATCTGCAGAATAATTATATATGTATGTGAGTCCAGTTGCCTGGGTAAACAACCCCTACAGCTTCATTCTGAGAAATTTTGTATGGTCCAATTCCAATTACCTGAATCTGGGAAACCCAAAATTGCCTGCACTCCAGTTAGCCAGAAAGTCTAAGCCAGCAATGAATCCCCTATGGACGCCTAAGTCAGTGAGGCATGCTGAGTAAACGGAACTAATTTCACTCTAAATAACCTGTTTAAATTAAAAAACATGCCCTCTGCCCTTGTCTCCCTACTCACACCCACCCACCCTCATATCCACACTTCTGTGGATTCCCGAAATGACCATTTTGTATCTATTTATTTCATTTCTATACCACCAATGTACTGACAAACTCTACTCTAGATCAACGTTTCCCAAACTATGTTCCATGGAACACTGGTGGACTTCAATTCCCAGAAGCCATTGGCTGATCAGTGCTTTGGGGAATTGACTTAGCCTTCTGGGAATTAAAGCCCCAAAACCAAAGCCTGGGAAACACTGTTCTAGACGGCTCACAGTAACAATAAAATCATTCTATACACCTATCCGAACAATGAGAAACCTGGGGAGCATAGTGAATAGTAGAGACATCAAATTGCAAATAAAAATTCGCATAGTCAAAGCAATGGTATTCCCTGTGGCAATGTATGGTTGTGAGAGTTGGACCATTAGGAAAGCTGAGCGCAGAAGAATAGATGCCTTTGAGATGTGGTGTTGGAGGAGAGTTTTGAGAGTCCCCTGGACAGCAAGGAGAACAAATAGGTCAATCTTAGAAGAAATCAACCCTGACTGCTCCTTAAAAGGTCAAATAGCAAAGATGAAGCTAAAGTACTTTGGACATCAAATGAGAAGAGAAGATTCACTTGAGAAGGCCTTGATGCTGGGAAGGTTGGAGGGCAAAAGAAGAAGAGGGCAGCCAAAAATGAGATGGCTAGATGGTATTGTGGACGTAATGGGCACAGAGCTGAGTGAGTTGAGGAGGATGGTGGAGGACAGGAGTGCCTGGCGGACAGTGGTCTATGTGGTCGCAGAGGGTCGGAATCGACTGTGCAACTGAACAACAAAATCTGAACAAACAATGGGAACAAACAAGGCCAAGAAAGGACAACAGCAAAGCTCAAAACAGACATGGCCAAAAAAATCCCCTGAGATTAAACTAAGGCTATCAAAGGAAATCACCAAAGGGACAAGATATTTGTAAGATTATGGTTGCAGGGTGGTAGCGCCTCTCTAGCAGATGGAACAATGAGAGAGCCTCTCCTGTCTGCTCTGGTGGGACAGACAGATGTTCTTGGGGTGACATACTCTCTTAAGTATCCTAGCCCACTACCATGTAGGACTTTAAAGGTAATAACCAGCACCTTGAATTGCACCCAGAGGCACACTGGCAACCAGTGCAGTTCAGATTTTAGTAATTTTCAAAAAAGTTGGAAGTAGAAGACCTGGCAAATATGTGCTGGGAAAGAATTCCGTACTAATGGGACTATGACTAAGAAGGCTTGGTTCCACTTACCAACATTCAGAGCCCTCTTCAGGGTGGGAACCTGTAACCTCAAGGCTTGTGAAGACCAGGGGGGTTGGGCCACATTTCTATGGGAGAAATGATCCAACAGATATTGAGATCCCAGGCCATATTGTATGGAATGTCCCATAGTGATGGTTATCTCTGTTCAAAGATGCTCCCAAAAATAGCCTTCCTGGCCTTTACTTGGACCACTAGGAATCAGATCTTTTAGAGGCAATAAACAACCTAGTCCAGTTTCAAATCCGACCTATATTCGATTGAGACCTGTAGATGCCGTTTTTAATTAATTAATTAGTATCCTGCCATACGTAGTGATTGAAACTGCTCTAGATGGCTCGCAATGAATAAAGAAGACATCAGAGAATACAAATATGCATAAAATGACAAGGAACAGTCAAATCAAGTACTGTAATATAAAAAAAAAACATAACCCTATAAAACATACACAAACTTCAACGGCACCAGTACCAATTCCAGCAATCTAAAAAAATATAATTCTCAAGAATTAATTTGTTCAGATTTTCAATGTAGATGAATCAGCAAAACAAACAGAAAACAAATACAGAGGATAGCATGAAACTATATTTTACATTGCATGGAATGTAAACTTTTTGGTGGAAAATTCAAGATTTCATTCCCCAGAAAAATACAGAAAAAGATTTCTGCATTTCCCACCCAACCCCAATAAATAAATAAATTGGGAAGGGCATCTATGAATGTGAAAAGTGCAGAAGAACTTTTGTAATCTTGCCCAGCAAGGATCCAGGATGATCTGGTGAGTAAGCTGATATCATTTGCATTCATATTCATGCATCCCTTTTTGAAGTCCAGCTCATAGTTCTGAGTACATTTTACCACTGAGATGAAATAATCCTTCCAGCTAGCCATGCTGAGATTAAATCAGAACAGCAGACCAAACAGAAAGAGTAGTGTGTGATTTTTTGAGCTATCTGCAAAATTGTTTGGCCATTAATTTTACAGAAAGAGCCGTAGTTATATTGAGAAGTAATGGCTTCCTGGATTGGTCAAATTGTTCTGCAGGTTTAAACTTACAGAAATAAGGGAAAATGTAGCAAGAGACAGCAACATAAACTGTATATTTTTCTCACTGTTCTTAGTCCTAACTTTGCTGCATTTCACAAAATCCTGTTTCTTTTTCTTCCACATTGTTGTTTCATATCAGGTTATGAGACTTTGTGGTGAACTCCTGCACTGGATTCTATGTGCATTTTTGCACAGATTCACTAATGAAGATATTTGCTATGGTAATAGAGTAGACCATTGATGGCAGACCTTGACATTCCAGGTGTTCTTGAACTTCAATTCCCAGAAGCTCTGATCAGCAGGAGTGCTGATCAGGGCTTCCGGGAATTGAAGTCCAAGAACACCTGGAGTGCCAAGTTTTCCCATCAATGGAGTAGCCCAGCATCTCAACTCCAAGTGTCAGACAGTGGTTAACTAACCTAACCACCCTAATGACTAATGGCCTTGGGTGACGAAATCCACAGGAAAGGGTGATGCTCCCCAAGTGGATTAAATCCCACTTGAATCCATCTTGATGGAGGGCAGCAGCTTCATCCATCCCAGCCTGGGGCTGAGGAAGGCTTTGTGTGCCAAAAGGGCTCAGGACCAGAAAGTGACTCACAGAACTGGATCAGTGGTATGGGTGTCACGTTGTGATGCAGAAGGCAGATGAAATGCCACAGCAATATATTCTCAGGACAGTCTTCTTGGCTGATCGCAACTGTAGCTGTAGCTGTAACTGTAACTGTAACTGTAACTGTAACTGTAACTGTAACTGTTATATTTTGAAATTAGTTTGAAATTCAAACAGATAGGCATCTGCCTAACAACACACCTGTTGTTGAAAAGAAGAAGGCCTGGTTTATTGGCATTGATATATCAGGAGATGTACAAATTGAAGACTGACAACTGGAGAAAATCTCAAAATATCGTGATTTGCAAATTTATTTATTTATTTATTTATTTTATTTTATTTTATTTTATTTATTGTTCATACTTGATATCCCGCCCCAATCGGGTAAACCCGACTCTGGGCGGCTTACATCCTGAATCATAATATAAAAGCCTTAAAAATTCATAAAATTCATAAAAAATTTAAAACATTCAACAATAAAAGCAAATAAACACATAATAACTGATACAAATATCAGATCGGGGGGGGGGGGATGGCTGCTCTTAAATTAGCCATCCTGGGTGGGAACCTACATTGCTGTGTCCCCACACTTGGCCCGCCAGCCATGTCTTCAAGCCCTTCCGAAAGGGCAGGAGCTCCGCCTGCAGGCGCAACTCTGTCGGGAGAAGGTTCCACAGGGCCGGGGCGAACACAGAAAAGGCTCTCTTCCTGGTGCTCATGAGGCGAGCCTCCCTGGCCGATGGAGTAACAAGAGAGCCCCTCCGGTCCGCCCTGGTGGGACGGGCAGATGTTCTTAGGGTGACGCGGTCTCTTAGGTATCCTGGCCCACTACCATGTAGGGCTTTAAAGGTAATGACCAGCACCTTGAATTGCACCCGGAGGCAAACTGGCAACCAGTGCAGCTCCCGAAGCAGTGGTGAAGCCCGAGCATAACGCCCGCACCCCATCACCACCCGGGCTGCCGCATTCTGGACCAGCTGAAGCCTCCGAATGGTCACCAAGGGCAGCCCCATGTAGAGCGCATTACAGTAATCAAGTCTGGAGGTGACCAAAGCATGCGTGACCATAAGCAAGGCGTCCCGGTCTAGGAGGGGGCGTAACTGGCGTATTACACGAAGTTGTGCAAAAGCCCTCCTGGCCACGGCTGAAGTCGGGTGTCTATGGCAGAGGAAATCTGTTGTTGTTTCCATAGTGATCGGAGCCCTTGGAGCAGTCCCTAAAGGACTCCCTAGATATTTGAAATTTTTGGACTTAACTGATTTGAACATCCTAACTCTCCAAAAAACAATTCTACTGGGGACTACATATATACACAGACGTTGCCTTTGGTTAGGGCTTGAACTGAATATGTCCCCAAGAGCTGGGACAAAGACGGGTGCTCAATCCACCATACAGAGTACCCGGGTCTCGAACTGCTGACTTGCCAGCCTTCCAGCTAACAAGGCGAGTTTCTTCACCACTGAGCCACTACAGTCAATATTCAGATTCAGATTCAGCAGAAGAAGGGTTTTGCACCAGATTCTGTCGGGTCACAAATTCTAAACTTCATCAGAAAGTGTATGAAGCCCAGGTCAAAGTGGGGTATTCCAGAGTGGAGCAAAAGGAAGCAGAGTTAGTCTTCAGTTTGTCAAGGGCACAAGTGAACTCGAAGGGGCCGGTTGGCAGCAGGTGGGGTTTTTTCCTCTTTACTTGGTTTGGTTGTTTTTTTTAAAAAAAAAAAAAGTCCTCAAGCTAACTATCTGAAACTTTGCACCTTTACTCCTCTTTTAAAGGTCTCTCATGTACCAGAACAAAAGCACAGCTATAGAATGACTGTGCACTTTATCTAAAGTGTCTATCTCTCTCCTGTGGTCTAAAGCATTCTGGTGTATATCTTTTCCCCCCAATTTGAAAACACCTCCATTGTTTTGCAAAGCCAAATCACACCCTCAGGGATACCTGTATATGAATGCTTGAAGCAAGTCATGTTTCTCTTCTAGCTGTGAGCTTCTGGAAGTGTGAGGCTGAGGATGACAACACACCCTTGCATCCTGACATAAAGGATGGCTTTATAGCTTAGCCCCTGTGGCACAAAGGTTAAGCTGCAAACTCTGCTCATGATCCGAGTTTGATCCTGATGGCCTCCAGGTTGACTCACCCATCCATGCTTCCAAAGTCGGTAAAATAAGTACCCAGATAGTTGAGGAGTCAAATGTTGATCCCCTTGTGAACTGTCTAGACCAGGGGTTCCCAAACTTTTTATGATGTGGGCCAGACCATGCCTCCTGGACAGCTGAGTGGGCCGGACTGCTGGTTTACCCCCAGGATAAATGCTGCCGTAAAATGCATCCATGGCCCTTGTAAACATGTTTACAACAGCTGCAGTCACATTTACAGCTGTCGTAAATGTGTCTGCTTCTGCTTCTGGTGCAGCGGCGACATGGGCCACATGAAATAGTGCCACGGGTTGGGTCCGCCCACAGGTCATAGGTTGAGAACCCCTTGTCTAGAGAGTGATCAAGGGGGTGGTGTAGAAGTGTAATTGCTATAATTAGTGAGCACATCTGCATACAAATGCATTGAGTTACCTGCACACAGGTACACCATGAAGCAGGGGAAACACATCTGAAGAAGAGAGTTAGGATGAGCCAAGAAGATTTTGCTTCACCACTTTAAGATGCTCATAAAGAAAAATAACTTATCATCCTAAAGTCAGTGTAACCTAATAAAGCCACATTCAGCCACACTCTAAGAGAGTTTTGTAACCCCCTAACTCTGACCAAAGGGCTGTGGTGACTTAGAAGGTCAGCAGTTTGATACCCAAGTGCTCTGTGATGGAATGAGCTCCCATCGTCTGTCCCAGCTCCTGCCAACCTAGTGGTTTGAAAGCAAGAAATTGCAAGTAGATAAATTGATACCACTTTGGCAGGAAAGGTAACAGCATTCCATGTGCTTTGGTGTCTAGTCATACCTGCCACACGACCATGGAAACATTTTCAGACGCATACAGTGCTGGAGATGAGCACTACACTCTAGAGTCAGATACGGCTGGCTTTCAAGCAAGGGAGACCTTTACGTTTACCTAACTCTAACCAGAGAGTCCCCCTCTTTAAAAGCATGCTCAAAAATCCAGGGGGAAAGTCTACTTCTGCTCTCCAAGAGCAGCCATGCTAACATCTGGGGCCCGGGGGGGGGGGGAACGTAAAACCAAATGTGTCCATCTGAAACCACCTATTTGGTTTCCTGCTGGCCCTGTTGTTATTTTTTAAACTCATGTTTAAAACTCATGTTTAAACTCCAGAAGTGAAGATGATTATTATTGTACTAAAACGTAATCCAAGGCGATCCATGAGCCGCAGAATAGCTCAAACCGTTGCCAGGTATTGCCAGAAAGTTTTTAAAGGACAAATTAACAACCGCAAAGAATGTGCACATGATTATCCTATGGAGAACCATGAGCCTAATGCGCACTCTTTTCTTTCGGAAGTGGAAGTGTGTGAGAAACAGAGACATGGAGGGATTTGCGTCAAGCCCCCCCAGCAAAGGTAAGGTGAAAAACAAACATGGGGGAGAAAGAATTAGTATTTCTGTATTATCCACTATTTATGTGTGGGGTATTCTCCCCCCCCCCTCCACCCTCTCCTCGACCTATCTTTTAGAAGTCATTCAGAAATGTTAATGATCTGGTGGCAAAACTAGCAATTGGAGTTGACGAATGAGGAAGCAACTCCACGAGGCTGTGCAGCTAATGGTTTCCTACAAGTGCTGATTAAGCATCATCTTTCCATCTCATTCTCCCCGTTCTTTGATTTATGTCGAGAGACACACACACAAACCGCTCTACGCTGGTAGTTTTATTTAGCTAGCAACTATTTCGTAGGATGACCAACTTTCCCCTATACATCTCAATTTTTTTCCCCAATGAGGAGGGGAGAAGAGGAGGGAATTATATTTAATCATGGTTGTTTCCCCTCTTCTTCTTTTGGTCCTCCTTAAAATAATTGTTGCCTTTTTGCTTTTTTTTAATGGGGTTATCTTTTAAGGCAGGTTATAAGGCATATTGCATCTGTGATGCCTTTAAGACCCTACTGTAGGGGCACTCAGATGCTGGGACCTTTCCCTGATGTGCTCCATGGGCCAGTGTATTTAGGTCAGAGCAGGACTGCAGACTTCCAGCTACGATGCTCAACTTGCCTGATCTCTAATGCTCACCTTCCTCTGCTGACAGTCTGGATGAAGATTCCTGCGTCTTCCAGAACCGGCTACGAGGACTGAATCTTTGCACTGATCTGATGATGGCTTTTGCCTGATATGCCATCTGTGCTTGCTGGACAAATAAGGACTACTCGGGGTAGGCCTCCACCAGGAGGACCAGAAGCTGTAGAACTCTTTGGCTTTCTCTGTAATAACAGCTTGCATTTACCCTGCTGGACTGTACTGCTACTGAACTGTATGGACTTGTATAGAGCACAACTGAACTGTCTCAGTGAGGTCAACTGAGCAGCCCAAGAGAATAGATCTGTTTTGTGTTGCACTGTATATATGTTCAACCTTTTTACTTCCTGAGTAAACCTACTTTGAGTTTTCTTCTGCACCAAGATCTGTCTCCCTGTTTTTCTCACAAGGGACCACCTTGCCAGGTGTGAACCTCTTGCTGGCCACTGGATTGGTCAAATTGTTCTGCTAACCATTTACATCAACAAGGGTCCCCAACCTTTTTAAGCCAGGGGCTGAGCTATGCTCCATCAGACAGCTTCAGGGGCCAGATGGCCATTTTGCCCTTCCTCAACCACATGGCACTCCCTGTTTTATGGTATGTACAAATCTTGAAGAAGAAAGAGCATAGAAGCTATCATTTTCTGTCTTGCATGGTGATGGGCTCATTATGAAACATCCAAAAAGATGATCGGCTTTTCCGGCGATCCTACATTTCTTGCGCTAATGGGAACTGTCTGCTGCTATTTCTGCTTGTCTTAAAAATAGCTCAGCGGAGCTTCATGATCCTTCAAGAAGTATCACCCGCTGCATTCTGACTCTGGAAAAGGTTAAGAGAGAGTTTGAAGACTGGGCAAGCAAACATTTCATTCCTGGCATCAAATGGGGCTCAAACGAGACATTAAGAGTACAGTATAGTATAGAGTATTCCCTGGAATTAAGCCCAATTTTATTCTCAGAATGTAGTTTCCTAAAAGGTACAAGCCACGAAATAAGGTTGCGTTCAATTTTTAATGACCACTCTAATCCTGGCCTAACTTTGTACCAAAATTACAGATATATCCCTAGACTGCAGGAGGTTGGATTTTGGGTCAGTTTACTCTTCCTTCACCTGGACTCTTCCCATCCTTTTCTTTCTTCCTCTGGCAACAGGTTTTGGACAAAATGCAATTCTGTTGGCAGAAAATACTCTGCAGACAGAAAAGAAAAATCTCCATTGGTAGAAGATACTTGATCCCAATCCTAGTCCCCTACAATTTCTAGATATTTGTGTAAAGTTTACATTGCCCATTTGGGGTCAACTAATTTGTTTGTTTGTTTGTTTAATCAAACTTTTATTCATTATCTGAAATCTTGCTGCTCAGCGTACTAAGTCATACCTGAGTAGGCCCATTGAATCAGTGGGGAGGGGATGAGCCAACCGCTCTGCAAGACTCCTCTAATTGTGACATTCTTCAGTAAATTGCAACCAAAGTAGGCTCATTTGAATCCCTATAGCTTACTGTGATGAATCATCAGATCCTCACTGATTCAATGCCTACCTTAATATGACTTAATATGCTATGTAACAAGATTTCAGCCACTATATTTAAATGTGAATTTTTATGCGTCAAAAGGGGGGGGGGGGACAGACCAATGTGAAATAGATCAGAGTTGTGTGTTAAATACGAAGAAATAAAATTATTATTATTATTTCAAATTTATATTGCTGCCCACTTGCCGTGGCGACAACTAATGGATTGATCCATTTACAAAGGGGTTTGCAACCTACGGCCCATGGGCCAGCCCCCTGGCCCCCAATGCCCTTCCACCTGGCCCACAGCAATGACTCCAGAAGTGGAAACGGGCACGTTTACAAGAGCCATAAATGTGCTCACGCATGCACAAATGTACCTGCCATGGTTTATGACAGCGTTTGTGGCAGGGGGAAGCCCCTTGTCTGAGAAAGCCTTGATGCTGGGAAAGGTTGGAGGGCAAAAGAAGAAGGGGGCGGCAGAGACTGAGATGGTATTGTTGATGGAATGGGCACAGAGCTGGGTGGGTTGAGGAGGATGGTGGAGGACAGAGACGCTTGCGCGAGCAATGGTCCATGGGGTCGCAAAGGGTCAGAATCGACTGTGCGACTGGACAACAACAAAATCCACACAAACATTTCCAGAGATTAGATGCCTACAATAGCAATGCTGATTATTATTATGGTGATATTTTCCTTGTTTGCCCCTTGGTTCCCGCAAAAGACAAATATACCAATGATTGAGGTCCTCACTGCTGAACAGAGTTTTGGAAGCATTTTCAAAATACAGCGGCCATTCCTTTCAATCCCCTTATTTCCAGAAAAAGGTACAATCTTCAAAAATAAACCAAACCAAAGAAGAGAATTATTTGAATAATAACATCTCTCTCAGCTAATTCTTGGTTTTTCCCTTACACATCCATTGCATGGATGTACTAAACCCATTAGCAGCTCTGAAATGGAAAAGGTCACCTTGAAACAAATGACTGTAAAGTACCCCACCAATTGTAATGTTGACTCTCAACAGCGTCTGTGAACATGAGCTGCTCTGCTCTGCTAATGGTGTGTTAATTGGCAAAATGGGCATGTAACCTCTTTGTTTGCTGCTTGAGAGGTCTGTACTTCATTGTTAAAAGGTGCCACTGGGGAGAGGAGAAGAGAACTAATCCTACCATCCTTTTCCACACATTATCTTCTTGAGATTGTTTTATTTCAATGTTTCAGATACAAGCATCACCTAGGAGGATTAAAGTTGGGGATAACCTGACCTGTCTTGACCTGCTACTCCTGGGAAGGATTTTGAACAGTGATCTCTTGAGGATGCTCAGCCTGGCCTCGTGTTAGAGACGAGGGTGTCATAACCCACCAGAAGGCTCCTACAGTGAGAATAAGTTGAAATCTACTATACTAGTTACTATGTTTGATGATCTCACTGACTCTACAAATCCCAGACGCAGGAGTCTGAACCACGAGACAGAAAAAGCTCAGCTCCATGCCTGGAGAATGACACAAACTGAAGCCTAAAAGCTTACTAGAAGTCACTGAGCAAAATGTCCAGTAGTAAAGAAAGACTTATTTTGAACCAACGAACAGGAAATATCCTTGAAGGAAAGCTCTACTTCCTAGGAAGATGAGATGGCCATAGACATTCAGTCTAGTTCCTCTTCCAAGGGAAACAGGTGCGTCAATGTCTATGTCCAACTCTAGGGTTCAATGCTCTTCTCTGTTTCATAGCAGAAGAGCCAGCACTGTCTGCTTCTGCAGATGTTTCTGTGTTCATGTGGCAGGCATGACTAGACACCGGAGCACACAGAACACTGTTTACCTTCCCACCCAAGTGGTCCCTGTTTATCTACTTGCAATTTCTTGCTTTCGAACTACTAGGTTGGCAGGAGCTGGAAGAAAGATGAGAGCTCATACTGTCCTGCAGTATTCAGGTATCAAACTGCTGACCTTTTGCCATCCAGTCAGTGTCTTAGCCACTTGAGCCACTGCAGTCACTGCCTTGGATCATACAGCTGTTCAAAATATTGTCTCGTCCAGATTTTATGTACTGTGTACCATGATCCTTTCTGTTACAGATTTAGGGCTGGCTTAGCTGTATGTTTAGGCTCTTTTTATTATTTGTTGTTATAATTGAACTGTATTATTCTTACACATTCAGATCTGGGTCAACCTCAACTGGTTGTCCTAGATCAGGGGTGCCCAAACTTTTCGGCCTGTGGGCTGGCCACATGGTTCAACGGGCCATCCACATGGTTCAGTGAGCATGTGGTTCCACCAGAAGCAGAAGTAAAACGTGCCTTGCAATCTGTTTTGCAACAGGATGAGATAGATTTGAGGCTGCCATTTTCTCTGTTTAACAGAGAAATCCCATGGGCTGGATTTGACCCAATCCAACCCACGGGTCAAAGTTTGGGCACCCCTGTCCTAGATTATTAGTAGAACTCTTCTCTGTTCAGTAGTTACTTGCTTTGTGCCGTTCCTTCTTGAGCTTTATCTGGTCTGTCTTCTTTACTTCCTCTATTACCTCCTCAGATGTTGAGGGAGATACAAGGTTCTTGCTCTGGTGCTTCTAGCAGCCTCCACCACCAGCATTTGGTGTCCTTGTAATATTTCTTTGATGTTGTCTCTCTGCCTTCCTTTGGGTCTGCCTCATGCTCTTTGACCTCCTCCTCCTCCTCCTCCTCCTCCTCCTCCTCCTTCTTCTTCCTCTTCCTCCTCCTCCTCCTCCTCCTCCTCCTCCTCCTCCTCCTCCTTCTTCTTCTTCTTCCTCTTCCTCCTCCTCCTCCTCCTCCTCCTCCTCCTCCTCCTCCTCCTCCTCCTCCTCCTCCTCCTCTTCTTCTTCTTCTTCTTCTTCTTCTTCTTCTTCTTCTTCTTCTTCTTCTTCTTCTTCTTCTTCTTCTTCTTCTTCTTCTTCTTCTTCTTCTTCTTCTTCTTCTTCTTCTTCTTCTTCTTCTTCTTCTTCTTCTTCTTCTTCTTCTTCTTCTTCTTCTTCTTCTTCTTCTATGTCTAGGCCAGTTGTGAAACTGCCAAAGTGAAGCCATGTTTGGAGAGTTCCTTCCGCAGTTCCTTTCGCCTGACCAGGTGTGACTGACGTATAGTATAGAATTCCAAGACATTCTCTCCAAATGGGCAAACCACTTTAGTTGTTGTTTCTGCATATTTAGTTTGACATTGGTTCTACTCCAATTCCTATAATCTCATTTCTGGTCTGTCAATTTACTGTATCTGAGCCATACAAATTTAAGACAGGCAAGATTTTTTGCCTCTCTATGGGGACAGAGAAAAAAGCAGACATATTTTCTACTCTCTTTAAATAAAACAAAAAGGTCATCAAAGAACCCTATTTACCAAAGACTTACACTAATTAGAGCCATATTATGCATTACAGATAACACATCTGATAGTAAGCTTTCCAGAGAGGCAGTTCCAGAAGAATATTTTGAGTAGGGAATTGTACTTGCAAAGAAAGCTTTGATTTGCTCTGGATGACAACACACACACACACACACACACACACACACACACACACACACACACACACACACACACACACACACACACACACACACACACACACACACACACGGCGTCTAGTTCATTCGCAAACATTGAGAGGTCTCCAAAGCCCCCGCTGTGAAAATCAGATATCTGCATAACTTAAGCAATGTCCTCTACTAATGATAAGCTATCTGTGATGAGTAATTTGGCCCTTACAACTAAAAGCCCAATAAAGACAAGAACCCTGAACACTTCCTGTTTCTGTACCATCAATTTTATGATTATATATGGGAAAGTCCTGTCTGAGTGTCTATTGACTGATTGAGTGATTGATGTGCTTCACTGTCTCCATCACATATTTTAAAACTCCAAGTTCTTCAGTAGAACATTGTTTAAATGTGGGTAGCACGTAAAAATGAAATCAAATGCTTACCAGTTTCACCAGTATCAAAAGAGGGACGGGGAACTTTGTTGATGGAACAGGATTATCCCTGTGCCTCCCTGCCATAGAAGTGTTAACAGGGAGCTGCCTTTGTTAGGAAGAAGTGGCAACTGTCATTTGGCACATTAGAGGTCTCCCTTGCTTGAAAGCCACTTGTGTCCAATTCTAGGGGATGCTACTCATCTCCATTTACAGCCAAAGAGCCAGCACTCTCTACACACCCAGTCTTCTCTGATCATCAAAGTCATGCCAAGTTTACCCGGGATAGCCCTTGGTTTGCAGACCACAAAACAATCATGGGATCTCTAGATAGTGCTTGCAAAGAGAGTTCTGCCCAAAATGCTAGCGAGCCATTGTAAGTAGACCAGTGGACCAACTCAGAAGGAAGTAGCTTCCTTCATCCCAGCACATTACTTTGGATCATGATCCTTTCCGTAAGCAGAACACATGTGGCTTCCCTGCCTGAATCACAGCACACATTTTTGCATTCAAAACAAGCCTCTTATTAGACACTCATTTCCAAGGTGTGTATGCTTCACTATGTCATTCTCTCACGCAACTCAAGGACTGTCAACACCATTTCTAGCTATATTGTTGGAATGTGAAAGAAACAACCCAGCGAGGCGGAGAGATAACAAACATTGATTGAAATGAAATCATATACCATAGGCTGTGCATAAACCATAGACTAGATTTATAGTTACAGTAACTGCATCATTACACCCAAGTATTGAGGACACTGTGTGTGCCAATGTTGGGTCAATAAGAAATATTGATCGACAGTTCTGCCAACACCTGTGATCTCAATAAAAAGCAGACAGGTGCCGTATTTCATATCTAGACTTTCCCCATGTTGGCTGTGTGTTTATAGGTCCAAGGAAATGCATGTGACAGTTCTGGATTTAGGATGTCTTCTGTGTTTCATATTACAGCTAGAATATACAGTGGTACCTTGAGTTACAAATTTAATATGTTCCAAGGCATTTTTCATGTTATGAAAAAAAAATTGTAACTCAAATTTCCCATGGGAATGCATTGAAAACCAAAATTCATAACATGAAACATGGTTTCCCATAGAAATGCATTGAAAACCAATTAATCTTTTCCAGAAAAATTGGTAACTCGAGCCATTATTTTCAATTGATTTTCATTCATATTGTGAAAATTTTGTAACTCAAACCATTTGTAACTCGAGGTACCACTGTACAGAGTTGTTGTCCATAAAGCAGTCATGAGGCCAGTACTGCACAAGAAGAGAGACCTGTTGTTACCACTGTGAGTTTCATTGAATATGCTAGTAAATATTTCTACTTTAGGGTTGTTTAGAGTGGGGGACCCCCAAATACTGGACATAATGAACCTAGAACACTTAGCTCAGGTTTCTTTATTTTAATGTGCTTACTGAACTAAAATTGTTTCATTTGCCTAATCAATCTGTAAACTATTTTTTCTACAATATATACTTTTTTAAAGGACAAGAAGATGATTGGAGTTGTTTAATTTCCTATGTGCTACCTTACTTACAGCCTAGATTCTGGTCAGGACGTGTGAGTAGGCAAGCTAGAATCCTGGATTGCTTTGCTGGAGGGAGTCAGTTCAGGTGCAGTCCCACTTCCATGTAGGCTGAGATCCTACTCATAAGTAAAGGAGCTATTACAGAAGGAAGGAAAAGTTTTGGCCTTCTAATTTATTTGATTTACGACAAGCCAATCATAATATGTTTAACACATTTACTACACTATTTATTGTGGCAGATAAGATTTACAGAACGTGGAATATGGTAGCCTAGAGAGTAGCTTAGCTCAGATGAATACTGCCACCTTCTTATCAGCTAAGAAGTGCACTGAACTAAGCCTCTGGCTGAAAGCACAGATTGTGATTCATAACTGTAAACCAGGAGTGCCCAAACTATGGCCTTCAGGCCAGATCTGGCCCCATGCCAATTCATCTGGCCCACACTGCCCTCATTTCTCCCAGAAGCAGAAGCAAGATGCACCTGTACATGTTTTGCTTCTGCTTCCAGGAGTGACAAGGGCAGCATGAGCTAGAAGAATGGGCATCTGGCCCATGAGCCATAGTTTGGGCACCCCTTGTTGCAAAACAGGTGTGTTTTATTTCCGCTTTTGATGGGAGGACTAACGTGACCGGCTCAATGAAACATGTGACCGGCCTGTGGCCCGAAAAGTTTGGACACCCCTGTTGTAAAAGCAAGACATATCCCCCCCCCCCCATATGCCATCAAGTTGATTTTGATTTTTGCATTATTATCAACTCAGGTTTTAGGCAGGCTTCTTCTCTAACCCTAATTAGCCTGACCTTTATCTGTCAATATTAGGGATGTTCAAGGTGGCATGGTAGAACATTTGATCATTGTTACCATAACAGTCCAAGAGATGCTATGAAGCAGCAAATATAACAGTTGTCTCAGGACATTAAGAACATACAGGCTGTGCCATCTGAGATCACAATTCAGAAGTGCTACAAAGAGGAAACAGATCAGCTGCTGTAGGAGCGTGAGTGTGTGCTATGCTATCCTAATTCCAGATCAAAGGAGAGGTACATCCAATGCAACTTAACAAAGATTGATCTGAACAAGAGATGCAACATTTAAACAAGCCATCATCTTCTGATCAACTCAAATAGCATGGTAATTGACTGTATAACAGAGATGCAGGCAGACAGGTGGATGGGGCTTGCTCAAAATGACAAGGAACACTGTTCAACCATATCGCATTCACTGAAATTAATAGTTTTGCATCTCCACGGATGGCTGTGAAATATTTTTGGGTGGCTGCAAAAGATAATCATAGCTTGCAGAAGCAATTGCAAAAAATTGCAAAAATTGCAAAAAAATTGCAAAAAAACTGCAAAAATTGCAAAAAACTGCAAAAATTGCAAAAAATGCAAAAAAAGGGGGGGGAAATGCAAAATTGCAAAAATTGCAAAAAAAAAAAAAAGCTTTGAAATGATACCCCAGTTGAACAGTCTGGAAAATCATTGCTTAAAGGTCTGAATCTAAACAGTTCAGGGTCTGAGAAAGAGGGAAGCTCATCCTAAAATTGAAGAGTGAAGCTGTCACTCCCCTGAAGCTAAAATCTCAGGATTCAAGGATGTCTAAGGAGTTAAATGGGACTACTTCCCCATTCCTCTGAGCCAAGCAACTATAGAAATGTTTTTATTGAGTTTACCAAACTCAACACAAGTATAGTTTTCACACCTCCCATGACTGGATGAGAAATGAAACACATCATACTTTGAGAATTCACACTTAATTAAGTTTAGTAGATATGATGGAAGAATAATATGCACACAGCCCTTCTGTACCCTTTAAAATGTAAACATTTAAATTGCACACCACTGGGAAAAATATGTACAGATGTACTTTAATCAATGGGGGGATATTTATCAGCGATGTAAACTGCAAAACTAAATGCTCTGATTAGATAATGTATGCGAGGAAACCCAAATGGTGTTTAAATAACCAAAAAATGAATAAACACAATGAAGCACTGAAAGGTGTGTGTGTGTGTGTGTGTGTGTGTGAGTGTGTGTGTGTGTGTGTGTGTGTGTGTGTGTGAGAGAGAGAGAGAGAGAGAGAGAGAGAAATTTACACAGAAAAACTGGGTAGTTTTCTTAGATTTGGAATTGGAATACTACTTCTTGACAGCTGTGGTATACAGCCATCTGTATATTAACAGGGGTGTTAACATAGCTTTTTAAAAGGTCAGATTAAATTGTTACTGAATTATTTTCTAAACAAAATTTGAACTGAGCTTAGCATTTCAAGAGGAAGAAATCCTTTCAAAAGGCTAGCAAACTCAATCAGACTCAAGAAACCTCAAAAGATGCCAAAAATGTATAGACATTTAAAGAGATGTTATCTTTGCCTTACTTTTCAAAGCTAGATTGAATTATGGTAGCAATGGGTAGTTTGATGTTTGCTCAAAAGAATGAATGCTAATTTTGCAATGCGACAGGCGGGACAGTCAAAGAAAACGGCAGGAGCACGGTTGTCATTCAAGGAGCGCAAGACCATTTTGAAGAGGTGCGGTTGAGATTCCCCCATGTTCTCCTGTCCCAACACTCCTTCACTTCTACCTATGGGGGACCTTTAAGGATGTGGTGAACCAGCTACATTGGCAGTAATTCAGGAAGGCATTAAAATGGCATGTGCAGTGATACAAGTGGACACTTTGGTCAACATTGCCCATGCAATAGTTCATCATAATCAGAAGTGACTAGATGCTGATGGTAACCACTTTGTACACCTCCTGTAATTGCATAAGTCAGTGTTTCCCAAATGCTGGTTTGTGGACTTCAATTCCCAGAAGCCTAAGTCATTTCCCCAAAGCACTGATCAGCCAATGTACTGACTTAGGTTTCTAGGAATTGAAGTCCCCCTGTGGGCTGTGTACCCCCTCTTGGGAACCACTGGCATAAGTTAATTGTGATTTGTGCTTATCTTTTATTATTGATATATATTGAATATTACAATTCTAATACAGTTTTTCCCTTTTGTAAAATGTGTATACAGTTGTGGTACCTTCTGTATTTATAGATGGCAATAAAGCATGACCATCTAAAATGGGGATATCCAACCTTTTTATGCCATGGGCCTGACCACACTCCCCGGATGGCTAATCAGGCCTGACCATGCCCCTGGAAGTTGAAGCGGACGCACTTACAACAGCCATAAATGTGCCCACTTCCACATTTTTGACAGGCACTGTGTGTTTACACATGCACGGGCATGTTTTATGGTTGACGTAAACACATCTGCTTCCACTTCCAGGTGTGTCAATGGTGGTGGCAGGTCACATTAAATGGTGCTATGGGCCAGGTCTGGTCCATGGGCCGTAGGTTGGGAATCCCTGATTTAAAAGGTGCCTAGACTTCTTGAACCTTATTAGAGTTTCTATCCAAAAAAATTTACTTGTAGTTTTACTTGTTCCTCTGGTAATGTGATCTATGCCATCTTCCGCCATAAATATCCTTCTGCCCTCTAAATAGGTCAAACAGGACAATCTCTTCACCAAAGAATTAATGGACACAAATCAGGCATCAGAAATGCCAACACACTGAAACCTATTTCAAAATATTTCAAAATTTACCTTAACTTGAAAGATGCTATTCTGGAACAAGGAAATTACAAAACAAAAATCTAGAGAAACAGCAGAGATAAAATATATGTGTTTGGTAGACACACATCACAAATGTTTGAAAATTGTTGTTGTTGTTCAGTCACACAGTCAATTCCAACCCTTTGTGACCCCATGGACCACTGCCATTTGAAAATTAGGCAAGGTTTTCTGGGACAATGGTCAAATTAAAAATGCCACAACTAAGAGGTTGTATTTATCTGGTAGAACAGACTTCAAAATGTGTGGTGATGGTAAGATAATTCTCAGGACAGTTGACCTCTGGCCATGCCCCTCTAATAGAGGGTGCTCAATTAACCCACTAGTGCAGTGATTCTCAACCTGAGGCCCATGAGCACCATTTCACGTGGCCCATCACCACCTCCACCACATCTGGAAGTGCCATGTGGTGGAGGAAGGGCAAAATGGTCGTCCAGCCCCCAAAGCTGTCTGAGAGAGCATGACCCGAGCCCCAGCTTTAAAAGGTTGAGAACTCCTGCATTAGTAGATGTGTAATGTCAGAATGTTTATTTTGCTGAAACAGAACCAAACGCCCATCAGATATCCTCTGTTATTACTGCTGTAAATAACCATATTGATTGCTTGTTATTAGTGGCTGTAAATAACTCAGAGAGTTATTTGAATACCCATCTGCTGAACCAACTGTTTGGCCAGTCACTCCAGGCTTCTATACCAGATATGTATAAATGGATACCAAGAAAATTCACTCTTATGTCTGACAAAGTGGACTTGTTCCACGGAAGCGAACATTAAAATACAGGAGTTAGTCTTTAAGGTGCCACAATGTGTTTTTTTTGTGTTGTTGTTGTTTTGTTCACTCTCTGATATCCAATTTGATACTGATGAAGCACCAGAGGGAACTTAGTGGTTCCTTGGGATTATGCAGGAGGATTTGTCAGAGATGGATCATTTTCTGACCAGGTGAAACATCACAGAACTTTGTGTTAAAGCTAAAGATTTTTGCAAAATACACATCTGTCTGTAAAGCCTTCCTCTTAAGCAGGGATTCTCAACCTGTGGCCTGTGGGCCAGATGTGGCCTGCAGTACCATTTCATGTGCCCCCCACTGCCTCCACCAAACCCGGAAGTGCCAATCGGTGGAGGAAGGGCAAAATGGTTGTCTGGTCTCTGAAGCTATCTGAGGGAGTGTGACCCAGCTCCTGGCTTAGAAAGGTTGAGAACTCTTCCTCTTAAGGGTATTTTTAAATGCTTGTGCTCACCTAGATCTACTCTTACCCCATCTATCTATCGGCTGAACAAAAGCTGCTTCTGCTTTTGAAGATTGATGTCCTTGTATCCCACCAATTACTTCACGGCCAAGACTCTCCTAACAAAAGCCTGTTGATTTATCTACCCTGCGGTGATGATCTTCACCCTATACCATTACCAGAAAGGTCACGAGAAAGGAGATATTTCTGCCAGCTCATAGAGCTCACCGGCTGCCGGCACCTCTTAATTTGCTTCACTGCCAGAACACAAGGGCCAGGGTTCAGGCGAGGCCATTAGATGATATATTTTTTCTCTAGCAGGAGGACATTGACGGTGGGAAATCTCATGGGGGTGCGTCAGCTCCAAACCCCTATGGCTGCAGAGACACCAGAGACAGTTTATGCATCATTTAAGAAGAGAAATAAGGAAAGATGGATACCAGATCTAATAGACTCTGTCTCTCCCAGTCATCTGGCTGCCATTCCACCAGTTTAAGGGAAGGTGGAGAGAAGGAAAACACACTATGACTGCTATGGTGGTGGAGTCCCCTGGCAGGTTCAACTATGCCACAAAGGTCTAGGCCAGGGATCTGCAAACTTGGCTCTCCAGGTGTTCTTGGACTTCAATTACTAGAAGCCCAAGTCAGTATGCCCTGCTGATCAGGACTTCTGGGAATTGAAGTCCAAGAACATCTGGAGAGCCAAGTTTGCTGATCCCTGGTCTAGGCTAACTGTCTGTAATGGTTCTCCATTCTGGAACTGCAGGTGAGCTAAGTGGAGTTGGGTACTTGGGCAGTGCTCCTGGCCAGTCCATTGCTCTAACCATGGCCAACTTCAACCAGTTGTGTTGTTGCATTAAAATGGATAAAGGAGCATCGAAAACAGAGGCCTCAGTCTTCCGCACATCATCAAACCCTGCTACAGTAGCAGTAGGACCTTCCGATGGCGAGAGACTGCTAAAATCTTGACGATGATGCTTCAATCTGCCATGTCAACCTGACATGTGAAACACGGACCAACCGAGTAACCAAGTAAGTAAGTTTCACTTTCTGTTCTGAAAGCATGTTCCTGGCAGAAGGATTTCTCACCTGTCCTGCAAGGTTACTTAAAGGTGGTTATGGGATTATTTATTTATTTATTTATTTGTTTGTTTAAATTTGTTTATCACCCTCCTCCCAACAGGGAACCAGGGCGATTTACAACAATTATAAAACCATTTTAAAAAATTAAAAAACTCTAAAAACTTAAAAAAACTTATTATTAAAAGCTAGAAATTGTAACAGGCATACTGGGGTCAAACCAACCAATTGGCTGGGGAAATTGAACCATCCACTCCCCAGGCCAAACCTGCTAGCCAGGTTTTCACTCCTTTTCTAAAGGGCAGCAACTCTGTCTGTAGGCGTAGTTCTATTGGGAGGAGGTTCCAGAGGGCTGGAGCGAACACCGAGAAGGCCCTCCTCGTGCCAGCGAGGTATGCCTCTGGCTGATGGCACAACCAGAGAGCCCTTTCGGTCTGCTCGGGACAGGTCCTTGGGATGATTATTGGCTTAGGTTTGTACTTGCACACTAGACTTGATCTTAGCCAAAAGGCTGAGAAGTTTTTGTAGTTTAACTGTTAGGTGCAAGTTTAGGGCTGAAGGAGATACGTGGAAAGGATGCTTTGACTTCTCCTTCAGATTCCAGAGCAAATGCACTAGACCTATTCCCTATTTAAATCTCTGGGTTTTGACAGAAGAATTGGGTCTAGAACAGTCCCCGTTGCGAGCTATGGGCTGTGGCTTGGCATTTAGTGTGACAAAGAAGGGCGAAAGAAAACACTGGTATGCACAAAGGTGTGTATACTAATTCATATGTCCAGACGCAACACCTGAAATAGTTTTTGATGACTGAAACAGACTCAGCAACTCATTTCAGCCACGTAGGGGAGATTGTGATTAGCACACACAGTGAGTCTGCCTTCCAAATGCTGCTCACTGTAAAACAGGGGTGCCCAAACTTTTCCCACCAGGGGCCAGACCATGCCCCACAGTCAGCTGTGTGCGCCGGTCATGTGGTTCCTCCCGGTGGCAGGTGTGTGTGAAATTGCACCACATTTCTGGACATTTTGTCCTCCCTTGGAGGAGGGAACATTGGGGGATCATTTTTCTGCCCTTTTTAATTTTTTGGCACATTTTTGTCATGTTTTGGTGCAAAAATGTGCTGATTTTGGCCCATCTAGTGACAATGGAGCACTTCTAGCATTGGCAGCAATCTACCCTATGGGCCAGATGGTGACATCCCGTGGGCTGCCCCCGGCCCGTGGGCCATAGTTTGGGCATCCCTGCTGTAAATGGACAATTTCTAGGACTCTCCTCTCACAGCTCTTTATGGTGCTTTATCTTATAACCAGTCTTGAGACTGGGGAGTCATTTAAGACAGCAGGTAAACATGAAAGAGGGACTGCAGTGGCTGAAGTGGTTAAGACACTGAACTTGCTGACTGGAAGGTCAGAGTTTTATTCCTGGGTACTGCATGATGGAGTGCGTTCCTGTCTCTGCCCGCACTCCTGTAAACCTAATAGTTCTAAGCAAGAAATTGCAAGTAGATAAATAGGGACCACTTCGTTGGAAAGGTAAACAGCGTTCCATGCACCCGAGTGTTGAGGCATGCCCACAGAAACATCTACAGACATAGAGAGCACTGGCTTTTTGGCTATAAACAGTGATGAGCACTGAATCCTACAGCTGGATATGACAGGTTTTCAAGCAAGGGTGACCTTTACCTTTATCTAAACATGAAAGAACAACGAATTTTGCAGGTCACTCATTCACAGAGTTGTCATAAGACTGAGGCTACTGGGTAGCACATAATAACAGCAGTCCTTTAAATGGAGGACACCTTCAAGAAGGTACATTCTTTTGACTATCTTCATTTCACCCTTAAAATGGAGGACATGGGTTTACCTTATGGCCATGGGAGATGGGTTGATCCAGAGGGACAGTGTTCTTCTCAGAGATAATAATTTATTTGAGTCCTCTACAGACTGAACGTCTGCAGAAGCAGACAGTGTTGCCTCTTCGGCTATGAAACAGAGATGAGCACTGAACCCTAGAGTTGGATACGACTGGTTTTCGAGCAAGGGTGACCTTTACAGACTGAAATAAAAAAAATATGCCATCTCGGTGTACAAGAAGTCCAACGTCCTGCCTCTTCTATCCAAAGGTGCAGAAGGTCTTTGGTTTGGTTCCTCACATATTCTTTTGCATATTCCTTTCAGATTGCGGTGTAAAAAGGCTCTGGCATAATTACAACCCGCTGTAATTTATTCCTTTCCTCTTCCCATTTAAAACATCAATGTCATTATGAGTGACATGTTCCACACCAGGAGCCCTGCGTTCGAGCAGCAAGCCAGTCACCATTTTTTTTGTTACCATTGAATAAAGCCCCCCGGGATCTGTTGGGATTAAAGGAGCTATATAAATCTCAGTTATGACCATTATTGCTTTCTCCTGCATTTACCCACAGAATAAATGGCTAGGTAAGTTGATTTTCAGCCTGCGTTTCATTATTTGTTCAACAAAGTTAGCTGGGAGCGGCTGGCTTTTACTTACCCCCAAATTTAATTTGGTGACTAATACGGCCTAGCATCCCGTGAAGCTGAGACATTATAATCAACATAAGGAGACACATATTTACTACGAAATTGGGAGGGGACCTTCAGGTGCCCACAGCAGTTATGGAAACGTTCAGCCTTGAAAGGATGTTACAAGGTCATTGATACTCATCAGTATTCCAGGATTCTCCACACTCTTGCCACAAATATTTGTAAGAATGCTAACTATTGAGTCCCTGGTTCAAGCAACCATTCATCTCATCTACCTTTCCATTTGTAGCCTCAGTTTACTGGATGTTCCTGGGAAACTTGCAAGCATTTTCACCACTTATTTGTATTCTGGTTACACTTTCTGAGCTGGAGTTTGGGGGAAATCAGCTTTTGGGATTCGACGGCGGCATCTGCTACTCATGTCCGAGCATACATTTCTTCCTGAAAAAGGGAAAATGCCATTGGCATGAATTTGTTTAAAGTGTATCCCAGCTTGCCATGAAGCGACTCACACACTATGATCACAGAGTCATCTCCTGTGGCACGTATGAAATGAGACATGCAGGATTTGACACCAGGACTGCAATGGACTGCCGCAGCCTTGAGGATATGGACAAAGTGCACCTTCACAGCCAGTCCATCTCACATGGCCTCTTCCGCATCCGTGACCATTGGGAATCAGAATAGTAGAGTGGTTCCTTCTCAGCTCATTTTGCCATTGGGCCCAACAGGGTGGTTTCCAGTGGCATTTCCTCCACTGAGGGGGACCATCACCCCTCCTAAAGGGGCTCATCTTCCCCTAGTCATTGGCCCCATTAGAGAGTCGGGTTATTTACCACTGACCAACACCCAGGGTTGATTTGCTGGCTGTAAGGTCTACTCCAGTACCATAGTGGGATGTCTGGCCAAACAGTATTTTGGATTAACTCTCCCTGTTTTCCCCTAGTATGAGAGATTTGGGGATCTATAGATCAAAAGTCCATGTTTCCCCCTCCCCACAAAGCTCTGCTCTGAAGACACAGGCTTATTTTGGTTGCCATGGAAATGAAGGTTATAATTCATTTATGCATTGCATGGTGACCACTCAGTTTAATTAGAGGACTTCCAAGACCTAACATGAGAAGCATTGTGTTCCTTCTAGCCCTTTCAAGACTGAACCCAGTACATTTTTCTGATAGGATCAGATTACCAGCCAGTCAACAGCTTGGCTTCTTCCAGACAGTGGGTAGTCATCCTTTCCCAATTAGTCATGGAAACGACTGGATACAAAACAGGTATTGCTTTGTCCCTACCTGAGAATCAAGCACATGTGTCTAAATTGCTGCTAATATTGAGGTGACAAGGATGTAGAATGGTAGTAATCCTTCTCTTGATCTAGACACTATAATTATCTCAACGCAGCATGGCATGGCATTTGTCTCCCCTACACCCACCCACCCCATCATCATTTTAGGAACACGGAACTATCATCATAGACCTGTCCAGGTGCTGTGGGTATTCAATAGTCCTCTGGCTGAAACAGTTGCTAAGGTAGGACTCTCAAGCGCAGAAGAATAAATGATTAAGTACGTTCAGCTTAATATGCTTATAAGTTGGTTTGTCCCCTTTTGCATCCAAAATGAAGGTCTTACTGACATCTTAGGAGGATGACAACATAGGAAGTGGAGGTTACATGCATGCCTTCATGCCTACCAGTCATTCAGCCCTACATGGTTGTCTCTCAGAATGAGCAAAACTTTAGCATCTTCAGCACTCTGCCTCTGGATTGTAGAAGCTTTTGCTTCTGGTACCCATTCATTTTTATCCTTTTGCGACCATTGAATTTTTGTGTTGTTCTTTCATTCAGAGGATTTCGCTCCTTCTTGATCACCACTGATCTGGATGAACGAAGCTTGAACGAATTGGACCTCAAGGTTAATGCACTCTCCCTGTAGTGTCAACAGCAATCTTCCAGATGGCTTAGAAGAGCACCGTTTGGGAAGCGACAAAGCAAACCAGGTTAGTTCTTGAGTATTAAAAGTCCCACAGTGGGAAACGTTCAGGCCCCATAAGAACCCTTGTCAGCAAGATACAGAGTGCTACCTGGGCTCAGGACCAGAAAGTGACTCGCAGAACTGGATCAGTGGTGCGTGTGTCATGTTACGATGCAGAAGGATGGAAAGCCACTGCTTATTTTCTCAGGACAATCTTCATGACTGATCACCATGATGATCATCAATATTCTGAATCGGATATGGCACAAAAAGAAGAAAGTTATGTGTAACCATTTTCTAAACCTTGTTTCATTTATTGTACGTGGCTCCCTTACTAAGGTCATCAGTCCCCCCCCCCATCCCTTTCACCATGCATTGTGTGTTCTCCAGAAATTAAAGATTAATCACCTGAATATTGCAGGCATCAACTTGGGAGAATAATTGTAGGATGTTCTCTGAATGAATACTGAATGCTAAAGCAGATTTATCTTGTTATTAGTTTCTCATTAGTTTCACGCATTCCTAGAGACCTTATAAGCCTGTAATTATAGTTTATAATCTCATGTGCACATTTGATCCCACCTCTTGTTGTCACTTGGGGCAAAGACTGAAAAATGAGTCATTCCACAGAAAGCACAAAAGAAGGTGAAAAGCCATATGAAGAGCCTTACTATAACAGAGTAAAGGTTTACGTAGACCCATATTCTTAGTAGTTGACTAGACGCCTCCAGGAAGCCAGCAAGAAGGATGTGGACTCAAAAACAGCTTTCATGCATGCTCCTCAACAACTGAGATTTAACAACATATGCTCTGTGGTCATGACATGTAGTGTAACTACCCTGAGTGGTAGCCAGGATTCTAGATGTGGGTGGGCGGATATTTTTTTTTCAGGATGGGTGATAGAGCCTCTTTTCAATGCATTCCTATGGGAAACCACACTTTGCCAGGATGGGCAAACGGCTAACTTAGGCCAAGCCCACCCTAGCTACCCCTGGCTATGGCACTCAACCACACTTCTCTTCTTAATTTGTTTTGGAGAATAAAGAACTGGAGACTAAGGAGATTTGACCACACAGTGTGATGATTTAATGGCTATGTAAAATACATTTTGTCATGGGATAATTGAGTTGGAAGACGCCTGAGCGACCATAGAGTTCAACCCCCTGCTCAGTCAAGGAATCCAAATACATAAATGCCTCCACCTCCCAAGGTCATGAGTCCCATTGTCATATTGCTCTAACCATTCAGAAGACCCCTCCCCCATTCAGTTTATATCTGGTTTTCCTGTACTTTGAGCTGTTATTACTCTGTGTTGATCAAGAACAGAACCTGCCCTTCTCCTTTAAGGGTTTTCCTCATAGCGATTTTCCCTTAAAGCAAAAGTGTGGTTTCCCATCGGAATGCATTGCGAACTAAATATTGTGTTCCGGAGCTCAGAATTTTTTTTTTAAAAAAGTATTTTATCTGTTCAAAACTCTGTATAAATGTGGTGAAAAATTCCAAAGTGCATTTTATAATGAGTGTTGAACAGAAAAAAATTGGGTTCTTTGGCTTATTCCTGAACTTGGGAACATTAAGTTAGTTTTCAATGCATTCCTATGGGAAAGCGTGCTTTGCGCCTTCTAGTGGCCATCTCTGGTAATGACCTGCCAGTCAGCTGTTTCCCCCCATCACCACCTCATCACCTAATATTGAGGTTCAAGAGACAGTAATGAGCACCACAGCCGGGGAGCAGCCGGGCTCCCTCGACCTGGCCCAAAGAATGGACAACATGACGAAAATTCTCCAACAACTGGCCAAGAATATGACTGATACCCAGGCAACACTGCAAAAATTAGATGAAAACCAAACCAAATTGAATAGAGCAGTGGAAGCCAACAGTGAAGAAATGAAGAAGGATAGGGAATTAGCCAGGCTACAGTATGAAAGCCTGGCAAAATCCCTTACAGATGTGAAGAAGGATGTTGCAGAGAATACGCAGAAGATTGATGTGATTACAAAGACAATGGACAAGGAAGTTAAGCAAACCATCATAACTGTAAATGAACTTTATATACAAGAACACATTTTGGAAGATCGCATAACAGTACAGGACCAAAGATTGATGATGATGGAGGAGGGGTGGAGGAAATTTAACATAGTGATTCGTCATGTGATTTAAAAAACGCCAGAACGGCTTAAAGAGAGAATATTGGAATGGTTGAACTCACTTAAGATGGGCAAGGAATTTGGAGTAGATGACATCGGTGCCGTATATAGGGTGGGTGGGAGGAGAGACAGGAGGTCCCCCAGGAATGTTTTAGTTAAATTTGCAAATTGGGCAGATAAATTGAAGGTGATGTCCTTCATTAGACAAGCTGGGTCTGGCGTTTTAAAAATAGATGGAGTAGATGTGGAAGTGTACAATGATATTGCGCCACAAGAGAGGAAATGGAAGTACACTATGAAGCCTGTCACGAAGATATTGATTGCAAAAGGGGTCAAGTATGTATGGCGATTTCCACAACAGTTGAGATTTTTTTATGACAAAAAATGGCATGTGTTGGATGTGAATACGGATGCATTGCTTTACTTAACAAAAATTGGTCTGATTAAAGAAGCTGACTCAGATTGGGTAGTAATGAGAACAGAATTGGCCAGGGTGGGTGTGATGGGACCACTAGTGGGTCGGGAGGAGGAGGGAGCGGTGGGAGGAGTGGAGGTTCCAGGTACAAGTGGGGAACAGGTGGGGTGAAAATACTTAAATACTTAACTAACTTCAGAGGGAGAAGGTTGATAGAAGATAGATATGCCTTTTTTCTCCGGTCTCCCCCTCCCCTCTTTGAAGATCAAAGGCGGCATTATGGAAAAGAATGTGGGGAGGGTAGAAGAAGCGAATAGGATAGGTAAGTTTTTTGTTTGTGGTTGTTGTTATTTCTATGTTCTCAATAATTTGAAAGGTATTTTTGTTTTAATGTTCTTTATTTTGTTTAAATTTCTTGGATGTGGGGAAGTTAGAGGTTGGTCAAGAAACACGTCCGGGGAAGGAAAAGAACGATGGGAAATTGATATATACACAAATGGTTAAGTCATTAAGAGTTGTAACATGGAATGTGAAGGGGACAGGGAACGCCCTGAAAAGAAGGAGGTTGCAAGTATCGCTCAACAAAGATAGAGCTGACGTAATTTTCTTGCAAGAGACCCATCAAAAATCTGCAGTAGTCAATAATTTGGCGGTGAGAGGAATCAGCATATATGAAAAGGCATTTGGGACATCTAAAGCCAGGGGAGTCGCAACTCTGATCTCGGAAAAATTGGGGTTTACGGTGAATAAGACAATAGCTGACCCAGAAGGGAGATATTTAATAATTAAGGGGAAAATTGAAGAGGAGGAGATAACGCTGGCTAATATTTACGCACCAAATGATAAACAGAAAATTTTTTTAGATAAAGTGGGGAAGATATTAAGAGAGGAGGGTTCTAAGAGCATGGTGGTAGGTGGAGATTTTAATATGATGTGTTCAGATATTGATTGCACAAGTGTAAAAAAGAGAGGTAATAAGTACATATTAGAAGAATGGAGGAAATCAATGGGGCTAAAAGATGTGTGGAGAGAGTTGAAAGCTCGGGAAAGAGAATATACATATTACTCACATGTGCATGATATGTACTCAAGAATAGATTATTTTTTTGTAACGGAAGAGTTGCTAAAAAAACTTGAGGATACGGAGATTGGAACATTTAGAGAATCTGACCATGCAAAAATGATAGTAAATATAAATTTGAATGAGGATGAAAAAAGCGGATATATTTGGAGATATGATGGGCAGCTGTATGGGATGGAGGTAATAAGGAAACAAATAATGGAGAAATGGGAGGAAAGTTGGAAATTTAATGAAAATAATGAGATTAATAGGGGAGGAGTTTGGGACACAATGAAGGCAATTTTTAGAGGGGAATCGATAAAGCTAAAAAGTAATAGGAATAGGCAAGTTAGAATTAGGAATCAGGAATTGGAAAAACAGTTAAAACACCTCCATATCGAATATGCTAAAAAGAAGGATCACAGGATATTTCAAGAGATTGAAAAAATTAAAAAAGAATTGGATGGGAAAGATATTGAAAAAGTAAAGAAAGATTTGATTTTTCTTAAAAGGGAATATTATGAGCACGGTAATAAAAGTTCTAAGCTATTAGCAAAAGCAGCTAGGGACAAAAAGAATAAAGGGCAAGTAGGTGTATTAGTAGATGAAAATGGGAAAAGATGTAATAAGAAAAGAGAGAAGGCAGAAGTGATTGAAACTTTCTATAAAAAGTTGTACTCAAAAAAGGAGGTAAATTTAAGTAAATTGCGAGAATATTTCAATCAACAACAAATTAAGAAATTAACAGAGGAGCATAGGAATAAGATGGAGGAAGCAATTTCGGTTGGGGAAATAGAAGAGGTAATAAAAAAACTAAAAAAAGAAAAAACACCTGGGGAAGATGGATTATCAGCGGAGTTTTATAAAGACTTTATGCCGTGGGTTGTCCCGAGACTGTATGAATTATACAATGGAATTTTAGAGGGAGATGCGACTCCAGATTCCTGGAACAGATCGATAATTGCTCTGATTCCCAAGCCGGGTAAAAATTTAGAAAAAATTGAATCTTACAGACCAATATCTCTGATCAACCAGGATGCTAAAATTTTTACTACGATCATAGCAAATAGATTGAATGGTTTCATGGCCGAATATATCAACGAGGATCAAGCGGGATTTGTTAAAAATAGACACATGGCAGATCTTATAAGAAGGGCTGTGGACATTTTAGATATAATGGAAAAAAGAAAGGAAAAAGTGGGGTTTTTGGCTTTGGATATATTTAAGGCATTTGACTCATTACAATGGTCAACGATCCACGAGATGACAAAACTATACGGATTTGGGGAAAAATTTCAAAGTGTTATTGGGAAGCTATATAAAAAAGGTATTGCAAGAGTCAAATTTAATGATAATTATACAAATGATATTAGGCTAGAGGCAGGCACGAGACAGGGTTGTCCTTTGTCGCCATCGTTGTTTATATTGGCCATGGAACTGTTAGCAAACGCAATTAGACAAGATGAGGGAATAGTAGGGATAGGAGGAACCAAAGTAAGCCTTTATGCAGATGATACATTGTTGACGGTGAAGCATCCAGTGGAGGGTTTGGTTAAGATTAACAGACATCTAATAGATTTTGAGGAGGTTACTGGTTTGAAAGTTAACTGGGATAAAACAGAAATGATTTTAATAAATGGCAAGAAAGAAGATGAAAATCTAATAAAGAGGAATTACAATATACAAATTAAACAAAAGATGAGATATTTGGGGGTAATGTTATCAAGCAAAATTGGGGAAATTAAAAGTATGAACTATGACAGACAAAAGAAGGAAATAAAGGAGAAAATAGTAAAATATAATAAATTAAACCTGTCATGGTTCGGAAGAATAGCCATATGTAAGATGATGTTAATGCCTAAACTGAACTTTCTATTTGATGTTTTACCAATAAACCACACTGATAAAGAGTTGAATGAATATCAAAACATGATCAATCAGTTCTGCAATGGGAATAAGGGGGCCAGAATAACTAAATCATTATGGTATGCACCGCAAAAAGAGGGAGGATTGGGGATCCCAAACGTTATAAAATATTATAGGGCATTTCAAATAAGAAATGTTATAAAAATGCTAGATAGGGAAGAAGCAGTTTGGGAAAAATTTGAAAGGAAAGATTTAGCGCAGGTGGGTAAGGCTCAATTTTTATATGAGGGAAAAGAAAAAAGAAAAAAGATGGCCCAGGGCATGATGTTGAAATCAACAATTGAAGCATGGAATAGAACGAGGAAAGAGCTTACTTTGGGAACCTCACCAATTTTAGAGCTAGAGGATTTTCAAGACTTCCCGATAAAAATAGACACAAAGATCAGAGATATATTGGTGGAAAATAGAGTATTATTACTAAAAGACTGGGTCGATGCTTGCAAGGACCAAGAGAAAAGACATGAGCTATACTTGCAGCTTCAATTGGATTGGTTCAAGATCCTCCAGATAAATAATTGGAATAGGAAATTTTTATGCGAGAATGGTTTAAATAGAAAATGTACAGAATTTGAAATACTTGTGACTAAAATTAGAAATGGAGAATTGGGAATTAAAGGGATAGTTAGTAAAATTTACAAAATACTGAATAAAACCCAATATATACAAGAGGTGTTGAGAGAAAGCTGGGAACAACAATTAGAGACAAGGATAACAGTAACAAAGTGGCAGAAGATGTGGAAAAGAAAGATGAGAACTATGTCTGTGAGACTTAAAGAGCACAATTATAAGCTGGTATGGAGATGGTACAGGACCCCAGTCAATCTGCATAAAATGTATAGTAATATGAGTGAAACATGTTGGAGATGTAGAAAAACAAAAGGAACATATGAACATATGTGGTGTAGTTGTGAGGTATTAAAAACTTTTTGGGAAGGAATAAAAAAGGAAATAGAGAACATATTTGATATACAGATTGGGCTGGGGCCAGAAACAATTTTGTTAACAGACATAGAAGACCAGGATATAAGTAAAGATAATAAAGAGTTATTAGCCACAATGTTGACTGTTGCAAGATTGATTATTGCCAAGAGGTGGAAAAGTAATGAACGAGTAAGTTTGCAGGAGTGGTATATACAGATGTGGGAGTTAGCTTTGAATGAAAAACTTACTTGGGAAATTAAATGTAGGGAAGGAAAAGTCAACAATAATAAATTCTGGAGGATCTGGGAACCTTTTATTAATTATACTTTAAAAGAAAAAAAGGGTATACCCCCTGCAACAGATAATAATGACTTCTGGAAAGTGTGAAAGATATAAACCCCCCCCCCCCCGGACTATGTATATAGCACGTGGGTGTTCTGCATTTTTTTCTTCTTTTTTCTTTTTTGTTTTTTTTTTTTTTTAATGTTGAAATAGAAAAGAATGAGAAAAAGATCATGTATGAAGAAAAGAAGAATATGTAACGGTGATGTGTGTAAAATATTTTACATGACCTTTATAAGTCTATATATTTTTATAATGTTTATATTTGTATTTTTGTCTTTTTCTTACTCTTATACTTCTGTTTTTTATATACCTAATAAAAAATTTATAAAAAAAAAAAATAAGAAAAAAAAAATCACTTCTAAGCTTCTAAAAAGTAGCAAAATAACTGAGAAAATTGTGCGACCGCATCCGCCGCCAGTGGATGTTTGCTGTTTGCTGTTGGCAAACCCCTAGAAAACCTGTCCGTATAGTGATTTTCCCCCTTGAAGCAGATCATCATTTCCTATGGATTTCTTTAACTGAAGTGAGTTTTCGTGTAAGCGAGCCATCCGTAAAGGGGGGTTCACTGTATTTGATTAGTGTTCTCACATCCCCACTCAATCTCCTTTTCTCAAGGCTAAACACAGCCAGTTCCTTCAGTCTTTCAATCACAATAGCCTAGCAAATTTTTTTCTTCAACCACTAATTTATAGCAAGAGACTCTATAACAATTTTATGGCAGTGATAAATTACAACCTCTATATGTTACTGTACAACAGTTTCTGTACAATAGTGCAGTCTATTTTGTCAGACCTGAACTCGTCCCAGTTTCTTTAACAGCTCTGCTACTATGCATCATTCTAAGTCAAAAGTTCTTAACCTTTTTAAGCCGGGGGAAGGGTCACGCTCCCTCAAACAGCTTCAGGGGCCGGATGGACATTTTGCCTTTTCTTCACCACATGGCACTTCCTGGTGTAGTGGAGGCAGTGGAGGGCCACATGAAATGGTGCCATGGGCCACATCCAGTCCATGGGCCACAGGTTTAGAATCCCTGTTCTAAGTCTTATTGATTCAGGAACACTGCAGGCTTATTTTCCCATAAAACTTGACAACTGGGTCTTCCCATATGGTCAGATATGGTTATGCTTCTCAGATAGCCATCCAGTTATTCTTTGGGTCCATCCATTTGCTATGCCACACCATCAATCCACTCTTGCTTTCAGTATAGACTGCTTGAATGATGTCCATTGTGGCATTCTAATTATAGCACGATGAAGGCATTTCACATCAATACAGTATTGTTTTATACCAGTGATGGTGAACCATATTGTCTGTAAGATGCCCTGAGTCGCCACGGCGAGTGGGCGGCAATATAAATTTGAACTAATAATAATAATAATTTAGAGTCTGAGTGCCTAAACTGCCATCCACAATGCATCCTCATGCTGTATGTGAGCCACCTGCCTTACCATGTACTCCCATTGGGCTGCTGGGCAGAGGGGCGGGGCAAACTCTGTGTTGGAGGGAGGGAGGAAGCACCCCCCCATTGGGCTGCTGGGCAGAGGGGTGGGGCGAAATCTGTGCTGGAGTGATTGCGCGTGTGCCACAGAGAGGGCTCTAAGAACCCGCTCTGGCACACGTGCCATAGGTTCATCACTACTGCTATATACTATAGAAAATCCTTGGCTTTTGGTGGGAAAAGAACAAAAGGCACAAGGGGGTGATATTCATATATTAAAGCAAAGGAGATGATTGCTATTACAGTTTGTATTGATCATAAGATGCATCTCCATTCTAAGGTATCTGGGATTCTTACTACTTACTGTCTAGCGTATAATGTTGTTCACATGGTATCAGAGTTTAGTGGGCTCACGGAGGAATCCCATAATTAGCCGCTCCCGCTTTTCAAATTCACTTTCTACTTTCCAGTTATAGATCTAGACACATAGCAAACAGGGACTGGCTCTATCAAGCATCCAAGGGAGAAACGGTTGTTTAAGAGCCTTATTTGCACTAACCAGCTGGGGGAACATGGATGGTATCGCGGGCCTGTAAACCATCCTTTTAACTACAGCACTAAATTTTGCTTGACTCCTAGCCTGTTTTGTCATAGAGGTGACTGGAAACCTTTGAACAACAAAATGTCGAAGAGATATACAGTACATGCCTCTGTTTTACAGGTTAGCTCAGTGAAACTTATTTGAACACTTCCCTATTCTGAACAGTTACATCTGAAAATGTAAAGGATTACTCACATCAGATCTGAATCCAATGTGCGTGTAAATAAAGGATGGATTTTTTTTTTAAAAAAAGGCCTTTATATTTTACAATTTCAATGAAAGTAGACTTCTCCCGAGAAAGCAGACTTGTTGCAAGAAGAAAAACATCACACCCCTCAAGGGCTTCATTTCAGGGAGGATTGGAGGGTTTTTTTTCCAGATTATTAAAGCACCTGCAGAGTAACTTGCATATTTAAAAATGCACAATACTTGGGAAAATATACATGCACAAGTGCTATTTAATTAATACATTAGGTAATGTGTATAAATAAATGCACCCATCAGGAAAATTATGCATTGACATGTTCCCCTGAAGAGGGGTCTCCAAAAGTTATATAACAGTGATGGCAAAACTTTTAGAGACCGAGTGCCCAAACCTCAATCCAAAACCCACTTATTTATCTCAAAGTGCCAACACAGCAACAGGGGAGGAAGGAAATGCTTCCATTGTGCTGCTGGGCAGAGGGTGGGGTGAACTCTGTGCTGGGGGAAGGGAGGAAGCGCTCCCATTGGGCTGCTGGGCAGGGGGCAGGGCAAACTCTGTGCTAGGATGACTGCACAAGTGCCCACAGAGAGGGCTCTGGCACGTGTGCCATAGGTTCCCCACCACCGTTATATAATGTGATACCAGAAGAAAGAAAACAAAACAACAAAAGAGATGGGAAGAAAATTCAGGTGGACTCAGATAAATATAAAAAACTTGAAATATATTTTTGTATATATAAAATCTCTCTCCATAATATATATTTCTATGGCACATTACCAGATCTGGCCACTAGAAGCCACTGTCTGTGACTTAAAATATAGGGTTCACTGTTATTCACAGTTTCAGGTATCTGAGACAGGTCTCAAAACATATTCACCTCAAATAAGGGGGGAGACATGTATTTGCATTCGTTCACTCCTCAATTTGATCTGACTGGTTCTGCATGGTAGGAGGAAATCCCCAATTTGTGAGCATATCTTTCTATTAGAATGAAGATGTTTTCCTCTCTAGGGAACGGAACGCTTGTGAAGAAGACTGTTTTAGTTCAGTAATTACGAGACTTGCATTTCTAATTCCATTGCTCCCATACATTTCCAAAACAAAAACGATGTGATGATCAGCAAACTGGATGCAAACACCAAATAGCCCAAACATCTTTCATGACAATATCTTTCCACCTCTGGTCTAATTTCTATGAACCTGCCTCCTTGTCTCCTTTTGCACAAGAACAATCCAATTTCCCTTTGAACACCCTGCCCCGCCAAAGGCCTTTGAAAAAGTTATTTGGCAACAGAGGCGTGATCTAATTAGAAACCCGAGATACAATGGCATCATTTCACTACAGGTTTTGCATCAGTCGTTTCAGAGGGGAAGACAAATGTAAAACTGGAGGAGCTCTCAATTAGAGAGGTATAGATCGGGCCTGATTGAACGGCTTTTTCATTTTCTGCCTCCTGTTTTGATAGATGTTATCCTGCTTTACTACATGCACTTCTCTCTTCTACCAAGCAGTGGACAATGGTGGCACGGAAGGCCTCTCTAAAAACCTTTCCCCTATTATCACTGTGTAATGCATCTACTACAAGTTGAGGACAACAAAGAGTTGACGAGGCCAACCTGCCAAAAAGGAAGCACTGAGTATCTGTGATGTCTAACTGAGTGAGGTATTCAGCATCTCCTCTGCTTCTGGAAAGATCATCTTAAGCATTGTTCTTTCAAGGGCAGTACAAAGAAGAAGCTTAATGGAACATGTGCTTTAGCAAGGAGGGAAGAGGTTGTGTGCGTTTGCTTTCAAGAGCTGCAAGCAGTTAGACTGATGCTCTACAAGAGTATCCCTGGGATTTTCTTTCAGAAATGGAGGGGGAAAGCAGTAGAGCACAATGTTATTATACTTTGGGGACATAGCATGCATTGTTACAACATCCGTCACTGTACACTGGAGTAATAAATAAATTTAGGATCCCAAGGAGAATGCCTCTGCAGGGAAAGCAACCCCAGATACCTACGAGTCACTTTCATTTAGGTGAAGGTAAAGGTAAAAACCTCCCTTGCTCCACAGCCAGCCATATCTGACTCTAGGGCAGGGGTTCCCAATCCCTGACCTGTGGGCCTAATCCGGGCTATGCATATCATTAATCCAGCCCACAGTGGCCACCCATGCACCTCTAGACCCATCCACCACCACCAGAAGTTGTGATATATCAGTTACCACAGTGGTGGGAATCGTGACGTTTGTCCGGGTTTCTGGACAGGCTCCGCTGCTTCCCAGGGTGGCTTTTTGGAGCATGTTTGCTCTGGTTTGAAATTTTTCTGTCACTTCTCCACTGGGTTTTGGCAGATGGAGCGTGACAGTGGGTGACTTCTGGAGCTTACATCAGCGCCTAGGATCCCAGAACTGAACCAGATAACTGGCCATGGTCATGCTCTATCTGCTGAAACGCAGCCAAGAAGGAACGGGAAAATCCCAAACCAGAGTGAACATGCTCTAAAAAGCCTCCTGCTGACCTGGGAAGCAGTGGTGCCTGTTCAAGAATCCACAAAAACAGCGCAATTCCTGATATATACTTTCAATGACAACGAAAATGCAAGTAGTAGGGACAGCCCCCACAGCTGAGCATGGTGGTGGGAACTACCCCTGGCAGGAAAACGTTGGGAAACCCTGCTCTAGGGGGGCTGTGTTCATCTCCATTTACAGGCAAAGTGCCCAGTGATGTCTGTGTCTGCAGACGTTTCCATGGTCATGGGGCAAGCATGGCTAGACCCCAGAATGCACAGAATGTTGTTCCCTTTGTACATTCATTCACATGTTCATTCACACAGTTGAAATTCCATGCTTTAATGGCATTTAGATGAAAATGAGGGACTGTGGTGGCTTTGTGGTTAGGACGCTGAACTTGACAACTGGAAGGTTGGAAGGCCAGCAGTTCGAGACCCGAGAGCTGCATGATGAATTGAGCTCCCATCTCTGTCTCAGCTTCTGCCAGCCTAGCAGTTCGAAAATAAGTAATTGCAAGTTGATAAGTAGGTACTGTATATACTTGAGTATATGCCACATTTTTTAGCCACTAAAATGAGCCCCACAAAGGGGACACAGATTATACTCAGGTCAATGACCACGAGGGTCCCAAGAGCATGCCTGATTGAGATGCACCAACAATTTCATTAAGTTTATCATATTTCATGTATTTCAATTATTGAAACTCACTAGCAGCTGCTGCATCTTCCACCCTCAGCTTATACTTGGGTCAATCTATTTTCCTGGGTTTTCAGGTCAAAATTAGGTAACTTGTCTTATATTTGGGTCAGCTTATACTCAAGTATATATGGTATTGCTTTGGCAGGAAAGGTAATAGTGTTCGGTGTGCTTTGGCATCTAGCTATGCCTGTCACATGACCAGATGCACACAGTACTGGTTCTTTGGCTATAAACAGAGATGAGCAAGGATGACCTTTACCTTTACTGGAACCTAAAAGATTCTCAGCAAAGCAGCATTTATTTGTTTTCTGTTTGATTTTGTTCCATATCTCCAGCTCTCTGCAAAATTTTCATTAAATCCAGGGAGGGAACCAGACGAGAGAAAACCCCCCGACTCAGATTTAAATCCAAACTCCAAAGTCTAGTTCTCTTTCACACAGTCTCTTTCTCACACATATTCTTCTTCCTCCTCCACATCTGGTTCCCAACTGTATTCCCTTTCTCAACATTATTCTTTGCTGTGACAACACAATGGGCTGAAAACTATGCCAACCGCTTCCTTGAAGGCTGCAGAATGAGATCCCAGGAAAGTTATTTGTCTTTCTTCCCGCTTATCTCCTCCTCCTCCCTTTGACATACAAGCTAAAAGGCTGCAGTGCATCTGAAACATTATTATTCTCTAAACTGCAGCCAAGACTTTGGAGTTCAGTTCACCCAAAGTAAGCTACAAAATATGATTAGATACTAAAGAGAAGCAGGGAGGAAAAACCCATCTTGAAATATGAGGCAGGCTGGTGGAACAGAGGTGAGGGTTTGAAAATCTCCATCTTTTGAAATAGCCACCGTTTCATCTCCTACATCCCTGGACTTTCATTCAAAGCCTATTGAAGTGAATGCAAACCTTCCCTTTAGTTTCAGATGAGTAATAAATAATTCTCCATAATGGTTCTTGTTGGCTAACAGGGTGAAAATGTTCTAATGACTTGGATTCACTGGCAGAAGAAAAGAGTCAGGGTGAACGAGTAGCGCTATTGAGGTAAGATAACCCCACGTATCGAGTTGGGTGCTGTGCTGGCTCAATGGTTAAAGAGCTTGCCTTGTTAGATGGAAGGCTGGCAAGTCAGCAGTTCAAGACCCAAGTACTGCATGACGGACTGAGCACCCGTCTCTGTCCCAGCTCCTGCCAACCTGGCAATTTGAAAGCAAGAAATTGTAAGTAGATAAATAGGGATGACTTTGGTGGGAGAAAGATCTTGAGGACATGAAAGGAGTCTCATTCGGGTGTCCCCCGTGTGGAGTTTCTCCAGCAAAAATCCTTTCAACCCAGAATAATTTCTGACATGAAATTATTATTATTATTGTTGTTGTTGTTGTTGTTGTCGTCGTCATCATCATCAAGTGTCTAGTTTCTGACTACAACCTCAATTGTGGCACATCTCTTTTGTGCATTTATTCATTTGACAGAGAGCAATGCTTCAAAGTTGTCTCTTTCCTGTCTATATCACTTCCATGTGTTTGGAATTTGCATGGAAGCCAACATATACATTAAAAATATTTCTTTTTCTCTAGGCTCACTGGATGGAGAGATTCATCATCATGCCCTGAACTTATCCACAGCTTAGGCAGGTGACATTTCAGCCCAGTTTGGGAATGACTTAAAATGCTCCACCACCAATCCACTCAGGTGACCAAATTTCACAACTTTCTCCTTTGCAATAGAAGTCAACCTACCAACTCTTTGAAAACATATAAAGTTATGTTATAGGCTGTTTGCTCATTCATTGATTTGTTCATTCATCTTAGGGCTAAAGTAGGTATCTCTCCCTCCCTCTCTCCCTCCCTCCCTCCCTCTCTAATATGGTGGAGATACTACCAAAATATCAATGAAAAAGCAAACCTCTTTGACAAGAGCCTTAGTATAGCTTTAATAAAATTATCAGAAAGCATAAATGAAAAACAAAATTAAAAAACTTCTTAATTACAGCTAGAATTTCCTAATAATAATAAGTGAAAGTGCGAGGCAGGTGGAGCCAGCCACAATGCTGTGTGGAGAAGCAAAACTTTTTCTGCATTCAGCAAGGCTGGGGGATTTCCCTGTGAGAGCATTACGTCAACAGGAAGAGTGTCCCTAGAGGTTTCCTTAATCATCAAGGAAAGCCTACCTATACACCTCAGGGCATGTTCACAGCCTTTGAACTGCAAAAGTAAGTCACCCAGAGAGAAGGGCCCCACAAAAAGCTTTGGTACCTTGCCAGGATACAGGCTTGGATCCTGGTAATGCAACCTTGAAAGATCTTAGAGATAATAGTTATTGTATCTCTTGATCTAAGTCAAGGACACTCTAACATTCCTTAGGTGGGGAGTGAGCCAAATTTGTACATAAATGGGACAAATGTTGCCCAATTAGAAAGCTCATCAAGGGATTCAGTGAGAGCCAAATGGATATCCAAGAAGAATGAGGCCGGAAACAGCCTGACACTTTGAAATTTTATCAGAAGGAAGGGAGTCCACTGGACTTTGCCTGAGATGGGAGCTGAATACTTTGACATTATTCTGGCTTCCATACATAGATAAAATTGGCAACATCTTTGGACTTTGAAGGTTTTTTGGAGCTTGCTTTGCTTTACTTAGAAGACAACGCGGTTTGTTGTTTTATTAGACATAGTGTGATAGGCTTTGTGTTGAGGATTAGTTTGTTTTAGATTAGGTTTTACCCTACTATGGGAAGCTTTATTTTACTTTTAAGTCAAGTTTTGCTTTTTCTATTGTGATGCTTTGCATGAAGAAATAACTGGCTTTTTGGACTGTATTTTGTTCTTTAATGGGAGAGCTCACACAAGGTCTCTTCTAAGAAAGGCAACTGGGAACGTTGAGTCTAAGTTGTGTGGGATTTAACAACATCTGTCTGTGCTTGCACCTGTTTAACACGCTACATGAAAATCTCCCATGGCTTGTCCTTGAAAGCAGGCGCCAGGAGGAGAGGCCAGGAGGGTGATAAGGAGGGTGATAAGGAGGGTGATAAGGAGGGTGATAAGAAACAAACAAGGTCCCAGGGCAGATTTCTAAGGACTCTAAGGAGTCATGCAAGTCTATAAGCCCTGAAACCTGAGGAACTGATTTGAAGCTTGAAGCCCCTTTTCTCAGCTCTCCCCACTCAAAGAGAGGCTGGTTTGAGGCCACTGCTGGGTTTTGGCCTCTAACAATCAAACCCCGGGAGTGTAAGGGAGGTGGTGACACCTCCCCTTTGAGGAACCATGATTAGCTTCAAAAACAGTGCCTGAGATCCTTGAACCATAAACAGAAGATGAACCAACAGATTCGGTTTCTGAGATTTTCATAGAATGCCTTAAACCTTTGGCTTTTGCTAAGCTATACAAATGTGAGCCTCTCACCTTCTTTAACATATTAGCCTTCTTCCCATTCAGCTGATAAGCATCCTAGGGACAGATGTGACTCAAAGGCTTTTGAAACTTCAGAAAGATAATCAGCCTGAAGATCGTAGAGGTCATGAGCCTTCAGCAATAATGATAAGCAGGCCAGCAAACAATTGACTTTATGCCAACAGCCCCGAAAATCCAATACCACACATCATCCTAAGTAGCTGAGGGCAGAGATCAAAACATTTTTGGAATATTACTTGTTTGCCGTCATGCTAGAATGTACTGAAAAGCAAAGGGACATTTATGAGCAAGGAGTCTCCCTCTCTCACCCATATGATCTTATTTTTCACAGGCCTTCATCAATGGGCTTGCTAGTTCATTAATGAAGCATTGCTTTAAAAATATGAACACAATAAGTATCCTTTGAAAGAGTACTCATGTGTCTCCCCATGAGCAACCTAACAGCTTCATAATCCACTGTGCTTGAAGAGCTGGCATGGTCATTTTTCACCAGAAATGGGACAAAAAACGATTTGAATGAATGGGATTGGATGGGAGAGGAGCACAGCTTCTATGCAAACAGGACCACTAGTTCAGTAGATCTCAATCACCAGTTCTCAGACATGGTTGAGTTTCACATCTCAGAACCCCTGCCAGAATGGTTGATAGTCAACGATCCTGGGATCTGTAGGCAAAGAACTTCTGGGCAGCAAAATTGGGTGATATGAGTGTTGATCGTGACCAGTGAAGGGGAAAGGGTAGAAAGGCAAACTTGGGCATGGCAGTTATTTGTGTATCAATAGAAAGAGCCATGTACAGGATCACACCCAGAGCATGAACTTGATCCTTCAGGGAAGAACCATCCCATCCCGACAAAACTGGTAATCATTCAAACAGTTGGGAGTCACTCCAGGCAACAAGGTCTCTGTTTTGAAAACTATTTTATTTTAGTTAATATAGGTAACGGTCACCCTTGAACAATACCCAGTCACATCTGACGCTAGGGTTCGGTACTCATCTTCATTTACACCCAAAGAACCAGCACTCTCTGTGTCTGCAGATGTTTCCACGGTTATGTGACAGGCATGACTAGACACCAGAGCAGATGGAATGTTGTTGCCTTCCCACCAAAGTGATACCAATTTATCTACTTGCAATTTCTTGCTTTCAAAGTGCTAGGTTGGCAGGAGCTGGGGCAGAGAAGGGAGTTCATGCCGTTGTGCAGTGCTCGGGTCTCCAACTGCTGACCTTCCAGTCGTCAAGTTTCAGCGTCTTAACTACTAAGCCACCACAATCCCTTTTAGACATATTTGTATACATTTTAATATAAAGTATGTGATTCTTGCCAAGGGTATATGTTCTTCACCAACATTCAAGCAAATTTATTTTATGACAGTATAAAGTGTTCATCTTATCATTTAGAAGAGGGGTTCTCAACCTTTTTAAGCCAGGATCTGGGTCACGTTCCTTCAGACAGCTTCAGGGGCCGGATGGCCATTTTGCCCTTCCACCACGACATGGCACTTCCTGGTGTGGTGGAAGTGGTGATGGGCCATATGAAACTGCACCGCAGGCCGCATCTGTCCCATGGGCTCAGGTTGAGAATCCCTGATTTAGAATTCCTTAACATTCTTCTTGGATTCACTTATATCCATCAAATTTCAAATTGGCCCCATCACTTTCTCTCTGTGTTCATTCCCCCTCTAATTCCTAGAGGCATCTGAGAAAATGGCTTGATAGTGTTGAAATCAATGGTCTGACTACCCCAGACAATTTGTTTCTTTGGAGGGGGGTGAACCCCTTTTGAACTTTGGTGCTGGCCTAATTTATGAGTTTAACTCCCCCCCTCAAAAAAAAAACCCTTCTTCTCTCTTCTTTGAGTCCATTTCATGATTAATTTAGTTCCACTGAATTTCCTCTCCTAGCTGTGGAGCAGAAAACACATTTCCTAGCCTATTAATCTCTACTCTGGATCCATTTAGGGAAAGCTAAATGAGGGAGAAGCCATTTGGACGCCTTGTTCTAAACTCAGGACACTGCTGGAATTGTAAACCATCCAGAGCCCAGGAAAGGACAATAAAAATCATTAAATAGAAAGCAGGGAGCAAGAAAGATGGCTATAGCCCCAGCTGCTTTCCATTCCAAATTTTGTTTCTTTCTGTCACTGGAAGGGAAAATGCCTTCTCTGCATTATGCAAAGAGCAAAAGGAGAGAGATCCTGGTCTGTCCATGGAATTTTGTGAGCTTTCGATCATTTCTTCTCTGTAGCCTTGTAATGATAGCTACACATAATAATAATTTCATGTCAGAAATTATTCTGGGTTGAAAGGATTTTTGCCGGAGAAACTCCACTCAGGGAATGCCTGAATGAGGCTCCTTTCATGTCCCCAAGATCTTTTCCCATCTAAGTGCTCCCTATGTATCTATTTGTAATTTCCTGCTTTCGATCTGCTAGTTTGGCAGGAGATGGGACAAATGACGGGAGCTCATTCCATCACACAGTACTCAGGTCTCGAACCACTGACTTGCCAGCCTTCCAGGTAACAAGGTGAGCTTCTTAACCACTGAGCCACCACAGCCCCATAGCTGCGAAGAAGAACAATGGTGGAGGCCATTGGAAGGGCCTTGTATCACCCTCAACACTTGTAGTGATTGTGATTGGTGGGTGGGGATTAGTGGTGGTGGTGAAGTGGTTATAGCAGGGGAAATCAGGCATGGCTCAGGGTCATGTGGTTTCCTATATCCCTTCCTGTGAATTTTTGGTGGTCTGTCTATCCTCTGTTGGTCCCAGGGTAGAAAACTGGCCCTCGGATCCACTTTTCAAAATAAAATAAAATAATCCACCAGTTCTTCTCATAGACTGAAATATGACTGGTGCAGCTCTGTGCTCATAAGAAAAAATCATCAGCCATGGGCTTTTATTCTTAATTAGAAGTTTCAAATCCCTCCCACCCACAGAGCTCCTTGGAGAGGAGAGCCCTTTCATTTGAGGGAAGTTTTCGGAGGCCTTGGTTATGGGCAGCTTCTTTCTTCTTCTTTTAGTGTTGCATCCGATTCCAAATATTTGCTGTCCTCATGGGGATCAGCCATGAAGATTGTCCTGAGAACAATATATTGCAGTAGCCTTCCATTTGCCTTCTGCATCACAGTGTGACACCTGCAAGTCACTTTCTGGTCCTCAGCCCATTTGGCACACAAAGTCCTCTTCAGCCCCAGGCCAGGATTGATGAAGCTGCTGCCTTCCATCAAGATGGATTCAAGTGAGATTCAATCCACTTGGGTACCCTCACCCTTCCCTGTGGACTTCACCACTCAAGTCTGTTAGTCCTTAGGGTTCTCAGGTTAACCACCACCTGATGATTGGTGTTGAGTCACTGGCAGTATGGTCTACTCTATTACCATAACAGGATAGCCTGGCCAAACCAACAGATTCTTTACTGTCCAAAAATCATTCCCAGAGGTCCTGACCCTTTTACTTAGCAATTTTTAATATATTTTTTAGCAATAATCAGCCAAAATGCTCTTCTCAGTAGTAATGTATAGCTGGATCATAAGGAAGGCTGAGCACAGAAGAATCGACGCCTTTGAACTGTGGTGCTGGAGGAAATTCTTGAGAGCCCCCTGGACTGCAAGGGGATCAGATCAGTCCATCCAGAAGGAAATCAACCTTGACTTCTCCTTGGAAGGACAAATACTGAAGATGAAGCTCAAGAACTTTGGCCACCAAATGAGAAGAGAGGATTCACTGGAGAAGGCCCTGATGCTAGGAAAGATGGAAGGCAAAAGGAGAAGGGGGCGGCAGAGGATGGGATGGCTGGATGGCATCATTGACGCAGTGAGCATAGACCTACAGAGGATGGCAGATGACAGAGGAGTGTGGCGTGTGGTGGTTCATGGGAGTTGCAAAGGGTCAGACTCGACTGTATGACTGAACAACAAAGCCGAAAGTGATGACATTCACTTACACACATAGCGCTGCACCAACAAGATCAATGCCATTGTGTCATTTTACAATTTTATTATATTTTAGCATTGTTTCCAATTGCAGTTTACCGCCTCAAGTGGTGTTGGTGCATCAAAAAGAAGAGATTAAAGATGCGTGCATTTATTGAATAAATACTAAACTACACCGTGGTTCAAAAAGCAAAGCTAGCCCCATCGTGCTTTCTCTCTCCTTGCATTCTCTCCCATACATAACAAGCAATTTCCCCCTCTTGGCTATATGTTTGATAATATTCAGCTTTACTAAACATTGCAATTTGTCTGCCTGCCTGCCGTTTCCATGACGTACCTCTCGTGGGATCAAGGGAGACAGGAGAAGTTAAATCTCCTCACTTGCTTCGGGCAGTGGCATCCACCCACTTGGGGGAAAGTAATTTAATAACAACAATAATAAAAAAAATACTCCCCCAGATAACAAGAGCCTTCTGTGTCATGGTGTCCGTGGAAAGGAGTTGCTTACAGAGATGAGTATCAGAGAGGCTGACGATGAGGGTATTGTCAAGGACATATTTAATGATGGAACAAGGACATCGCTGCCTGGCTGTTTATGAGATGAGTTGTTTAAACAATGTGACTGACAGTTCTGGTGTACAAAAGCTGCCTCTCACATCTGAGAGAGCCAAGGGAGTCAGGCATGAGGATGTAGGGCACAAATTATCTTCATTCTACATTCCAGATTAAGGATCCACCTTTTGTCAAACTCCACAGCATCGTTGCAAACTCAGGAAGCCATTCTCCTTATTCAAATTTCTCTGCATGAATTTCTCCCCTGTACCACAAAGGCCAATTGTAAAGAAACATATTGGGTATGTGTGCATCTTTGCCTCTGTTTGCAGTTCTCCATAATCTATGATAGTGATGGTGGACTTTGGCACTCCAGGTGTTCTTGGACTTCAATTCCCAGAAGCCCAAGTCAGCACTCCTGCTGATCTGGGCTTCTGGGAACTGAAGTCCAAGAACATCTGGAGTGCCAAAATTGGCTACCCCTGGTGTAGAAGATAGAATTTTAGTCAATTCCATTTGCCATACAAGGCAAAGGAGAGCCACATTTTTCCTAACCTCTCTTCATTGTGAGCTTATGTGAACACTAAACAGTGTTCCTCGCACTCCGGTTGAGGCATGCCTGTCACATGTCCACGGAAACATCTGCAGATGGACACAGCGCTGGCTCTTTGGCTTTAAACAGAGATGAGCACTAAAACCTAGAGTTGGATACAACTGGCTTTCGAGCAAGGGTGACCTATCTGAACCCTAGTATTTATTTGGCTAAATAAAGATAATCAAAGATGAATACAAAAATGATAACATGAGATGTTGAGGTATGCTGTGATGCTTTCAACAAGAGAATAGATGTTGTTTTTTTTATTTTTGCAGGTCAGCAGTTCAAAACTGTGTGATGGAGTGAGCTCCTGTAATCTGTCGCAGCTCCTGCCAACCGAGCATCTTAAAAGAATGACATTGCAAGTATATAAATTGGCAACACTTTAGTGGGAAAGGTAACACCTCTAGACATGTCTGTCACATGACTACAGAACAATCTGCAGTGCTGGCTGGCTATTTGGCTGTAAGCAGAGATGAGCACTGCCATCTTGCATCAGACACAACTGGCTTTTGCACACAGGAGGGTCTTCCATTTCATTCTGAAGATGAGGATCGGTGTGGGGCTTAGAGGTTCCTCATTAATATATCTCATGGAGTTGAAACAACACCAAATCAATAAGGAGAAAGAATTGAGTGAGTTTTCTTCATAACCCTACTCTTGAGCACTTTAAAAATGCATTCCACATGCCCTGTTTTCTGTGATGGACAGGGCCAGATCTGGTGGCCTGCATGTCTTACTCTGGCATTTAATATTGATGTTGTAGATCTTGTAGTGCTAGATTTCTTTCTAGCAAATAAAGAACGAACGGACATCCACAGGGCTTAGCTTTCTGTGGTTCCTGGCTAATTTGAACAATTGCAAAGAATCACATTCACAGGGGACTCAATTACAAGACTTGCCATTTATGATGACTTCAGTTCATGTCTCAAAATTGCCACCACCCAATGCTCATCCCCTCTGCCAATTTATCCAGTGTTATTTGAGAAATTAATTGCCTCGGCAGTGGTGTGCACAATTTGAATCCTGCCTGGCCTTCCAGCCCTGGTCTGGTGTTTGATAGCAAACTCTAGGACCATGCTATTCCTTGGTTATTTCCATAATCAAAGAATGTCAATCGGATAATACAAAAAAAATGAGCAAACAGAAGAAGGAACCGACAGCTCAGGGAACGCATTAATGCGAAGCTGCTGAATTAGAGTGGTCCACCTGTGGACACCCGTGCGGCATCCATCTGAATACCAAACATATTCATTACTGCCAGCGCTGCTTGACTGAGCCTCTGAAGAAAGCATTTGGGACAGAGCTTGTGGAATAGGAGCAGAAGGATGATGACACGCTATCTGAGGATAGTGAGAAGAAGAAGGAGAAAAGAAAAGGCAGAGAAGAAAAATATCTACCTTTGAGGCGTTCCTTTGAGACAAAGAATAAATGGAACTTTCTCAAGTGAACCAACAGTGGATATGGAAGCATACTTGGCATGACAGTCTGGATTTTAAGTGCTTGATTTTTTTTCCTTTCATGTTCAGATCAATCTTTGGACTGTGAAAAAGAACAGGCCAAAGTGCCAGTGATGAAATCTTTAAATACAGGAACCAATACAAGTTATGTTCCTTTAGAATTTGCAGTTACCTCTTTTTCTCAAGAGTTCGTACAATTACCCAACATGCATGGCAAGCGTTCTGGCACTCCCAGAGAGTAAGAACAACTGTGTTGGCACCCTAGTCGCTATTATCCACCCTCCTCGGTGCCCTATAGCTGGCATCCTTCCAGTGCATTGCAAAGAAGAAAATGTTGACAGCCACCATCTCCCAATGCCACAGTCTTGCATATGCAAAATTCACCTCTTGCCAACATATTATGTTCTCTAGAAGTGCCACCCAATTCCAGGCAGTCCTTATCTAGGATAATCTGTTCTTAAATGCACAATTAATCCACCCTAAAATCCATTTGAGACAACTTTAGTTCAACACAGAAGTGTCATCTTGGAAATAAATAGCTTAACATTTCCCTTGTGGTGCCTACAAAAGATTTCCAAGACTTAAGCCCACTGGAAGAATAGCAGAACAAGGAGGAGGAGGTAAATTTTAAAAACCAGACCGAGTGGAGAAGCTTAATACAGCCTCTGCTTCTCTCCGGAATGGAATTTGCTTCAAAAGAGGAAACAATCACAACTACTGTCTTCTCAATGGTCATGACAAATGCGAAGCAACAGAGAGCTTTCAGTAGGATCTAATCGCTTTGCCAGCAAATGAGGCATGAAAGCTGTTGTCAAAAATCCGGACGTCCAAAGCATTTGCCCGCACTTCATCTTCCCTGCTGAGAGAACTCCTGCAGGATTCAGGTGAATGCACGTTCCAAATAGAGCTGCAGTGCACATTGGTCCATTGGGATTTCTGCAAACGAGGGGAAGTGACTATCTAAGTGAGAAGGAGGAGAGATGATAGGTCTGAAGCTACATTGATGATGAGACAAGATCAGGACCTTGGATAGGGATCATAGGGCTGACTCAAAATCCATTGGCTAAAATTCAGAACTATAGCTAGCAAAAGCCACTAGTAAAGGTCAAGGTCAAGGTCAAGGACATACTTTACATTCTTAGGATCCAAGATCACTGCAAACGGTGATTGCAGCCATGAAATAAAAAGGCAACTAATTCTTGGGAGGCAAGCTATGAGAAACCTGGGGAACATAGTTAAAAGTAGAGACATCACCTTGCAAACAAAAGCCCAGATAGTCAAAGCAATGGTACTGCAAGTAGTAATGTATGGCTGTGAGAGTTGGAACATAAGAAAAGCTGAGTGCAGAAGAATAGAAGCCTTTGAGATGTGGTGTTGGAGGAGAGTTTTGAGGGTACCCTGGACAGCGAGAAGAACAAATAGGTCAATCTTAGAAGAAGTCAACCCTGACTGCTCTTTAGAAGGTCAAATAGTGAAGATGAAGCTAAAATACTTTGGTCATGAAATGAGAAGAGAGGATTCACTTGAGAAGGCCTTGGTGCTGGGAAAGGTTGAGGGGAAAAGAAGAAGGGGGCAGCAGAAAATGAGATGGCTGGATGGTATTGTTGATGTAATGGGCACAGAGTTGGGCAGGTTGAGAGGGATGGTGGAGGATAAGAGTGCCTGGTTGGCAATGGTCCATGGGGTTGCAAAGGGTTGGAACCGACTGTGCAACTGAACAACAACAAAAAGGTAAAGGTCACACTTGCTCAAAAGCCAGTTGTATCTGACTCTAGGGTTCATTGCTCATCTCTGTTCATAGCCAAAGCTCCAGTGCTGTTTGCATCTGCAGACATTTCCATGGACACATGGCAGGCACTAGAGATGGCGTTTTCAGAGTTTCTAGACAACAGCAACCACAATTCTCCATTTTGGGATTCTCTCTACTTTGCAGGCACCTTACAAATGTCTAAATGTGGATACCTGAGGGCCTTGAAGATTAACTGGCCCTGCCTCCACCCAAGGTTCAATAGCAGCAGGAAAGCTCCCAGCTAACACTAGAGTAGAAACAGGACGTGTGGTGGTTGTAAGGAATCCCCTACTGCACAAACCATTACAGGAATAGGCTAATAGAACAATGGCTATTTAAGCTAGAGAGGGGAAGGGAACAAAGAGATAGATAACCAATCTCTTGTGTCTTGCCCACTTGTGTATATTTCACATTTGCGATTTCATTAAAATAGCAGATGTGCTGACATCATAATCTCAACAGCCATATTACTACTGAAATTGGTTTTATTCCTGTTTTTGTTCCATACACAATTAAAGTGCATGCAAATGTGGTCCCACTGAACCAGATACAAATCAAAGGTAAAATAATACTATTTTTCTTTCTTGCTATATCTTCTACATGGCCATTCAGTGGTGGGTTGTCAAAAAATTTACTACCCCACTGTGACGTCATCACAGTGCTGGCGGAGCTAACGTCATGACATCATGATGTCATGGGCGGGGCCAAACAAAAAATAAAAATAAAATAAATATAAGCATGCAAACACACACACACACCTCAACCCACCCACACCCACACACCACACACCTGTAAATAAATGAAATTAAATAAATAAATAAATAAAATAAAAATTACACTAAAATACACCCATCCACCCAAACCCCCACCAACCCCAAACACAAATCAACCCACCCACCTCAAACACAAACCTGTCACTTACCTGTTAGTATAAGTGCCTGGGCAGCACCATGAAGATGGATATGGTCATCGTACCAGTTCTTTAGGATAATATGCCTTAATGTAAATGTAAAACAGCTGTACCTCCTTAAGGGTTCTCCAATTGGAACAACAATTGGAACAGCACAGGTGTAACTTATTGATGAGGTAACTCCAAGATTTTGTTTAAAAACCCCAAGCCAGGCCTCCAGGCATTTTTAGGAACTGTGGTAGTACGTCAATATAGGTAAAGGTATTAAATACACATTAAAATACACACAGACACACCACATCCAAAGGTGAGTCACTTACCCTGGGGAGCCTCAGGCTATAGGGAGCTTCAGGCTAGCAGCTTCTCTTCCTCCTCCCCACTTGGGAGGACAGCAAGGAGGCCATGCATACACACCAACTACTGTAGGTGTGCATGCACACCAAGTGCTTGGCGCGCATGCACAGTGGGGGAACCAGTGAAAAGGTAAGCCCCGAGGATGGCTCCCCCCAAAAGTTGCTACTGGTTCTCCGGGACACTGGAAAAGTTACTACCAGTTTTGACGAGATGGTGCGAACCTGTTACATCCCATCACTGTGGCCGTTGCCTTTCCAAATGGACTGACAACCACTGTCTCTTCCAACTGGCAGTGGCTATTCAGTGAGAGGTCTTTCCCTACCTTGTGCATAAAGATGCCAGAATCCTAACACTTTAGCATGAGAATTCTTCTGCCAGTGAATTCTAGATTCTTTCTAGACTCATTGAGTGGGTGATATTGGCATCGCCATTCTACAAGAGGCCTTCAGAGCTTGGGTTTAGGTGAATGTAGCCCACCAAACAATAACGTTAGCCATCAGCTGTTTTTTGTTGTTCGGTCACACAGTCGAGTCCGGCCATTTGCGACCCCATGGGCCACCGCACACCAGGCTCCTCTGTCATCTGCCATCCTCCACAGCCCACCCAGATCTATGCTCACCACATCAATTATGCCACTCAGCCACCCAAAGGTGTTACTAAGACTTTTAAAACAAGCAGGATGTTAGTGAACATCAGAGAACTGAAAGATGCAATGATGATTCACAAAAATTGTTCACTTCCCCATCACGCACACACTTGCCGATATGAAACAAGCAAAGATTTACATCCCTAAGCAGACATAGAACATGACTGGTCAACTGTGACTACTTTGATGGGTCACCCTGAATGTCATCTTTATACAACAAGCCTTCTGCTTTATATTCAAAGAGATACCATAGATCAGCACTGAGAACAAGCTTCTTTCTCAGAAAGTAACAGTTTTGATTTTTACCTACACTGTTGAACACAAGTTCAGGCAGCCTTTTTGGCCCTGAGGATGGCATTAGCCACTTAACAACTGGTTGGGCACTCCTACAGCTGTTGCGAAGGTAGTCATCATCTCCATTCCACGTTAGATCTGTTCAAGGTCTCCAAGCTGCCCATCCATGTTATAAACATGGTTTGAAATAATAATCACAGAGTTTCTAATTCTCATTGATTTAGGCTATCTTGACATGATGAGGCGTCCTGATGAGGGATTTTAAAATCCTGTGAGGCTGTGATGTGATGGCACCACTTTGGCGGGAAGGCATGGGACTGATCACATTGGAAAGGGTGGTGACCAATTCTACAGCCCTGCCAAATGGATCTAAAGACTAGAATATTAACACATGTAGAAATATAAGCAGCATCGTGCACCAGTGGTTTTCCCTTAGAGAGCTGAGACTTCACCCAGAGATAACCAGTTGTTGACTTTCAGCATTCAGTGTGCAATATGGCACTATGGCTACTCAACGATGAGTCTTTGAGTATCGCTGTCTCTTGTCTGGGCAAAACAGCTAGCACTCAAGTTTCTTTTCTCAGCATTATTTTAGCTCCTCTTGTTCTCAGCTTGTTTCTCCCAAAACCCAAAACCTGGCATGTGAGACTGGAGTCAAATCAACATAAATGGATCGGTAGATAAGGAACAGTAAAATGTTTGTGCAATTCTGTTGTGGGTTGAGACAAAAGCCAGTGATGCTGGTGCATTTAATTTTGCTCTCAGTTATAGGTAAAGCCAATTCTAGGGTTCAGTGCTCATCTCTATTTATAGCCAAAGAGACAGTGCTGTTTGCATCTGCAGACATTTCCGTGGACATGTAGCAGGCATGCCTCAACAGTGCACAGAACGCTGTTTACCTTCCCATCAAAGTGGTGCCTATTTATCTACTTGAAATTTTTGCATTCAAACTGCTAGGTTGGCAGAAGCTGTGACAGAGACAGGAGATCACTTAGTCATGCAATACTCGGGAATTGAACTCCGATCTTCCAGTCAGTGAGTTCAGCATCTTAACCATTTGAGCCACCGCAGTCCCTTGCTCTCAATTATACTTGATGCCTTTTCCTTCCTAACCAACCAACCATCTCCTCACTCCACAGCATGCCTGCTCTCTCATTACAACCCTCTAATTTCCTTAATTCCTCCGGTTTCCCCAGCATCTGGAATTTTCCTTCTCTATCTCCAACTCATTTTAACTCAAAAGGCTTTCACAGCTTTGGATTTTGAAGTCAGCAGTTTTGATTTATGCCTGGAACCTACCCGTCTGGCCAAGCTTGAATGGTTCCCTTTAATGACACGCGGATTACTTGTCAGGCGGCTGTCCGTGGCCTGGCTGGTGTTTGGAACACACCGTAATTGCTTCATTTATACGCTCATATGTACAAGCGAGCCTGACTAATCTAAAGAAATGTCTCTATTTTTAAGGCTGTTTCCCCCTCCCGCTCCCTCCTGTCTCTCCATAAACATTAAAAACGAGGAACAAGACTGTAAATATGGTATCCGGCATCAAGACCAGGTGGCGTTAATGACTGTTAAAGCATCCCTGAAGGGAAAGAATAGAAACTCACCATAAATTATGGGGCATTTCGGCTAGAAAAAGAAGAAAAAGATAAACCTGGCTTTCTCTTCTGACAAAAATATGGAGGATGATTGTGTCAACCAAAGACCCCGTTGTGTGCTGCTACTGCCCTCTCCAAACTGCTTGCCTCAAGCAATTGGTCGAAAGGTAGATCAAGATATATGCTACACAAACAGGACATGTTGTCTCTAGCCAACGTAGGTGTTTCCATATCCTTAATGTTCTTGGGTTGTCCCCAAATATCATTCTCTTTGTAGACCCCACAGGCAACACAATCAGAAGGAAATATCATTGGGCCCATTCATAGGTACAGTCTGGGAGTGGGGCTTTCTGATTCACCCATGATGTATCATCATCGTAGGCTGCAACTCGTATCCAAGAATGCACCCCCCCCCCCCGGAAGCAGGAAAAATACCATTGGCATGAATTTGTTTAAGGTGGATCTCCAGCTTGCTATGAAGAGACCCACATGCTATGATCTCAGAGCCATCTCCTGCAGCACATATGAAATGAGACATGCAGGATTTGACACAGGAACTGAAATGGACTGCTACACCCTTGACGATATTATCAAGGTGAGTCTTCTCATCTAGTCCATCTGGCATGGCCTCTTCTGCCTCCATGACTGCTGGGAATCAGAGTTCGCCCTCCGCTCATTTTGCTGTTGGGCCCAATATGATGGTTTCCAGTGGGGCATTTCCTCCACCGAGGGGACCATCACCCCATCTAAAGGGGCTCATCTGCCCATAGCTGTTGGCTCCTTTAGGGAGTCCGGTTCTTTACCACTGCCCAATACTCAGTGTTGAATCACTGGCTGTAGGTCTACTCCATTACTGTAGCGGGATGTCTGGCCAGACATCCATGATGTATGGTGTTTAGACAGTGTAATGTAAGAGTTTGAGCCAAGATATAACAGAGATTTGGCCTCACCATACAGGAAGGACTGATGGGATGATCATGACTCAAGAGAATTGGTTTCCTCCATCAGAATAGATAATACCCCCAGTCTGAAAGATTTCAGGCCATTGTTCCACGCAGGTCCTAGGAAACAAGACAGCCTACTTTTGATGAGAACAGATGCCTTCTGCCTGCTTTTAGCAGAACCAGACAGAGTTCCAAAACTTCTATGTATATTTATTTATCCCAATGTGGACATAAGAATGTACATGGACTTTGACCAGTTTTATGTCCTCAGAGGAGCATATAATAATTACAATGCAACACAAAAAATAAATATTGTCTGCTACTTGATCTAATTCATGGGTCCTACTAAATAAAATGTGCTGAATCCAAATTTGAAGTCTGATTCTGCCTAGAATATCAGGATCTTAAGTCAGCATGTCTCACCCTCTTGGTTGGGTTCTTGTGTTGATCACGCAGGATATATTTGCCACAAATGTAGCAAAAATTGTCTAGTTTATTAACATTGCAGTGCCTACTCATCTTTAGCTCAAAACAGACTCACTATGGCCTAGTTGTACTATCCATAAGACGGTTTCACACTAGAGATAAGCCCTTGGTCCATCTCACCTTATATACTTATATTTCTGACGTCAGCTCATTGGCTTGCCCAGACATTCCCGGCCACTGCTGGAACATACATCCCACCAGGGAACGTGATTACCTGAGGCAGCAGCAGGCATAGTGGTAGCTGCAACTGTCATACTGTTCCCATATAAAAATACATTACCCAATTACCAACCATTTGAACAGTTCATAGCAGCATGACTTTACTACCCCACTGTGGACGTGGTGTAGTGGGTGTGGCCAGGGGGAAAGCCCTGCATTGGGATGATTCCCCCAAATGTAAAAGGTAACAATTTTTCAGGTAACATCGGTAAAGAATGCAGTTTTGCCAACATTCGGATATGTTTGTGCAGTAATGTGACAATGATGAAGACAACAATGACAACAGCATCAACAAGAATAAGGCTGTACATAATGGAGAGCAAAAAATAGCTTCCTAAACTGGACCCCCCAACCCCCAACCCCAAACTGGACCCACCCACCCACCCAAAAAATGAGCCCTAACAACCTTACTATACTAATACTCAATAAATACGACAACAGAGTGAAAATATATGTTCAATACCTTTGGCAAGCAATACCTTCATCTGATGTTCAATACCTTTGGCCAGCAAGACCTGCCACTTTTCACAATAAATGTATGTTTTTCTAACCTTTGTGCCTTGAGATCTGTGATTTCCTCATCCACGTCCAGCAGGGCTGCTGCCTGAGCCATTATACTCTTGCTGCAGGGCAAGGATTTCAGGTGCAAAAGCAGGAGTCCGAGGCAGAACTTGGCCCCCATCTCTTCCAGCTCGCTAGTCCCAATCTGGAGGCCCTGGGTATAAAACAAGGAAGCCATCAGTGCTAATACAGAAAGGGTCCAATTGAAATGGAAGCCATACCTGGGGGCACAGCAATACCAGTAGCAATTACACTGATATACTCCCCCCCTCCCGTCAGAACTGCGGGGGAACAAGTGGTTAAGATGCTGAACTCAATGACTGGAAGGTTGGAGTTCGATTCCCGAGTACTGCATGACAGAGTGAGCTCCCATCTCTGTCCCAGCTCCTGCCAACCTAGCAATTCGAAAGCAAGAAATTGCCAGTAGATAAATAGGGACCACTTCGGTGGAAAGATAAACAGTATTCCATGCACTCTGGTGTCTTGGCATGCCTGCCACATGTCCACGGAAATCTCTACAGATGCAGACAGATGGCTATAAACAGATATGAGCACTGAACCCTAGAGTCGGATATGACTGGCTTTTGAGCAAGGGCAACCTTTACCTTTACTTTACCACCCCAGACTGTGTAGTCCACTCTCTGGGTTGGTCTCAAGTTAATTAGCATTTTTGCCCCCAACATGCTGGCTACCCACCTCAGAAGGATGGAAGGCTGAGTCACCCTTGAACCCAGACAGGATTAAACTCACAACATGCTGACGTATAGCAGTTCAACTGCTGCCCGACCAGGGCTCTTTGGCATCATGTGCATGCAGAAACAAGTAGCAAATGGCTCATTCCATCCCCAGAAAATCAAGCTAGATGTGGCCTTTAAGATTTATATCTTTCAAAACAGCCATTTCCAGCCCTCATGAAGCCTGTGATGGATAGTCAAGAGAAAATTGCCTCCTCCAAGCTCTCAAAGTTTGCCCACTCCTCTTCTAAGAGTTATGCTTCTCTCTAGAAACAAGGTGCATTTTGAGCATTGGGAGAGGTCTAGTTCTTCTAGTGAACCACTTCATTATTCTGATTCTCAACGGTCATAGAGGTGGAAGAGGCCATGACAGATGGACTAGCTGTGAAGGCGCACCTTGTTAATATCCTCAAGGCTGTGGCAGTCCATTGCAGTCCTGGTGTTAAATCCTGCATGTCTCATTTCATGCATGTCACAGGAGATGGCTCCATGATCATAATGTGTGGGTCACTTCATGGCAAGCCAATCCCCAGCCTATTCAGGGCCCTCCAAGTGACGTCACATCCCTCAGTCACATCCTCCTTTAATGTTATTCCTTGTCCGGTGAGCTCCATCCTCCATCTCCTAATTTGTTTATGCTCTTGTCTACCTTCAAAGATGTTTGTTTGTGCCATAAAGCTCTTCCTGGATCATCAAGCTCAGCATCTTAAATACTAAATCACCATGGCCCCAAAACTACAAAAGCGTAAACATCCTCTTCAGCAACATCAAAAGCAGAAGGCATTCACTAGTTTGTTCCAAACGCTCAGGCTACCTTCCCATGTTCATGCTCCAGCCGCGTGATGCTAACGGATTGCTCCTATTAGTATGCTGCCAAGCTCCCACCAATGGAATTAGCGGGGAAGAATATTGTCAATGTATTTATGCCCAGCCTCGGGGCATTAGTACTGTGTATGCGTGTAAAGCTATTGTAATGCAGGGAGCATTCGGTGGGCATACATGTCTGTAAACTGGCTGGAAATAAGGCAGATAATACAAAGCCAAGCCATACTCCTTAGAGATAACATCTGGCTCAGTCTGCCATCTGTAGGAGATTAGTTTTTCAAAACCGGGCCTCTCTCTTTAGATAGATAGATAGATAGATAGATAGATAGATAGATAGATAGATAGATAGATAGATAGATAGATAGATAGATAGATAGATAGATAGATAGATAGATAGATAGATAGATAGTCCTTGGCTTCAGATAGATAGATAGATAGATAGATAGATAGATAGATAGATAGATAGATAGATAGATAGATAGATAGATAGATAGATAGATAGATAGATAGATGTTGTTGTTCAGTCGCACAGTCAATTCTGACCCTTTGCGACCCCATGGACCACTGTACACCAGGCACTTCTGTCTTCCACCCTCCTCGCTCAGCTTTGTGCCCATTGTGTCTACAATACTATCTACCCATCTCATTTTTGGCCGCCCCCTTCTTCTTTTGCCCTCCAACCTTCCCAGCATCAAGGTTTTCTCAAGCAAATCCTCTCTTCTCATTTGATGTCCAAAGTACTTTAGCTTCATCTTTGCTATTTGACCTTCTAAGGAGCAGTCAGGGTTGATTTCTTCTAAGATTGACCTATTTGTTCTCCTCGCTGTCCAGGGGACTCTCAAAACTCTCCTCCAACACCACATCTCAAAGGCATCTATTCTTCTGCGCTCAATTTTCCTAATGGTCCAGCTCTCACAACCATACATTGCCACTGGAAATACCATTGCTTTGACTATACAAATTTTTGTTTGCAATAGATAGATAGATAGATAGATAGATAGATAGATAGATAGATAGATAGATAGATAGATAGATAGATAGATAGATAGATAGATAGATAGATAGATAGATAGATAGAAAAAGAGAGATGCAGTTTTGACAAACTAACCTGCAGATGGCAGACGGAGCCAGGGGTGTGGTGTAAGTGTGTGTGTGTGTGTGTCCATGACTTTGGGGCATTTGCTATTCCTTTATGTGTTCTTTGCACAGATCACTTTAACATACCAGGACCCATTTGCCTTCCCTATTTATAGATGAACTGTACACGCTCATCTGGTTACTGCAGTACTGAAAAGTCTAATTACAGATGTACTCCTATCCATTTAGGTGGGTCATCCAGAGAGCAGTTTGCCTAATAATGGGAAAGGTTTGTTTGTGAACACATTGGAACCAAATATTAGACCATCCTCAGTAATTATTTGCACAGTTCTGGTTGTTTGGCTCGTGTTGAGCTGATGACTTTTTGGTTTGCCCTGATTCTCCCATGAAGGATTCTCCTGTAGGATTTTTATTTGCCGGTACTCCTCTTTTTTCAGCTTTATTTTTTTCCCTCTTGGAGGACATATGTACGCTGCTTTCCGTATATACTCGAGTATAAGCAGAGATTTTTAGCCCTCAAAATGAGCCCTCCAAAGGAGACTCGGCTTACATTCGAGTCAATGACCACGAGGGTCCCAAGACCATGTTGGATTGAGATGTGCCAACAATTTAATTAATTTTACCATATTTTCATGTATTTTGATTATAGAAACTCACTAGCAGCTGCTGCATTTCCCACCCTCGGCTTATACTCGGGTCAATCTATTTTCCTGGGTTATGAGGTCAAAATTAGGCTTATATTCGGGTTGGCTTATACTCGAGTATATACAGTAAATATTGCCCCACTGGCCCACACTGGGTGTTGAGTCACTGGCTGTACGGTTTTCAATGGTTATGGAAGTGGGAGAGGCCATGCCAGATGGATTGGCTGTGAAGGCACACCTTGTTAATATCCTCAAGGCTGCGGCAGTCCATTGCAGTCCCGGTGTTAAATCCTGTGTGTCTCATTTCATATGTGACACAGGAGATGGCTCTATGATCGTATCGTTTGGGTCACTTCAGGGCAATCTGGGATCCACCTCAAGCAAATTCACACCAATGGCATTTTTCCTGCTTCAGGGGAAAAAATTCCTTCTCAGATACAAATTGCAGCTGACACTGATGAAATCTTGTCCCTGATGTGCATTCTTTGGTTTTGATTAAACTTTCCTTCGCAGTAGATGCTGCTGTATCAAATACACCCACCCGCCTTTCTCCTCCCTTGGTCTGTTGCCTTCTTAAATTTTAGATTTGAAAGTGCTTGGGGTGGAGATGTTCCTCTTTCAAGTGGCAGCTGCATTGATAGCACTAAATTAATAAAAATAACATTAGTTCACCTTTCAGTGTACTGGGGGAAGAGAGAAAGAATAGATATAAAAAGATCTGACTGTTGGTTGATCTTACAGACTTACAAAGCAAAAACCCCTCTCTATTTGAAGCAAATCGAGTGTGTTAAGAAGTAATCCTCCAGCCACAGGTTTCCAGCTGTTCCTCTCGAGCTGACAGGTTTATCAAAGCAATGTGGGCTTCCGATACGGCAGCTAACCAGAGAAAGGGCAATTATAATGCAATGTTCCTGCAGGTATATTGCTCTTTATTATTATTATTAATGTTTCTGCTCAGAGACTGTGGATTTCTTGTTGCTTTTGCTCTTCCTTAAGGTTTCTTCGTATTCCCAAACAATGCCTTTGGGAATCATAAAGCCACTGGTGCTTCTTGGTGTCTCTTAAAATTGATTGCTGTTTGGAGGTGTGATTGTCTTCGTGCTTGCATGATATTTAGGGGGATCACTCAAAAGGTTATCTTTGTATTCGTGTACGGGAGTTAGAACTTCTTTTCCTCTCTCATCCTTGCTCGAAAGCCAGTCATATCTGACTCTAGGGTTTGGTGCTCATCTCTGTTTGTAGCCAAAGTGACAGCGTTGTCTGAATCTGCAGACGTTTCTGTGGACATGTGGCAGGTGTGACTAGACACCGGGGTGCATTGAATGCTGTTTATCTTCCCACCGAAGTGGTACCTATTTATCTACTTGCAGTTTCTTGCTTTTGACGGGCTAGGTTGGCAGGAGCTGGGGCAGAGATAGGAACTCACTCCATCATGCAGCACTTAGGTCTTGAACTGTTGACCCCCCAGCCTTCCAGTCATCAAGTCCAGCATCTTAACCATTAAGAGCCTGGAGACATTGCCTGCCTGCTTCCCTGATTTGCCTGTGATTTCTACAGTTGTTTAATTGTATGTTCCTCTTGCTGGCTTTCAGGTAGTAGGAGAAACATTTGTGGGTAGAATGAGAGTATGTTGTTTTTGTGTGTAAGGCAAGCTAAATGAGTCCTGCTGAAGTGTTCAGGAAGAAAGGAAGGAACATGATGATGATGATAAAGCATGAAGAGTCAAATCCATGTTGGAAAGTGACAATCGGACACAGAGAGTTTTCCTCTCCCGATGTCTCCTCTCCCCATGATCAGAAACCCTGCTTTTTCTTGTTCAGTTGTGCAGTAAAATCTGACCCTTTGCAACCCCATAGGTCACAGTACTCCAGGTTCCTTTATCAAACAGAGGCAGAATTTGCTTACTTTAGGCTGTGATGGCTCAGTGGTTAAGAAGCTCGCCATGCTATCTGGAAGGCCAGCAAGTCGGCAGTTCAAGACTCGGGGACTGCATGATGGATTGAGACCCCATCACTGGCATACCTCCTGCCAACCTAGCAGTTGGAGAGCAAGAAATTGGAAGTAAATAAATAGGGTCCACTTTGATGGGAAGGTAAACAGCATTCCATGTCCTTCCTCTCATTTCTATGACATTTTCACATGTCATTCCTGGTATCCTCTCCCCCCCCCCCAACACCAGTCTTATGGAAGGGCTCAAGAACCAATGTTTTGTGAACTGGTTTGAATGTCAAATGCTTTAAACCAAGGGTGCCCAAACTACAGCCTGTGGGCTGGATCCGGCCCTCAATACTAATTCCTCTGGCCCACATAGCCCTCACCACTCCCAGAAGCAAAACGTGCATGAGTGGGTGCATAATGCACCCACACAGGTGCAGAATGTTGCTGTAAATTTACAACAGTGTTCTGTGCATATGCAGGCGTGTTATGCACCCATGCATGAATGTTTTACTTCTGCTCCCAGTGGGAGGAACCACATGACCAGCACACTCCACCATATGACCGGGTCAAAAAGTTTGGACACCCCAGTTTTAAACCATTGTCTGCTCTGATTTCCACAAAAACAAACTACAGAAATGGAATGGGGAGGGGGGGAGAGAGGACTATTTCTTCTTGGTTTTGCCACAGTCTCTCTCTGTACTTGTTCCACCCAAGAAATATAATACAGTCTAGCTCTCCGCAAAGAGCAATTGGCACAGGATTACCCATAAGGCCTTGCACCACCATAATATGCATCATCTCCCAGCACAGATTCAGACCTATGGTGTGAAAAATGTGCCAAAAGCCGAGAAAGAGGGAAGGATAATGGCAAAATGATTGTTATATTTAACAAGCCTGTTCTTCTGTAATCTGTTAAGATACACTCTAAAACAGGCCGGGGAAAGAGAATGAGGGTACTGCGTTCTCAAAGAGACTTTAGGGCAGGGGTGCCCAAACTACGTCCTGGGGGCCAGATCTGGCCCCTGATGCCAATTCATCCAGCCTGTGCCACCCTCGTCGCTCCCAGAGCGGAAGTAAAATGTGCCCTTCCAATCAGAGACATAACCACTTGAGCTGCCCCAGTCCTCTAGCCCTCTCACTGATTGGCAGTCATTTCTTTTTCCAAAGCATATGTGTCAGGGACCAGTGGGATGTATGGTAGACCTCAGGACTTTGTTACGCATGCATGAAAATCAAAATGTTCTCAAACAGTCTCAAATGCTGTTGCTTATTCAAGTAAGAAATACTGAACCACAAGGACAAATAATTACAGGTGCTTGACAGCTTACGAGACAATAGACGGCAACAAGAGGGTCATCCAAAGATCTCAGAGACTATTAAAAGCCTTTCAAATTAAAAGAGAACAGGATGAACTTCACGCGGCATCCAAAAGATAACCACAACAATACCAAATTAACTTGCTTCCAGAAGGAGCAGAGCTTGGAGTCAAGATGTGAGTATGTCTAAGAATCAGGCTAAAATAATAATAGTAACAAGCCATTATCCATTGTTCATAGATTGATGTGTAACACATGAATTACGTGTGCCTTAGTCACTGCCACTTGCTACGTTTAATTTTTATGTTTAAAACCACGCTTTAAAATGCCAAACTATCCACAACTCCCTCCAGCACAAAAGAAATATAAACATTTCATTTAAAAGAAGCATTACTTCAATGCTATGGGAAGGGGTTTTCGTAATGCAGACACCAGCACAGACAAAAATCCCAGTAGGGGACACATATCTCACTCTTCTTGGCAAAGGTATTTGCTCTTATAGTCCTAATTATTAGATCCTTCATGTAGATCAAGGGTTCCCAACCATTTGAAGCCTAGGGCCAGGCCATGCTCTCTCAGTCAGCTTCAAGGGCCGGATGGCCATTTTGCCCTGCCTGCACAATGGGGGTCGCCATTTTGCCCCAACAGCTTCAAAGGTATGGCCATTTTGTTTCCTGAATGCCCTTGGAAGGTTGAGGGCCACATGAAATGGTGCCATGGGCCAGAACTGGCCCACCGGCCTTTTGTTGGGAACCCCTCCTGTAGATGATCGGGCACTTCCAGAAAAACAAATGTAATCCACATCTCTACGAATCCATTTACTGGAGGATTCAAGTGTATCTTCTCAGCGAAAACTTTGAGCATTTTTAGTGGCGACGCCAGAGCTATAACCCGCCTTTGGGGTATGGGCAAGAGTAATCAATTTATCTCACTGGAGGGGGGGGCAAAGAAAGGCAATTTAGATTGAGAGTAACATTTTGTTATCATGGGGTTGCCCATATGATCAGAAGTCACATAGTAAATGGATTTTCATCTCAAGATTCATGGCACATCAAGTTCAGCTACTCAATGAGATCAACCCAAGGGATGGGAAATGATGGCAAGTGACAGCAACAGCAAGACTGCCAAAGCATTCAGCCTTTGTGCAACAGCAGAAAAATCAGAAAGGCAGAACATTTGGACAGTATTGGAAGCATTGGAGAACATTAGAAATGGAACTTAAAGACCCAAGCCAAAGGGATATCAAGACCAGTTTTCTGCACACACAAAATTGTCATAAGAAGTCCAAAGACGGTGCCATTTCTTTTCATTCCATTGTCTCCCAACTGAGAAACACACCACCCTGTCAACAGGAGAACACACACAGGGATACACATACATTAATCTCGTTCCGCTACCGTGAAGTACAGTGCAGACAGCAGCTCATCTCTAATTACTTGCAAATGGAAAGAAGCTAAAAAGGATGTATCCCGCCCCCAGATTTGCATTTGCTGAAAGGTCACAGTGGAAGTGTGTTCTTTTTATCCTTCTCACTGAAAAATGGTATCAGGGCTAATCAGATCTGAACTTCCTCATTAACTTCACGACTTTCCTTTACCATCTTCATCTCAAAAACTGACTCTCTTTTTCTGCTCGTCTCAGAGGCAACGACTTCCCCAATTCAAAGAGCACTGTGCCCCATCATATTGCCGGGTCTTGGTTTTCTTAACCTCCTACATGGATCTCCTGTTTGTGACAGGCTAATCTACTCTAGTTTATTTAAAAGATCTACTCTAGCTGGCTTTAAAAAGTGAATTTAGCCTTTTTTTAAAAAATCCCTGTTGTTGATTGGATCCAGAAATAGCTACATTCATACTAGAGTTCAGTTACTAGGTCCACTGGAATAAATGGTCCTTACACCATAATCATATCCTAGCAGCATGGGTAGAGCAATCTTCTCATTGTCCTTCCATTCAGGTTTAGGAGCAGAAGGTCAAAATTCTAGACTTGTTTAGAGATGACCTGCTTGTCTCCCTTCAACACATGAATCCACTTCTGCCAGTGCGGTAGCCACTCCTTGCTGGCTTATATGAGGGCCACCCGAGCTTTCAGTTTTTAAATCTAATGTTGTAGCTGGGGAGGGTATTTTGATATTTTAAATATTTTTAATACTTTTAATGGTTTTAAGTAAGATTCTTGTGATTTTATTGTTGTATGATGTTTTTATATTTGTGAGCCACCCGGAGTCACCCGGGCAAGAGGGCGGCAGTATAAATTGGATTGATTGATTGATTGATTGATTGATTGATTGATTGATTGATTGATTGATTGATTGATTGATTAAATAAATAAATAAATAAATAAATAAATAATACAGACCAAAGGGCCTAAACAAGTGAAGTTTCTTATTTTTGTGTGTGTGTACTTCGAATGACTGCATTGCAAGTCTGATTTCCTATTCTATATTCCATTCTTATTTCACTTTAATAAACTTGATAAAATATAGATCCTTTGTGTCTATTTAATTGGGATAAGGGGCTGACTGGACCATGCTAAAAAAGGCTACGAAAGCTACCTAATATGAGCTCATCTGCACACTCACTAGTCTGAAGCCATGTGGAGTCACAGGGGAACTCCCTGTGGGTTGCCTCACATGAAGTTGACAGACACAGATGGTAAGTGGGCAGAGCATGACGTGTAGCAGGAAGGTGCGAGGAAATCTCTAGATAAAGAGGTAAAGAGATTTCATTTGTGACAGCCCTGTTGGCAGCTTGATATCATTCTGGACCATTCAGCTCTCTGCTTGACTGACAGCTCATCTTGAATGGTGATTGTGACTTCCCCTGGTGTCTGGGTCCTAGCTGTGCCTTTCAATCCCTTCATGTGTCTTGCGTTTTGTCCCCTCACTCCTGATGCTCTGCCTTCCATCACTCCTGATGCTCTGCCTACAGTGACCTGATGCTCTGCCTTCAGTCTGATCTGCATGCAAATGAGTAGCCTGGCGGGGGTTTGCTTACTTAAAAGAATCCTTTCATCAGGCATTGCCAAAATTGCAAGATTGCGCAGAGAGAAACTGTCAGAAAGGTAGTTTCAGATGCGCAACTCTCTCTTTCCCCCACAAATCCCCAGGTGCATTCTAGGGACCTAGAACCGTGATGGCGAACCTTGGCACTCCATATGTTCTTGGACTTCAATTCCCAGAAGCCCAAGCCCCAGTGAATCCACACAAATGGGGTTGCTGTGATTCATTTGGCCCGTACCGCCCTCATCGCTTCCGGAAGTGGAAGTAAAATGTGCCTGTATGGGCGCATCTTACTTCCGCTTCCGGGAGCAACAAGGGCGGCACGGGTCGGATGACTCACAGGAACCCCATTTGTGTGGATTCACGGGGGCTTGGGCTTCTGGGAATTGAAGTCCAAGAACATCTGGAGTGCCAAGGTTTGCCATCACGGACCTGGAACATCTGAAAGGACCACACCATCCAATCACTAGTGCTTTTGAATCAACCTCCACCCAAAACCCACAGCTTTTCTAATCAATAGCTACTCAGAGCTCTTCAACTTCATCCTCTCTCACATGCAGCGGCCAGCATGACAATATCACACATGAGGTTATTTGTATTCTGCAGCATTTCAGGTAGACACAACCTTTAGCATACAAGTCTCAGGAGTGCTCAGAATGTTAGGAGAAGCATTTAGCGGTTCACTTCTTGCATATCTTTAAAAAGTTGCATGCAACTCAACGTTCTCACCAAGCCTAGATTTTCCAATCACATACGGAGAGGAACAAAAGGGCAGTAGAAGGTTTCTTCCCTAAATGATGTCAGAAAGCAGAGGACTGCTCTCAAAGTCTCAGTTGCTCCTCTTTTGATGTGGACACCTGCTAGAATCTTCAAAGCAGCTCCCCAGTGGCTCAGTGGGTAAAACACTGTGCTTGGAGACTGAAAGTAAGGGGGTTCGATTCATTTGGACACCCCCTGCAAAAATCCTTTCAACCCAGTGTAATCTCTGACATGAAAACACAAAGCAGCGTCTTAGATGATGAAAATGCCCACCTACTCTGTGAGCTTGGACGGACTTTGGTATTAGCTTCTAGCAATTCCAAATCCTCATCATAAGTTAACATTGGTGGAGTAAGGGAAAAGATCCCCCTTGTTTGAAAATCAGTCATGTCCAACTCTAGGAGTTGGTGCTCATCTCCATTTACAGAGCCAGTGTTGTGTCTGCAGATGTTTCCGTATTTCATGTGGCAGCCGTGATTAGACACCGGAGCGCATGGAACACCATTACTTTTGCTGACAAAGTAGTACCTATTTATCTACTTGCAATTTCTTGCTTTCGAACTGCTAGGTTGGCAGGAGCTGGGAAAGGCAATGACCTGCTGACCTCCCAATTGTCAAGTTCAGTGTCTTAACCACTAAGCCACCATGGCACCTTTTATTTCTGGAGTGGGTGGATCCACTTTCACACACACACACACTTCCAAACTGTGGATATGCAATGCTCAGGAGTAACACATCTCTCTTCTTCTGCTCCTGCATCCACTGCCAGGGTCCCCAACTTGTGTAAATGAAGTTGTAAAGCAGGGATTGCCAACCTTTTCAAGCCAAGGGCCAGGCCACTCTCTCTCTCAGCTTCGAGGGCCAGACAGCCATTTTATCCTGCCTGAAGATGGGGGTGGTCATTTTCTCCCAACAGCTTCAAAGGGTGGCCATTTTGTTTCTTGGATGCCCCTGGGGCCACATGAGATGACACCAGGGGCCAGATCTGGCCTGCAGGCCATAGGTTGGAAACCCCTGTTGTAAAGTGATGACTGTACCTGAACAACAGGTCCCTGATTCTTATTGCATCTCTGCTGTGCACATCCACTTTCAGAGTCAAATTCCACATCCTCAGTACAGAGATAATAAAACAACCTAACAGTGTGGGTTACAGAGAGACAACCCTCGGTAGCTGCCAGCACAGAAGGACTCTGAGCACACTCAAGGCCAGTTGTCTGGTTGTTTAAACTGGAAGCTTATTTACATCTGTCAGATGATTTATGCAGCTAGCATATTATTACCTGCCCCGACTAAGACTAGCTTTCTAGACAGTATACTTTACCTGATATATCAAGGATGAAGTCCAAGGTCTACCGAATGCAATCAATGCGATCAAATTTTGAGAAATGTACACACACTGCCTTTGCGCTTTCTTTCTACTCAAGATTATAGCTGGTCCTCAGTCCAAACCAGGGGTGCCCAAACATTTCAGACCATGGGCCAGTCATATGGTTCAGTAGGCCAGTCACTGGAAGTAGAACATACCTTGCAACCTGTTTTGCAACAGGAGATAGATTTTAGGCTGCCATTTTCTCTGCTTAAACCAGGGATGCTCAAACTATGGTCCATGGGCCAGATCTGGCCCCCGAGACCAATTCATTCAGCCTGTGCCGCCCACGTCACTCTGGGCAGTGGAAGTAAAATGTGCCTGGACAGGCGCGTTTTACTTCCGTTTCCAGGAGCGACGAGGGCGGCATGGGCAGGATGAATTGGTTTTGGAGGCCAGATCTGGCCCATGGGCCGTAGTTTGGATGCCCATGGTCCAAACAGGCAATGTGACCACACTGATACAGGCTTAACCTTTACTACAGCCCCAGCTTTTCCTTCAACTCTGATCTGGTCCTCAACCTTCGTTCCAAACAACACTTCCGAAAGACGTACAAGATTGGGACTTCCAATCCTCTCCGGTGGGAAGAACGTCTATGCTCAGGAAAAGCAATTAGTGTTCTTGAACCAATAGACTGGGTGAAGAGCCAATCTTTGTAAGGTGTTGATCACGTGTTAATAAAGTCCATGTGGAGCTAGAGCAACCCAGGGGATTCCCCAAGGTCTTCATTTAGCCCTCCTTCAAACAGCCATGTCGACCTCTGGAAGTTTTGTGACCCACAGACACCTCTTCTACTTGGAATATTGTCATGGGGCTTTGCAGTTGCTTGAAATGGAAACAGCATTATAAACTTGAGAATGCTCGACACTACTAATGCATATCAATCTTGTCTTGAAGTAGATTTTGATGTGCTGCTGCATTTCAAAGTCTCCTCCCCTTGGCTTGGAGGGCCCATCTGCTTCCCCAATCTTTTGTGGGTGTTTTTAGCATTGCCTAGCTCCAGGTTCATGCCTTAAGTCATACATGAAACTAACCATCTGAATATTGAGTACAATCCACATGTCAGCTCTGGTACCAACACCAACGAATTTCTTGAACCAACCACTTGAAGGTGGCTTTGCTCTCCTGAATTCCCCTTTAACCTGCCACAAGTCCTAAACTGAATTCCAGAGGAGCAGTCTATACAACATAGTTATCCCTTCCAGTTCCTTTCTGCATCAAGATCTATATGTGCAATGACAAAATGATGCAAAAAATGAGCTACCTGTTCAGGCAGCAGCAAGATCTAGGGCTTCACACATCTGCTCCCCCTCCCATAATCTTCAATTCTGTATATACTGTAACTTACAGAAACACGGTAGCTCAAGTGGTTAAGACGCTGACTGGAAGGCGGGAGGTCAGCGGTTTGATTCCCGAGTACTGCAGCATGGAATGAGCTCCCGTCTCTGTCCCAGCTCCTGCCAACCTAGCAGTTTGAAAGCAAGAAATTGCAAGGAGATAAATAAGGACCACTTTGGTGGGAAGGTAAATAGTGTTCCATGCGCTCCGGTGTCTAGTCATGCCTTCCACATAATCACAGAAATGTCTGCAGAGACTGTGCTGGCTCTTCAGCTTTGAAACAGAGATGAGGACTGAACCCTAGAGTTGGATACAACTGGCCTTCGAGCAAGGGAGACCTTTACCTTTACAGTAACACATTCTCAGGAAGATATGTTTTTGTATTCACTTTCTCTCTAACATCCTCATATTTTCTTTAATTAGGGGACTACATAATAGATTATGGAAATATGAAAACAGAGAAGCATAACTGTGCTTTGTCTGGGATGAAGGTTCAGAAAGTGTGACTTATCTTCATTTGAATCCAAAAGGAATTGGCTTTTCTCCTCTCTCGAATGATGGTATGGGCCTCAGTGAAATTATTCTGAGAGGTGCTGATCCAATTTAAGTACTGATCCAACTTCATCCATCTGTGCTGATCCAACTTAAGGAGCAATCTAGATGTTCTGTCAATTCTGAGATTTTTTTAACTGGCTGCAGTGCTTGATCACGCTTTGATTTTCCAGTTTGCTGCTCTTTGCTCGTGTGCTCATGTAAAGTTTCATCACAACGTCCTTCGCTTGTCATTCCAATCTTTACCCATCCTGGCTTTGCCCAATAAGAGACCTTTCTCCCAACTGGCTCTTAAAGTCCTTTCACATTCTCTCTCAAGTCTTATGGATTTCATTTCCACCTCTTTGCACTAAAGAAAATGGCCATTTTTAAAGGTCATTAGGAAAACAGCATCCATCTGTCACCTTGGGAACCCATGCAGCTGTCAAGCTGGAGAGAACATCACCATGGATTCCAGTGGCCCTGTAAAATGTAGCTCTTCATGTCAGATGGGCTCATAGACAACACCATAGAAAACACCCAAAACAACCTCACATTACTTCAGACAGGCTTTTCTAGCCCTAACTTCTCAGATAAGATTGAACTAAAATTCCTCTCACACCCCTGCCAACATGATGAGCAGTCAAGCATGATGGGACATAAGGTCCAGTGACATGTTTGGTCCACCACTGAGAATTTTAAAAAACCCTTTAAAATGAGAAGAGTTCTGATGGATTAAATTAAAAACTATCTAATCCTTCACCATCCAGAATCAAATCCAAATGTTGTTTCCAAATACTGTAGAGCAGATCTGTTGAATTAATGGAGCTTAAGACGGTGAATGAGAAGCCAATAAAATCAGTTTCCCACATATTAAGCAGTTCATTAATTTAGGGAGCAGATCAGACTGTCTATTTCCAAATTTTCCATTGCTGATTAGATACTCCTAGGAAACAAATAAGATTCTGAAAGTAGCAGTCCTCCTATGTAGCTTTTTCTATCCAGAGGTATGTTGCTTTTGAACATTAAGGTTCTGGTTAACTTTTATAGCCACTAGGCTTTGAATAGGATAACCTCCATGAACTTAAAAAATTATTTGAAGATGTCTAAAACAGCCTTTGTCGCCTTTTCCATGTTGGTGAAGTCCATAAATTAATTAAGCATGATACGAAGGTGCAGATCTAGATTATAGTCCCTATTAAATATACAGCTGTATATTTAATACAGTTATGGCATGCACTGTTAGAATGTAATTAACTTCAGATGGACAGATCAAAAAATGTTAAGTACTGGTAAAGGTCACAGTGTGTTGTTGTCCACCACCAGCATCTTGGTCTTTCATTCAGGGGCTCCAACTCTCAGCCTATTCCCTGTTGTGTGAGCTCCTTCTTCCATGTTATAATTTGGTTTGTTCTTGCTACAAAGCTCTTCCTGGATCCGAGTTGGCGGACTTGAGGTTCATATCCATTCAGAGGATGTTTTGGGTCCTTCTCTTGTTTAGTTCTCTTGGCATCCACTGCCACTAATTTGGTTTTGCTCTTCTGTATCCTCAAGAACATTTGTTCTTGCCATAAAGCTCTTCCTGTATGTGAGCTGGGAGATTTGAGGCACATATTAATTCAGAGGATGTGAAGGGTCTTTCTTTTGTTTAGTTCTCATGATGTCCACTGCTACTTCCCTCCTTATCTTAGGTGGAGCAATACCAACAAGAGGATATATATTCTCAACTGGTGTAAGTCTGAGTCATCCTGTCACAATAGACACTGTTTCATTAACAGCAATGTCAACTTGTTTTGTGTGTGCGGATACACTTGTAAGCTTGTTATCTCTGGTAAGGTTATTTCACTGTTATAGGCCCTTTAAAATATCTCCCCAATGGCACGTCAACCAAACTTCCATTCTGGTGCTTAGAAAGGCTAAAATAAGCCAAGGTCTGAAAGTACAACTAAAAGAGACATTACTCAGCAGCTAGAAGAGGTAAAATATTGTAGGAACACCTGTCACCAAAGGATGGAGGACCACAGGGGGAAAAAAACACAAAAATCTCATTTTACTAATGGAGTTTCAGTTCTCCCATTCTTGAAGGAAAAAATTGCATCTCCTTCTGTGATTTCCTTTATGTTGAGCCATCATTTCATAACAAACATTCTTCTCTTCTCCAGTCTTGTTATGTTAAAAGGCAACATCATTTTATAAACCACTACCTTCCTCTCCAAGTGAATCAAAGCCTTTGCTCTTTGTTTATCATTATTATCTTCATTATTTTCTTTAAAAAAATAAAATATAGAACATGCTCTCCACCAAAATGTAAATTGCCTTTCTGATTAGGTTGTTGTTGTTTTTAAAAGGAAGAAGATAATAGAAGCCGGATGGGAAAATGCTTCTTCCAACAAGACAGATTCTGTCGGGTACATACCCCCTGCTGCACATGAGAGGTCTCAGAATCTGAGTCACTAGCGATGTCACCTCAAAAAATTATCTCCCTTTTTCGCTATCTCTCTTTCTCATTTCATCTTTCTCCTTTTATGCTAAAACAGCCTGGGTGGATTACGGCAAGGCTACTAGATGAGGCACAGCTCTGGAGTCCATGGTCTATTTTTAGCAGCTCTATGAAAACTCCATGCTCACTCGGTGCCCCAGTTTCCATACTTCTCAAACTGGGACAACAATCCCAAAATCCTCTCAATTATCAATTCCAAGAAAGTGCTCTCTTGCATCTGGGGAAAAATCGGCAATCATTGAAGGACATCAGTAATCATTGCTCCTTTTTGGCTTCCTATTAAATCTCCAAAGCTGCTTCTCTTCGGTCTTTGCTGCCTTCTGGCTTGGGCCAACATTCACTGAACATTTCTTCTCAAAACTTCATGGAAGACTGATTTGCAATTATTAAATAAGGAAGTTGATTGTTTGGATGGATCTCACCTCACTGGACTGGATTCTCATAATACAAGGTGGTGAAAAATCTAGGATCATTCGATTGACTCACCCGATTCAAGAGTACCATTTTACCATAACAAAACCCATTTAAAATACCCAGCCTGAGTGGGGAAGAACAGGAGGAGGTGGAAGTAAAAGCACAACCTATCTTAGGATTTCTTGAAACATTTAGATGTGAGATGAGAAATCGGTTGGCCAAGGGGGCCTAATTTCATAGGTTCTTGCCATCATCGGGCTTTCCAAAAAGAGAAAGCCCAGTGTTCTACTCTGTGCTTGTACCTGTTCCCATCCAAGATCTCCCCCCACCCCGTGTGTAAATAAAAATATGTATTTACCATAGAATAAGTGTGAGGTGAGGGGCTGAAATTTAACTGCTGGGATAGCAAAAGCTTCAAGAAGAACATGGGGTGGAAGAAGTAAAAAGGTAAGGAGAGCGAGTAAGCTGCCCTTCCTATAATGCTTCAGATTCTAACCACTGTCATCTGTTGGCAGTTCTTGACATCTTCCATTGCTCATCGACATTTCCACAAGAGAAAACATGATTCTACCACTCTTGACCCACAAATGCACTTTATGATATCATCATTAGAGGTACAATTCCAATCAATCTGCATATATAGGTTAATTTCCCAATATCCAGCAATCATGCAGTTGGACGGAAGAGGAGGTGGCATGGGTGAGCAACAAAGCTCACTATTGACCTGTAATCTATCTTGATGATGAATATCATCAGCATTGATTAGAATCCCAACAGAATGCATGAACGAAGCGCAGCAGAACCACCCACCAGATTCAGCCTAGAAATGTTCTTCTGGCTTAGTTCAGCTTTGTGAATCAATCACTGGGGAACAGTGATTTTAGTGCCTCACAATTTTCACCTATTTCTGGCTATATTTGGGTCACTGATTCCAAAAATGCTTTCAGTTATGCCCCATCAGCTCTAGTTTGTTAGATATGGCTTATTCACATTAGGCCAATCTAACCATACTGGTTGCATATATAACCAGAGGTGTAGCAAGGGTGGAGTTGGACTAGTTTCGGGATGCACAACATCCAGTCTCAACAGTAAAGGAGAGCACAGAGAATGACAAAAAAGGTCAGATTAGTTAAATTACACTTGCAACAACAGGAATAGAGCTTGAACAACATAAATAAGTATTATTAAAACAATCAATTTACAAATAGTGAGGCAATGTAGTCGTAAGAGCAATGTATAATGACATCATCGATATCTCATGAACTAGAGCTGCTAGAACAAAATGGATGGCATTTTCGGAATCAGCGCACAAAAATGCCCGAAATCAGTTGAAAAATTTTAGGCACCAAGAAAAAAAATTGTTCCCCAAAGAGAAGAATACATTCCATACAATTTGCATTGGCCGGAAACAGGACTGGCTTCTGATACCACTGGCGATCTTCTTTCTGCATGACTGCAAGTGCTCACATTTCATTATTATACCCCAGATGGTTTCATTAGCCATAGGATTCATGGGGGAGATTAAAGGAGTCTGTTTACAATGTCCCCCAAGCAGAAAACATCCAGTTTTATAGAAATTGCAACTGAGGAGAGAAAGGGTAGCCACTAAGAATAATCAAGCAAAAAATGGCATGAAAAGAAATTCAATGCAAGAAGAAATGTATCCAGATACACAAAGGATTCTTCTTCACTTCCTTGCAAGTTCCTCTGGCTTTTGAAAACCCAAATTAACATCTTCCAAATGACAGGTACTCTAGGCATCAAAGCCATTATTATTCAATTTAAGGCTTTGCATAGGAATGGCATTTGCACATTCTGGTCCTTTCTGGTCCTTTCTGGTCCATCATGTCTTGTTGTCCACCTCTACATTGTGCATACATATTGGTAAAATGCTACCAATGGACAAGGACAATCCTGCTTTGATTGTTATGCATCGCTGTGGCATGATGTGATCCCTTCTAACTGTGCCATGTTTTAGTGACACAAATGTACAACTCTCTACCACTTTTTTCTTGTTGTTGTTCAGTCACATAGTTGAGTCTGACCCTTTGCGACCCCCATGGACCATTGCATGCCAGGCACCCTTATCCTCCACTATCTTCTTCAACCCACCCAGCTCTGTGCCCATTGCATCAGCAATACCATTTAGTCATCTCATTCTCTGCCTCCCCTTCTTCTTTTGCTGTCAACCTTTCCCAACATCAAGGCTTTCTCAAGTGAGTCCTCTCTTTTCATTTGACATTCACTATTTGACCTTCCAGGGTGCAATTGGGGTTGATTTTATGACTGACCTATTTGTTTGTTTGTTTGTTTTCTCCAATTTGTATTGCCGCCCTACTCCGAAGACTCTGAGCAGCTCACAAAAAGACCAGACACAATCAAAAGTCTAGAAGATTAAAATATTAAAATATTATTAAAAGATTAAAAGATCTTGTTCTCTTTGCTGTCCAGGTCACTCTCAAAATTTTCTTCCAACACCACATTTCAAAGGTGTCTATTCTTCTGACCTCAGCTTTCCTTATGGTCCAGCTCTCACAACCATACATTGCCACCGGAAATACCATTGCTTTGACTATGCAGACTTTTGTTTGCAAAGTGATGTCTCTACTTTTTACTATGTTCCCCAGGTTTCTCATCGCTTGTCTCCCAAGAATTAGTCGTCTTTTTATTGCATGGCTGCAATCACCATCTGCAGTTTTATAGAGTGGCAAACACTTCACAGAACTATGGCTGATGCAGTCATACAAATGATGATGGTGAGGATGACAGCTTTACCCCCAGTGATTAATCACCAAGAAACTTGACATCTTCCAGCAAAGGTTTCTCCATCAACTTTTAAAGATTCAATATTTTGACCAATGAGGAGGTGCTCTGAAGGAGTGGCTCATGCAAATTACATAACGTCGTTGCACAAAGAAGACTCCAAATGGCAGATCATATTTCTCATATCCAGGATCTCATCCAGGATCCCTAGGATGGCAATAGGTTGGACCCCTGTGTATGCCAAATGACAATGAGGACACCCTTGAAATACATGATGAAGAACTTTCATGATTCAAAGACCCTGAAAATGTAATGGAGATCATTTGCTGCTCGATATGCTACATAGGACGGGAGGACCTAATTCTAAATCAGTCTAAGATCAATCAACAAGCTTGCATGTATTGTTAACATAGAACAAGAAAGCTGATGTGAGCTTGAGAAACCTTATACTGTGAGTAAACCAGGAATAGTTCAGTCCCAGAATTACATTTAGAACGTATCTTAATTAAGTGAGTGATTAACAGAGGATGTTGATCAGCAAGTACTGTTAAGACACAGACCTCTCATTCTGGTGGAGGTTGTGCCCTGAAGGAACTTCATAGATTTTTGCCTAATGAGGTTTCTTTTTAAATTTTAAAATAAATGAACATTCCACCAAATCAGCCATTGTTGTAGCAAAGACAGATAAATTAAAGGAAAGAGATACAAACTTTAATTTTGATCTAAATCCCGAAAGGTCACGAGCAGAAGATGAAAATGGCAATAGCATCAGGATGCCTTGGGGTTTCCTGTGTAGCCAAGAAGGGGGTTGAAGGATGTTTCAGTTTATATATTCCATGTCTTCTTGTACAACAGTGGAACCAATGGCCTCAGGATGTGGCAAGAACTCCAACACTGGAGAAAATTGAACCATCTGTCAGATCTTCTTTGAGGTGAATTCCTGCACTAATGAGGAGGTTGGACTCCTTCCAACTAAAATATTATGTGATCTTAATTCTATGCAGGTGTTATTAATGCACCTACAGACGTGAAGTGGGGCCTCATCCTTGCTGATCTTACTCACACAATTTCCAACTCTGACCTTTTTTTGGGTTGAAGCAGGGAGTTTTGCTGAAATGAAAATGTCATTAGATCTTCTTGATTATTTGGGTCCCTCAACATCCACTGGACTGCGGTGGCTCAAGTGGTTAAGAAGCTGAACGTACTAAACTGGAAGGTCAGAGTTCGATTCCCGGGTACTCCCGTCTCTGTCATAGCTCCTGCCAACCTAGCAGTTTGAAAGCAAGAAATTGCAAGCAGATAAATGGGGTCCACTTCAATGTGAAGGTAAACAGCATTGTGTGCACTCTGGTGTCGAGGCATGCCTACCACATGTCCCCCAATGGTATAGTGGTTAAAGGCTTGGAGATCAGAAATACAGGTTTGCTTCCCGAGAGCTGCACGATGGGGGATATGAAAGGAGACTCATTCGGGCGTCCCCTGCGGGGTACCAGTAACATGATTACCCTGGCCTGTTGGCTGATTCGATAATTATCCCTCTCTCTCTTAATTCTTTTAAATCTTTAAATCTTTTAATTGGATTGTTCATTGCTTTATTGTTGAATTCATTTATTGTGTTTTTGATATTTTGTGATGTTCTGCTGTACTATGTTAGTCGCCCTGAGTCACTCTGTGAGTAGGGAGGCATACAAGTGTGAACAAATAAATAAATACATTAATAAATAAAATCCTTTCAATCCAGAGTAATCTCTGACACGAAAAATGAACATCCACGGAAACATCTGCAGATGCAAATAGCACTGGCTTTTTGTCTATAAACAGAGATGAGCACTCAACCCTAGAGTCAGCTTTTGAGTGAGGGCAACCTTCACCTTTACTCAACATCTGAAGAGGTAAAAGAGGAAGTAAAGAAGAAGATTATTTGAGTTGAGGAAAGCTAAGGGTCAGGATGTAAAATAGATAGGCAAGGGATGGGAATTTGTACAAACGTTTCTCCCGGTCCATAGATAGAAGTTAATGGTGCATGCAGAGAATACTATGGACCTAGCAATCAGAAGAAATGCAGACTGGATTAGAACCAAGAATCCACAGAACAAGAAGGGGATGGAACGGGGGGAATTCACTCATCTCACCATCTTAGTAACACTCAGCAAGGATACATCCATAGAGACACCCCTAGACTTTCTCTTTAAATCCATCTTGGCAACAGACAAGTTAACCCCCTCAAAGCATCTTCCAGAAAAGGCATACGAATGGAACATCTGCTCCGGCTTTTTGGCAGCAGGAGAGTTGACAACCCAAGCGAAATGATGTTTGTTCTGTTAACTAGAGTTTGGGGAGCCTGTCTTTACAACTATAAAGTATCTCAGACAAATGCCTGGAAAGGCACAAAAAGACAAGCACAATCACCAGAAGAACACCAGCTTCTGCTCTTCAGCATATTGAAAAAGGACCCCTAGGGCTACTGGGAAAGGATCTCAAGATGTTATTCTGGGGAATGAAAATGTCCAAGGGTCCATTAAAACCTCCGATTTCTGTCCCATGCAGGGCTGCAATCTGGTTTTAATGTCATATTGTTTGAATCTGTTGCTTGTTACCCATTATTGTTATGATCTGTGACTGGATGGGATACAACGGAACTGAGCAGAGCTGAAAATGGAGAGCACTCATTTGGTACAGATATCCTCCCCCCCCCCCCGGGTAAAGGACAACAGAATGGATACATAATGAGTTTTCCCAAGCTTTGAGCTGCCAAATCGAAAGCTCCAGAATGAGAATCTCAACACTAAGTAAATAACCTTTCCATTCCCCTCCCCCTTCCTAGATCTTATATGCTTCCACTTTGACTTCAGCAGCAATATAATCTGGTCTGGAAGACAATTAGTGGCAATGTTGGGGGATTTGCTTATTAAATAGCCAGACATTAGAACAATTGTTAACATCCCACAGTCTGATCATTACAGATATCCCTCCTCTTCTCCTTAGTGGGGTCACATATACTGACAACATTAGAACTAAATGGGGCTGTGGTGGCTCAGTGGTTAAGAACCTCGCCTTGTTAGCTGGAAGGCTGGAAAGTTGGCAGTTTGAGACCCGGGTACTGCATGACAGATTAAGCACCCGTCTCTGTCCCAGCTCTTGGGGACATGAAAGGAGCCTCATTCAGGCATCCCCTGAGTGGAGTCTCTCCAGCAAATATTCATTCAACCCAGAATAATTTCTGACATGTAATAATAATAATAATAATAATAATAATAATAATAATAATAATAATAATAATTATTATTATTATTATTATTATTATTATTATTATTATTATTATTATTATTATTACTACTACTACTACTACTACTACTACTACTACTACTACTACTACTACTACTACTACTACTACTAAATGGTACCATTGCAGCCAAAAAGATTTGAGTTGTTCTCTGATTAAGTTGCAAATGTAATGTGAGGCCTTTCCCGCTGAAACAGTACGTATGTATCTACTTGCATTTTCCTGCTTTTGAACTGCTAAGTTGGCAGGAGCTGGGAGAGGGACAGGAGCTCACAATGTCATGCAGTACTCATGTCTTGAACTGTTGCCCTTCCAGTTGTAAAGCTTGACATTTTGACCACTAAGCCACCACATTATAAGGTCATCCTTGCTCGAAAGCTAGTCGTATCTGACTCTAGGGTTCAGTGCTCATCTCTGTCTCATAGCCAAAGAGTCAGTGCTGTCTGCTTCTGCAGATGTTTCTGTGGTCATGTGGCAGGTGTGACTAGACACTGTAGTGCACAGAACGCTGTTTACCTTCCCACTGAAGTGGTCTCTGTTTATCGACTTGCAATTTCTTGTTTTCGAGCTGCTAGGTTGGCAGGAGCTGGAAAACTCTTCCTTCTAAAACTTGGAGTGCCAGATTTCACCACATTAATCCGCACACATACATTCTGCCCTGAAAGCAGCAGGATATAAAAGCCTGAGAAGGTCCAGGAAACAATTTTAAACACTGTTTCAATGAAAGATTTTTGAATCTCAAGGCAGAAAGATCCATGGAAAAGAACACGAGTTACTGTTTCTGTTCCTCTGTAATTACAAGAGCATTGTGGGATGGAAACTTTTTAAGCTTCTCTTCTTGGACTGCTATTGGTAGAGCATTCAGTCCGGCAAACAGCAAAGCACATAAATAAGGAGATGGACGCACAGATGCTTCATGCGTGGCACAACAGCTGTAGAGTTAACAAGAGCAGTTAACATCGGGCCCGCAAGTTGAACTAATCCAGAACATTATTGTCATCTCAAAAAACCTGTCCAAAAACCTTGAAGCAATTTTTAACAGGGTTTTTCCCCAACACACACACACAAAAGTTACTCAGGAGATGCTTCAAAATGTTCTGACGCACTTCAGAGCCTGGTGCTGAATGGGCCCATGTGAAGCCATCCTTTCAGCCCTGCTGTTTGCTGCCTCCTTATCCTTATTTCCTACGCCTGAGGTGCTCTTGATTAGACTATGAGCTTCATCAAAGGGCAATTTTCAGCTGCCAAATAGATTTGTACAATAAATCCACACGGGGCCAGATTAACGAGTGAGTGAGACATCCGAAATCAAAAAAAGCGAGCGGCTGTAATTCCACAGTAAACTTGAAAGAATGATGTAGGCATGATGTTTAAGGAGGTTTAAGGAGACACCGAATGCACTTCCTAGCCATCCACTCCACCCCCTTTTATTTTTATATTTCCTTCTCTGATGCCTCCTCTCTTTCTTATCACCACTTTAGTTCCTTCATGAGAGCCTGGATAAAGAAAGACAACTGTGGACTATTCAGAGCCACAAAGGAATGAAACAAGATGACACACAACCACACATGTACCATCATATTATCCTCCAATAAGCTACACCAGTAGTCCTCAAACTGTGTTCTGTGCCAAACAACATTAAACAACATTAAAGGTTGGCCCTGTTCAAAAGCCAGTCGCATCCGACTCTAGGGTCCAGTGCTCATCTCCATTTATAGCCAAAGAGCCAGTGGTGTCTGTGTCTGCGGAGGTTTCCGTGGACATGTAGAAGGCATGTCTAGACACCGGAGGGCATAGTTTACCGTCCCACAGAAGTTGTACCTATTTATCTACTTGCAATTTCTTGCTTTTGAACTGCTAGGTTGGCAGGAGCTGGAATAGAGATGGAAGCTCCCTCTGTTGCTCAGCACTCGGGTCTCGAACTGCTTAACTGCCAACCTTCCAGTCATCAAGTTCAGTGTCTTAACCACTAAGCAGCCCCGAAACAACATTAAAACAAGGGTGTAAAGCATGGAAACTATGGGCTATATGCATCCAACAGATGTTGTTTTCACTTCTAAATCATGTCCCACCCATATATTTTTGCAACGGGAGATTAAGACTGGAACAGAATGATTTACCTCTAAAGCAGTGGTTCCCATTTGTTTTGGGGTTTTTTTTGGTCATTATTATTATTATTATTATTATTATTATTATTATTATTATTATTATTATTATTATTATTATTATTATTATTATTATTATTATTATTATTATTATTATTATTATTATTATTATTAAACTTATATGCCGCCCTACTCAGCGAAAACTGACTCAGGGCGGCTCACAACACAATCAAACACAATGCAACAATTCAACAGAACAATAAACTGTCACAACACAATGAAATATCATACATCAATAATGCTCAACCTAAGCATCTCTGACAATCCTGATTCTACCCTCCCCTCTATGAGATATCTTATTATTCAAAAAGTGAACTCCTATTCATGTGGAAGAAGCCTAAAAGGCCATTAACTTGTTTTAAACAATCTTGAATTCCCCTCCTTAAAAAAAAGAAAAAGAAAAAAACCCAGGCTGTTTTGTGAACTATGGCTCTAAAGGTAAGGCAGAAAATCCTAATTTGTCTCTTCTTTGAAGGAAGAGGCAAGAATTTGCAAGAGTTTTCATCTAAGAATCTGGAGCACTAGATGGGTTCTTAGAGTCTTTCTTGGCAATCAATATGCTTTCTATTTTCTGTGTTCTCTTCTGCCCCTGGTGGCACAATGGTTAAACTGTTATATTGCAGCCCAAACTGCTGGTGTTGTGAGTTGAAAACTGACAGGACTCAAGGTTAACTCAGTATTCCATCTTTCTGGGGTCAGTAAAATGAGTACCCAGTATGTTGGATGATTGGGGATAGAACTTTGACCTTCCAGTCAACAAGTTCAGCATCTTAACCACTTGAGCCACTGCAGTCCCCTTATGCAAATAACAAAGACTTTTGTACTCTATGGAGACTTTGGAGTCTATGGAGAGATGGCTCATTGTCTCATTCTCATCTGAATTTTATTTTTTTAAAAAAATAAAGGCTTCTCGTAGTGTCTAGGGCCAGGCAACCTAAATCAATGAAAATTAGGAATTCAGTGAGCATTCCTACCGAAGGCCTGTGAGCTATATATAAGAGTAGGACATTACATCCTGACTTTAGTCCACTCACTGAGTGATTTTTCATCTCATTTTGTTATATCACTTCCTGAACTTTAGTAATACAGTAAAACACCGGATGACGAATGGATCGGATAACGCTAAAATCGCATAACGTTAAGTAATCTGGGGAGAAGACTTGGATCGAATAACGTTAAGGTCTTATGGGATGGATCGGATAACAATCGCTAAAGCCTGTGCGGTTACAATGTATCTCTATGGAGCTTTAATGTTATCCGATCCATCCCATAGGATTTTAACATGGATCGGATAACACTAAAAATCGGATAACACCAAGACTGGTGGAACCAAGTTTTAGCGTTATCCGGTGTTTTACTGTACTAATAAAGCCAGTAGAGCAGAGAGTCTCAACCTGCAGCCCGCAACATCATTTCATGCGGCTGCCCACTGTCTTCACCACACCCAGAAGTGCCATGTGGTGAAGGAAGGGCAAAATGGCCGCCCCGCCCCCCGAAGCTGTCTGAGGGAGAATGAGCCAGCCCCTGGCTTTAAAAGGTTGAAAACTCATGCATTAGAGCAGGGGTGTCCAAACTATGGCCCAGGGACCAGATCCAGCCCCCAACACCAATTCATCCGGCCCACAAACCCTCATCGCTCCTGAATGCGGAAGTAAAACGTGCCTGTACAGGCGTTTTACTTACGCTTCCAGGAGCGACAAGGGCTTCGCAGGATGGATGAATTGGTATCGAGGGGCTGGATCCGGCCCCCAGACCATACTGACCAGCTCCCTGAACCATGTGACCGGCCTACAGCCCGAAAAGTTTGGCCACTCATGTACTAGAGTCTCAGATTTGCTTACAGGTCTTGTGACCAGGAGCCCAACCAGCGACAGTTAAATCTCTGCCTCTCTCCAGCAACTCATTTAAGAACAAACCTGACCTCATAACCACACAGAAGATGTAACCACAGAGCTGGAAATTGCATTTATTTCCTCACCTGCACTCTCCCTTTCCCACTTACCAAGTTTTCTCTTTCCTTTTTCTTGTCAGCAGAATGCAACAGAAAACATAAACGCATTCAACTCCTGTCTTCTAATCAAGTTGAAAGATACCCTTAGGGCCACCTTCAAGATGATCTTCGCTCCAGGCTAGTCTGATGGTTAAACTATTGTTTTGAAATAGTCTGTGGTGGGGGGCAAACAAGTCAGGAGATGGGGAAGAAAAGAAATGAAATGCTCTTAATAAGGTGGGGAAAAATCCAAGGGGAACAAGGCTTTTGATCCACAGAGAGGCACTTATGGTAGACGCATTTCAGACATAGCCTGTGTTCCTGGGGAGAGTGCTATTAAGATATCATTCCCCTACCCTAACTTTCCAATCCCAAAGCGGTTGTTGTGGTTGGAGACAAGACTCTTTTTTTCTTGCAATGTGTAACATCATTATTCCTTAATGAGCGATATTTGTAGGAAGGCCAACCAAATATAAAGAACCCAGATGCTGTTCCCACACAATGAAAGGAGGGAGAAAACCCTGAAAACAGTGAACTTCTTTAAAATATCCACAGAGAGAGAGAGAGACAGACAGACAGACAGACAGAGAGACAGAGAGAGAGAGCTCAGCCCTGAAGATAGAAATGTACTTCTTCATTATTATTATTATTTGTTCATGCTCAGCCAGAGATGATTTCTCGAAAAAGCACCAGATGTCTCCCATTACTTTGGATTCAGATCTATTTTGATCTCGTCTTTGTCATTGTGTGTGTGTGAGAGAGAGAGGGGGGGGGGAGAGAGAGAGGTTAATTGTATGGTGTGGGACTTATTCTTCATTTACAAGTTGGGTGGTGCCCAAAAAGATGTCATCAGAGAAGAAGGAAAAAAACTGATTTAAGACTTGCTATTCCCACTAAAGGATAACTTGGACCATTTGCTTAATGGAGCAGCAGGAAGAGAGCCCTAAGGATTCCCCTTTGTGGGAACTTTGATGATACATCCAAAGGCCAAGATGCCTTTACAATCTGTGACCCAAAGTTATTTCTGCCTCCCTTTTGGTAATATTCTTGTTCCCTAAATCAGGCAGAGCTTAGCCATCATTCACTTTTGTCATCCTGGCTGCAAATCAAAATCCAGTCTGCAAGCCAAAGTGTTGAATAAGGGCACTGAAAGGTCAATTGCTCTTTCAAAGTGAAAATAAAAGAAAAGGGATACCTTTTCTTCAGATTACATAGTATTTCACAAATCTGCCTCCATCCTTCTCTTCTGTCCTTGCCATGGTATCCATGCCCTTTGGCCTTCTCTGAAACACCATTCCTCAAACTAGGTCCTATTGTGTAAGGATACTAGAGAAGATCTCCTCAGTAGCCGCATCTAGACAAAGAAAGAAAGAAAGAAGGAAGGAAGGAAGGAAGGAAAGAAAAAAGGAAGGAAGGAAAGAAAGAAGGAAAGAAAGAAAGAAGGAAAGAAATAAAGAAGGAAAGAAAGAAGAGGACAGACATGACACTCAGCTGTTATTTACAGTTTACTAAGATAGTTCTCTAGAGCCATCACTCCTGCAAGACTACAAGAGAGCTATGTTAACAAGCTGCAAACAAGGCTGTTTAGCTAATTTCCACCTCTCTTCATGTCTGACCGGGTTTTGTAAAACTGCCTGGAAAGTAAGTGAGAGAGAGACAGAGTTTTCAGGAGTGGGGGAAATGTAGTATAAGAAACTGCTCACAGATTCCTTCCAGGCTGAGCCAATGCAGCTCAGCAAGCGCTAATTCTTGTAGACCTTGTTTTGACCTTGTTGTTTTCTCCATGGGTCACCTTAATGGAAAGCTCCCTGCAATTCTTTCTCAAGTTATAGCTTCAAATTCACTCCTAATGCGATTGTGAATAAAATGGTGTATTAAATTTTAGTTAGCGAATCTCAGAGGAAATAAGTAGAGCAAGACAAAATAAACCAAGGCAGGCTGTCTTTCTTGAAAACAATAGCTTTAGATACATCTCTCCTGCCTTGATAAAATAATCACTGCTCCACCCCACCCCACTCCCACAGTTTGTACACATTCTAGCAAATTTAAATACAATATATGGCAGTGATGGCAAACCTTTTAGAGACTGAGTGCCCAAAATCAACATGCTGCCGTCCGAGCCGCAGAGGGGTGGGGTAAACTCTGTGCTGGGAGGAGGGAGGAAGTGCTCCCATTGGCCTGCTGGGCAGAGGGGTGGGGCAAACTCTGTGCTGTGGAGGGAGACAGCACTCCTATTGGGTTGCTGGGCAGAGGGGTGGGGTGAACTCTATGCTGGGGCAACAATGTAAGAGCCAACAGAGAGGGCTCTGAGTGCCACATCTGGAACGCATGCCATAGGTTCATCACCACTGATATATGGTTACTGGAACTGATCAGATTTTTTTTTTTGGCCAAACTTTGCAAGCCTTTAATTTTTTTAAAAAAACTCCATGACCACTTCTAAATATAACCATCCAGAAGCAAGCGCCACTGATAGAATATCTTTTAAAGTAAAGCCCTCATCTAATTCATACTTTAGAAGATTGTGTGCTGAGAAGATTCAATGAGCTCTCAATAAACCCACATAAGATCCACAGTCAGTTTCAAGATGAAACAAAGATTCATACATAGCTGAAATGGCTCACCTGTAAGATCTACAGGGCAATACTTCTGATTATTGATGGCAAAACAGGTTATGATGCTGGCGTTTCTACTTTACTTTTGCAAACTGAGTTTTGGGTTGTGGAAACCAAAGTCCAAAGTTTCTTGATTAGTAATGGCAGCAACATGCCCATCAATTCCCTCCCCTGCCTATCCAGCTAAACCTATGTCCCACTAGAAGTATTAGAATATCATTCATTAGTTTCAACTCAACTAGATGAGGCCCTTTTAGGTTGAGTGATGGTACCTTCCAGGGAAGGAAATGCCACAAGAAACCATCAGATTGGGCCTAATGGTAAAATGAGCGGAGGAGGAACTCTGATTCCCAAGGGTCATGGAGGCAGAAGAGGCCATGCCAGATGGACTGGCTGTGAAGGCGCACCTTGTCAATATCCTCAAGGCTGCGGCACTCCATTGAAGTCCCGATGTTAAATCCTGTATGTCTCATTTCATACATGCCACAGGAGATGGCTCCGTGATCACAGTGTGTGGGTCACTTCATGGCAAGCTGGGAACCATCTTAAACCAATTCACACCAGTGGCATTTCCCCTGGATTTTCAAGGGGGAAATGTATACTGGGATATGAGTAGCAGTCAACAGTGATGACAACAATAATGGAAAAACAATACTCATTAAAATTCCTCAGTCAAAGAGTTTTAAAGTCCCACTGACCAACATGCTTGTGTGGTGGCTTTTGCATTTGGGCAACAACAAAGCAAAGAAATCGGCTTCATTTTAGCAGTTCGGGACATGAAAGAAGAAGAAGACCTTTAATTTCTCTGGTTTTGTCTGTGTGCTAAATATATGGTATAATCCCTACAGTACCATGTTCCTAAGCAGCATGGATTCAGTACAACAACAGTTCATTCTTCCAGCACCAACGCTAGAATCTTTCGATATGGGAGCAAAGAGCAGTTGACAGTTGAAATCTACCAAAATATGTGCAGGAGAAATCTTCTTCCAAAGATGGATCCACCTGGCATGTTAACAGATGGAATACTGCTTGGCAGTCAATAAGCAACCCATTCCTACCCTTACTTGCCTCCTGAAAAGAAGATGCACAAAATGTTCCATTCTCTTAAAGAGCATGACCTTCTATTCTTGAATAACCAAAGATTTTTCATGGGGAGGAGATGATGTTCTTTTAAGATTTGTGGTTTGTCAACATGATCCTTCGCATTAGTAGGCCAAGAATTCCCTTACACTACTATACTTATGTGGAAATGGTTTCTTCCTATCTTCTCCACTCTGTTACTGAGCAGAGAACTGAATCAAATTGCTGTAAAGCAGGGATTTTCAATGGCCTGTGGGCCAGCTGCAGACCACAGCACAATTTCATGGGCCCCTCCTGCCCTCAATACACCTGGAAGTGCCATGTGGTGGAGGATGGGCAAAATGGCCGTCTGAAGCTGTCTGAGGGAACGTGACCCTGGCTTTAAAAGGTTAAGAACTCTTCCTGCACTAAAGGGAAGATGAAGAGCTCAGTTCTTCAATAGTTTCTCTGATTTGACCATATTCAGTGCCTACATGTCAGTGCTTTCTGTTTCTCTCTCTGTGTGTGTCTCTCTCATGGTTTTTAACAATTTTGCAATGTTCCAATTTGTGGCAAATTCTGGTGGCAACCTAACCAATATTTTGCTTTCATCTCCAGACATCCTGAGATAGGAAAAGAAAGCAATTAACCTCTAGTTCATCTCAGACAACCTACTATTGCTTATTTTAAAGGAAACAGATTATATATAGATACATGTTTTCCCTCAAGTGCCTTTGTTTCCTCATGTGGTGTTATTTTTGGGAGGTGGGTGGGGTCGTTTAAGGTCAAATAAATTCTTCTTTCCCTCCTTCCTGTTCACAGCACAATAATCCACTGGTGATTTCAGCAAGGTTCTGAGTAAGGGGAGACATACTAAGGTGACTGCATAATGCACATCTAGATTGAGCCCTCTTCAGGACCCTGGACAGCATCAGAAGGATCATTATTAACTGAAGGGGGTGTGGTGGCTCAGAGGTTTAGAAGCTCACCCTGTTAGCTGGAAGGCCGGTAAGTCTGCAGTTCAAGACCCGGGTACTGCATGACGGTTTGAGCTCCAGTCTCTGTTCCAGCTCCTGCCAACCTCACAGTTTGGAAGCAAAAAATTGCAAGGAGATAAATAGGGACCACTTCAATGGGGAAAATGTTTTGGTCCATCATCATCATCATCATCATCATCATCATCATCATCATCATCACCATCACCATCACCATCACCATCACCATCACCATCACCATCACCACCACCACCACCACCACCACCACCACCACCACCTAACCAAAGGCCTAAGAACTATTCAGGTAACGTCTAAGTAGATAGTAAAGTTGTTTTTTGTAGAGTTAAGAGGTATTATTATTATTATTATTATTATTATTATTATTATTATTATTATTATTATTATTATTATTATTATTATTATTATTATTATTATTATTATTATTATTATTATTATTATTATTATTAACAACTTTAATTTAGGACTGGAATTTGCAATCCTACAGTTAAAGCAAGAGACAGGTATCTCAACACTGGCCTGGAACAACTGTCCAAGTTTTATAAACTTCCCAAGGGAGTACATGGGGAGCTTCATTTCCTCAAGTACTCTATTCAACTCTACTCTCAAATGCTGCCTCATAAATGCCCAGCATCTTTTCTTCCAGTCTTTGCCTTCGTCTGCAGAACCTATCCTCTCCTTGGGAAATCCAGAGATTCCCGGCTCCTTAGAGACCCCCAAAGTCCACTTATAAGAACTGGACTCCAGGGTGCTTTTGTGAAATGTACCTTTCTAAGGTGGAATCTAAGGTGGAAGGCACTGCTTGAAAGGAATCGCTTTCTGGAGCCACTTGGTGTCTAAAGGTTCTCAGTCCAGGCCTGTGGCAAATACACATTTCACTGGCATGAACGTCACCAGCCAAGATGGCTAAATTAGACAAATCACTCTTTATGCTTCCAAATCAGACAATTGGGTCCTCAGATCTCTCTTTGTATTTCCAATTAACTCTACCCTTTACCCTCCTCTGTATGCAAGATAAGGACCATGCCACTGGTTAATAGCTATCACAGAGAACAGAACAAAATCAAGAGCCTACAATTATTCCATAGCTCTCTTGCTTTCAACTCAGATGTTTTTCAGAATTCAAGTCAGAGATTCTTGTAATTGAAGGAACAGTTGTTTCATGATAGCTAGCTGTGTCTGTCAGCCCTGGGAGAGCATCTGGTTTTCCTTGATCCTTCACTTGCATGAGGGGCTAAATAAATGGAAAAGTGTTCGGAATAGAAATGCTGGGTTTTCTGAATGTCACATCTAGAGGTTTTTGGATTCCCCCCCCCCCAACAATTCCAGAAGATTGTCAAGGTCTCATCATTGTCATCATCGTCTACAACTCGTATCCGAGAATGCATTTTTTTCCTGAAGCAGGAAAAATGCCATTGGTATGAATTTGTTTAAGGTGGATCCCAACTTACCATCAAGTGACCCAGACACTGTGGTCATGGAGTAATCTCCTGTGACACATATGAAATGAGACGTGCAGGATTTAACACCGGAATGGCAATGGACTGCTGCAGCCTTAATGATATTATCAAGGTGCGCCTTCACAGCCAGTCCATCAGGCATGGCCTCTTCCACCTCCATGACCATTGGGAATCAGAATTCCTCCTCTGCTCATTTTGCCATTGGGCACAATCTGATGGTTTCCACTGGCATTTCCTCCACTGAGGGGGACCCTCACCCCACCTGAAGGGGCTCATCCGCTCGTAGCCACTGGCCCCTTTCAGGAGTCAGGTTATTTACCACCGCCCAGCACTCAGCGTTTTGTCACTGGCTGTATGGTCTACTCCATTACCATAGTGGGATGTCCAGCTAGACATCTAGATTATCATGGAGAGCTCAAAGAAAAGAAGAAATGCCCATGCTGCCTTACACTACAGTCACAGATTACCACATTCTCCCCAGAATTTGGCTGAACTTCCATACCTCATGCCATACTGATGAGAAAGAATGATCTGTTCTGTTTTCCTGAGTTTGAAGTGGGTAGTGGAAACCTTTCTATCCTCCTGAAGCTTCTGTTCAAAGAGAAATCCATATCACAAGTAAAAACAGACTTCAAAAGAGAGCAGCAAAGTATCAATAAACATTTTTAAACTCATTCTCATATCTCTCTGTTCTTCAGAACAATAAACTTTCAACATGCTCTGAACCTTTCTTTCTTTTCATTTCATTTTCTGAAAGGCAGTGGTGGGATGTCAAAAATTTTACTACCCCACCATGATGTCATCACAGTGTAGATGGAGCTAATGTCATGATGTTGTCGACGGGGCCAAAGAAAATAAATAAATAAATAATAAAATAAAATAAAAATATGCACACACACACCTCAAAACCCACAACACAAATCCGTAAATAAATTACATAAATAAATAAATAATACATTAAAATACACCCACCCACCCACCCCAAACACAAATTAACCAGAGCTTTTAAACCAGAGCTTAACGCTTATTCTGGCTAATCTTTCTCACACTAGGTCAGATGGAGGGAACTACAGAATGAACCCACCACAAGATGGCTTCATTTTGGCACTTTTCAACTTTTCAACAGTTAAAGAAGTTACGTACTAAGTCTTTGCCTAAACAGTTCTCTAGGATAATATGCTTTAATGTAAATGTAAAAAGCTATACTGTACCTCCTTAAGGGTTCTCCAATTGGAACAGCACAGATGTAGCTTATTGATGAGGTAACTCCAAGGCTTTGCTTAAAAACCCCAAGCCAGGCCTTTTTAGGAACTGTGGTAGTACGTCAATATAGGTAAAGGTATTAAATACACATTAAAATACACACAGACACACCACATCCAAAGGTGAGTCTCTTACCCTGGGGAGCAGGCTATAGGGAGCTTCAGGCTAGCAGCTTCTCTTCCTCCTCCCCACTTGGGAGGACAGCAAGGAGGGAGGCCATGCCAAGCACTGTAGGCATGCATGCACACCATGTGCTTGGTGCGCATGCACAGTGTGGGAACCAGTGAAAAGGTAAGCCCCGAAGGTGGTTCCCCCTAAAAGCTGCTACCGGTTCTCTGGGACACTGGGGAAAGTTACTACTGGTTCTGGCGAGCTGGTGAGAACCTGTTACATCCCATCACTGTGCTCAACCCCCCATGAGGCAAAATGCTGGCATTGTAAACAATTGCATACTAGAAGGATATGTATGATAACCAATGGTTCAACAAATGGTTGATTAGCATTCCTGCAGAATACCCTGAATAGGCTGAAGATTGGAGTCATTAAATGCAAGACCAATATGCTCAAGTAGGGGCTGCTGGTGGAAAACAACACAAGGTGTGAATCTGGAGAGACACAGAGTCCGGCCCATTTGCTGGTCTGCTGATTGCTGCCAGAGACATGCACCAATGAAGATTTGTGTTTGGGCAATGACAAAGTGAAGAAAGTGGCTTCATTTTGGCAGCCCAGGGTCTGACCAGGACACGAAAGAAGAAGAAGTTTTATGTATATATCCCTTTGACTTTATATTTTTATGGACTTGCTTTGTTTTACGATCATTACTGTCGGGAACTGAATTGAACTAATCAATCACTCAACTTTTTTGTTGTGCAAGTCAGTTTGACAGAGAAGAACAAAATGGGGTGAGTTTTGCTGCTGAGTTTTTCTTCTACTTCCATCAGGAGCATAAAACCTTGCACAGGATCAATAGATTCTTTGGTTTGATGTTGCTGTTCCTTAAGGTGGCTGGCTTATTATATTTCCATTGATCAGACACACATGCAGGGCAGCTCAGTGGAGATCAACTGAAAGTTGTGATTTCATTCTCAGCAATCTGAAGCAAAATGACTTTGAGATGAGATGGAAAAGAAGTAAAGAAAGGGTCACTTTTCATTTGTATTAGTTATAGCTGAAGTAACGAACCCTGCCATCCTACTTCTTTGTCACACTCTCACGCACAATTCCTAATCAGATTCTAAATTTAGGATTCTAGGCAGGCAACATCCTTCCCAGTTCTAACTAAGGACAACACAGGCAATTTGAAAAATTGGCATTTGATAAATTATTGTTACTGTTATGTGCTATCAGTTCACCTCCTACTTATGGTGAATCCAAGAATGAGAGATTTCTAAGATGTCTCGTCATCAACCTGCTCAGCTCTTGTAAACCTATCTCTTATTTGGGCTTCCTGATGAGTCTATTCCAAATGCAGCAAAGAAAACATTCAGATATGGGTTTTTTTTCCTAGAAAAAAAGACATCCCTGAAAATCTCAGGGAGGCCTCTATGAAGAACAGGCTCAGATACCATTTCGTACTTCAAGTGCAATGAAGTAAATCACAGGGGAAACTGACAAATGGTTAAAGAAATACCCCTTCTATTCTTCGTCACACCTGTTACCTTACCAGTGGGAATTTGCTTCTGTGATTTATGCTGCAGTAGACCACTTGTTGTTAAGAGGAATGGGCATAAACGTTCATCTATGCAAGTGGGGAACAATTCACGAGAAATTATGCCAAATAAAACTTCTCATTTGGGGTTCTCTTCCTGCTGTCAGAGGAATTATATGGGCTCTGGTCTTTGTAGTCAATCCAAGATGGAGTTCATGCTGTATTGTGATTTCTGTGTGTATTTCTTTCTGCAAAAGCTTTCTCATGAAGACTACAGACAGACAGCAAGATGTTATGGTTTCTGGATATTCCTAGGCCTTGTGGTGAAGGGAATATGTGTAGTCTCTTATCGCTAGAAGGCCCAGGTGCATAAACACCATTCAGCCTGAGAACAGACCATGAGAGAGTTCTTGTTATGATTTTTACTGTAATTATACTGGTAGATGCTACTCTTGAGACATAGAACATCCATGTTCTCACTTTAGCAGAACATGTGAGTAGTTAGTTGTTAGCAGAGAGAGAGAGAGAAGAGTTGGAGATGAAGGAGGAAGATGGAGAATTAGATTCAGAGCCTAATCTAGGCTCATAGACAAAGAATGGACAAATGAAATGCAAGAATAAGTTATTTAGACAGACAGGCTACTTTGATTTCAGGTGAAGGAAGTGTATTGGTTTCTTTCTCCTTGGAAATATATCTCTGTAACACCGATACCTGTTTTTAAATGGACTAACTGAATGGACAACACCTGGGGTGCATGCCCATGGTGTCCCTTTGCCCCACCTCTCTTGGGATGAGGAGTTCTTGGCTCGCACTGCAAGCTGGTGGGGGGGGGCTTTCTAACTCGCAGCAGGAAGAACAATACCCCACCCACCCATCCCTGGTGGTCAGTGTGAGATTAGCTGATTGCGTTCGGGCCAGATGGGTTTTTTTTCCTATTATCCCTTATTGGCCTCTGGGATAGGGGATTTTTTCCCCCACCCATCCTGCACTGATGCATGGGGGTTGTCTCCACAGGCTTTCATGTGGTGGTGGTCATGCTTTGGTAACTGGTGGGTAGCGCAGGAAAAGATAAAAGATGAAGACCCAATTATATTTGGGTGCCTGGCAGTGGTAAGGATCCGAAATGTTTGGATCACGGTAGTTAAGCTGATCATGGTCCTTAGCGCTTGCTGGATCCAACAGCTTGGCAGCTGTCAGGCAGCACTCTTTAAGTAGTGGCGGAGAGATTAGCGCTGTGAGTAGGCAACTGCCAGCCTAGGTTATCATCACGGGGAGAGGGTGTGGCTCAGCACATCCTGCTCTCGGCCTTTGTTCTGCGCTATGCAGCCACATTGCAGCTCATTGTCATTGGTCACAAGTTCTTGCTTTGACTAAAGCAGCCCAGATGTTTAAACCCATGTTCATGTGTCCAACTCTTCACTTGTGGGATGGTGGGCAATGCTGTTATTTGAATAAAGAAACCTTTCTTTCATCAAGACATTTGGATTATTGGTAATTGGGTCAAAAGAAGAGACTCTTAGCTACACCTGATATATCTGTTAACTCCATTTTTTTAAGTTAGTGATTGGCACCGGGATTTATTATTATTATTTATTATTATTATTAGTTCAAATTTATATAGCCGCCCACTCACAGAACGCATCCTTTAAGGCGGCAAGTCGCCTCTGTCTAACTGATGACAGAGGAGTTTAGATAAGCTTCAATCCAGCCTAGATTTTGCATTATCTGGTGAGGAAGAGTTCCAGAGGAATGAGGAGGAGGCCAAAATCGAATATGAAGTCTTATACCTGCTGCTGAAATTTTCCTATCTTTCCCCAAAGACAGAACCCATCAGTTGAAGAGAGCATGCTTCGTCCTCTGCATTTGGATTAATGATAATGCTAAAGAGGTGTGAATGAGGGAGGAAGAGGAAGGAGAGAAAAGACGACCTTCCCATAATAACCTCATGCTCCAACAGGGACTCTGCGCCCCAACACACCAAAATCATTTGCAATATGTTCAACATGGAACATTTCGCACTGCTTTATAGCTCATCTGCTTCCTTATGGACCACAAAAAAAAATGCATGATAATTTTTCCTGCCTCTTCCCCAACAGAGACTCAGATATACAAATTGCTGCAACATTGCTGGATTCCCCCCTTGTGGTTCATCCAACAGTGATGGAAAAAGACGATCGAGTCAGACGCATTTCTAATATTGTACAAAAGAGTGAGGACAAGCTGTTCAGACATAATGCTGATGGCTCTTTGATGCTCCGGTTTATGCAGAGGATATAATGGGAATGAAAAGCAAATGGCGCATCCCAAGGTTCACTTCCCTAGCGGTGTAAATCCTGATACAGCTCATCTGTCTGCCAAAAGCACAAGGATGATGGGAAAGAAATTCTCCTTGTATGAAATTCATTCATTCATTCATTCATTCATATATTGCCACTCTTGTTAAATATACTATTCTGGCAGTTTACAACTAAAAAATACAAGAACTACAGATAAAATATTATAACTAAATGACACTCATTGTCACACATTAATCTCTACACACACACACGTATATACTTTCTCTCTCTTCCTCCCTCCCTCTCTCTCCTGAAGTGATTTATCTTATATATGTGGTATACGAAGCTCAATGGAGTAGACCATCCAGCCAACGACTCAATGCCAAGTGTTGGGCGGCAGTAAATAACCTGACTCCTGAAAGGGGCCAATGGCTATGGGTGGAGGAACCCCTTTAGGTGGGGTGATGGTCCCCCTCAGTGGAGGAAATGCCACTGGAAACCATCAGATTGGGCCCAAGAAACCATCAGATTGGGCCCAATGGCAATATGAGCGGAGGAGGAACTCTGATTCCCAACGGTCATGGAGGCAGAAGAGGCCATGCCAGATGGACTGGTTGTGAAGGTACACCTTGTCCATATCCTCAAGGCTGCGGCAGTCCATTGCAGTCCCAGTGTCAAATCCTGGATGTCTCATTTCGTATGTGCCACAGGAGGTGGCTTGGTGACCATAGTGTGTGTGTCACTTCATGGCAAGCTGGGATACACCTTAAACACATTCACACCAGTAGCATTTTTCCTGATTGCCCTGGAGGGCAAAGGTGGTCCAGAACCAGCTGATCTCCAAGACCAGCCCTCCTGGTGCCCTAGGGCAGGGGAAAAACCATATACTCAAATCGAGTTACAGACAGTGATGACAATGAAGCTGAGACCCAGATCACATTGTAACATTTCTAACACCCCATTACATACTACAACCCAATGTAAATGGGGATGTTAAGCCTTTCTGCTCACATTTTATCACCTTAATGCGAATGGTTCTGAGTCTTTTGAGAGGACGTGGAACTGGTAAAAAGTAGTACACACATGCTTATACACAGCTATTGTGGAAGAATAACAATTTCCTGTGGATTAGAGGCTGACAATTCCAGTGAACAATGAACAAGTACAAAAAATCTTGATCAATTTATGCCAGTATTAGAAGATTTCTAGTTGAATTCTGCATGTCTGAATTAGAAATACAAATCAGAGATGTTTGAAAGGACCTGTTTGCCAAAGGTTGGAGATATAGTTTTAATTAAACTAAAAACACTTTTCATTAGTATAACCAACCAAACATGTGTTCTCTGGTACTGATTCCTGTCTCCCTTGTACAAGTTTATACATGTGTCTTCAAAAGAAGAAGTACATTTCCCCCAGAACTTGGCTTTATCAAGTACCCTCTTTAAAGCAAAATGATTCATGATACTTGCAGCCAATTGACAGTTATATTTTATTGGGGTAAAGTTTTGGAGAGTTTCTGCTTTAACGTTCAGAATTTTGTAGCACGTTTCCAATCTTCCCATGATAAAATATTGACAAAATATTGAGATCCCTGTGTTACTGAAAGCCAAGAGTTCTTTGAACACTTTGCATCCTTCTGTGTACATTCTCTAAAGAAACTATTTGCAGACAGGAAAGATGAAATGAAACTTCAACGGGATTGCCAAAAGAAAAGGCAGTGTTATCCCTTCTGCTTTCTGTATGAGCAGTGGCGTAGCATGGGTTTCAGCCACCAAGGGCACAGGCCAAATTCGCCATCACGGATGGACTTCCCCGAAGGGACTTACCCACACCGTATCCTAATTTGCAGGTGTTATTAGACAAAATTGAACTCTATTCTTTATATGAAAGAATTGATTTTTGCTGAATATTCATCGTGAACAATCCAAGCACAAAATAAAACACGGGTAATTACCACAAGGCAACTGGTTAGTACAGACGGTGTTGCCAGTCCCTAGAGGGAGCGAGATGACTCCACTCATTTAAAGAAAGGGGATTCCCCAGTTCCATCACACATTAAATAATAAAAACGTTCCATGCTCATTTTAATCATTCTGAATTGTAGGTACGACAAAAGTATGAAATGAAATGGTTCAAATTTTTAGTTCAGATTTTATTATTATTCATTGTGAAATTTTGCCATCTCCAAAAAGTGTCACCTATGCTACGCCTCTGTGTATCAGGCAATACATCTCCTCTCTCCTTCTTCACTCACAGCACGAAATGGTTACTATTAAAGAACTGGACTGATCTGCAACCTTGTTCAGACATCATACCTGAAAACTGGAAGGGCTGCAGTGGCTCAGTGGTTAAGAAGCTTGCCTTGTTAGCTGGCAGGCCAGCAAGTCAGCAGTTCAAAACCTGGGTACTGGATGATGGTTTGAGTGCCCATCTCTGTCCCAGCTCTTGGAGACATGAAACGAGCCTCATTCAGGCATCCCCTGAGTGGAGTTTCTCCAGCAAATAGCCTTTCAACCCAGAATAATTTCTGACACGAAATTATTATTATTGCCTGAAAATTGTACTGGGCTAGGAGAAGGTAGGAATATGAGACACATCTGAACATTGCACCCCATGTTTACATTGCCTTCAACACCCATGGAACCAGTTTTCAGCAAGGCGTTGATGGTGACTTACTCTTTAAAGCCATCTCGGTCTCAATAGCCACTGTTTCTCTTCATCCAGCACTTCTCACTCTGAAATTTGTCTCCTTGCCTTGAGACCTAGAAAAGCATCAGCAACCTCTGAGACCTTAACTGCCACCCCCAGACCTAGAAAACATTTTCCTTCTTCTTCCCTACCTTAAGCTACTTTAGAATAGGTTCAAACCATTCACTGATGCTGCTCCTAAAATTCCATTATTCCATGTTTTTGAGGCAATGCTTTTTCTTCTGTTTTCATCCTCCGAGACAAAATATTGTGTTCCAGAAGATGCTAATGCTATAAAAGTACACAGCTCTCTAGTTTTTTTTTTGCTGCTGTTTCTAAGGTTGTTATTGCTTTAAATTTCATTTGAAACAGCACTTTTAGACATGCCTCTTAAATATTTCAAAGCAAACGCTGCCTCAAGAAAATCAGAACTTGATATGTTTCCTAAACAAGGGCCATGTTACCTTGTAGAGGCCATGGCTGCAGCCACAGTAAGTGCTTTCCATGGTGTAACTTCGTGGCACTCCGATTTCTCGCCACACCACGACCCGTGCTGTAGCGGCACGTGACTTCTCCACCAAAAAGCTGCAGCTGCTAATGAGAAATGCTGGAGCCACTTTGTCCAAGATTTTTGGCAAGGTCTGCAAAAAACAAAACCAAATCACCCTTAGCAATCAAAGCAAAAACTTTAGTCTTTCTTCCATCCATCCATCCATCCATCCATCCATCCATCTCCCCATCTATCCATCCATCCATCCATCCATCCATCCATCCATCCATCCATCCATCCATCTATCTATCTATCTATCTATCTATCTATCTATCTATCTATCTATCTATCTATCTATCTATCTGTCTGTCTGTCTGTCTGTCTGTCTGTCTGTCTGTCTGTCTGTCCGTCCGTCCGTCCGTCCGTCCGTCCGTCCGTCCGTCCGTCCGTCCGTCCGTCCGTCCGTCCGTCCGTCCGTCCGTCCGTCCGTCCGTCCGTCCACCCATCTTTCCATCCATCCATCTAACACAGTGGTTCACAACGTGGAGCCCAGAGCCCACAGGCTGATCAGTGCATTGGCTGATCAGTGCATTGGGGAATTTGACTTTGGCTTCAGGGAATTGAAGTCCAAAAACCAAAGGTTGGGAAACAGTGGTCTAGGGACTTAAAGATTAAGCAGTGGTTTGGATATATGTAGTTGATATAACATAGCTAAAAGTAGAGACATCACCTTGCAAACAAAAATTCACATAGTCAAAGCAATGGTATTCCTGGTGGTAACATATGGTTGTGAGAGCTGGACCATTAGGCAAGCTGAGCGCAGAAGAATAGATGCCTTTGAAATGTGGTGTTGGAGGAGAGTTTTGAGAGTCCTAAACAGTGAGGAGAACAAATTAGTCAATCTTAGAAGAAATTAACCCTGACTGCTTCCAAGAAGGTCAAATAGTTAAGATGAAGCTAAAGTACTTTGGACACCAAATGAGAAGAAAGGATTCACTTGAGAAAGCCTTGATGCCGAGAAGGGTGGAGGGCAAAAGAAGAAGGGGGCGGCCAGAGATGAGATGGCTAGATGGTATTGTAGACACAATGGGCACAGAACTGAGTGAGTTGAGGAGGAGAATGGTGGAGGACAGAAGTGCCTGGCGGACAGTGGTCCATGGGGTCTCAAAGGGTCAGAATTGACTGTGTGACTGAACAACAACATCACCTTTCTTCTAGAAGCTGAGACTCCAGACAGAAAAATAAAAAAGAAGTTAAAACACAAATTAAATAGAATTTTAAGACACTGCTGAATTAAAAAGCTATTTTAATGCACATTGATTTGCATTGATTCATGAAAAACCCTTTCAGCAGCACCAATCAATTGCCAAAAGGCCATTGGGATGAAAGGTTTGTATGTTTTTTCCATGCTGGAAAGGACAGGAAGAGATATTGTAATTTTTTTGTAGGCTAATAAAGGTACTGTATTGCCTTACGGTGGATGCTTACTTTTCTAGAGAGTAGGATACTAGAAACTCTCATTTTCATGGAGGATGTCTCTGATACAGGAACATTATGTCTCTCAACCAACTGCTAAATACATAGAGAAGTACGGTTGACTTTGCTCTTGGCTTATGGTCACCTCAAGTTGCATCAAGGTACTTGTTCTGAGAAATGCAGTGACAGGTAAGGCTTTAAGTGGATTTGCAAGGATTTCTCTACATTATTTTAGCTTTTATAGGGATTGGAGTGTGTGTGTGTAATTATCTTGTTACACATTTTAATACTAAGCCAAACCTAATTTTACCCTTCCCAAATGGATTACATTAACCAGGACACAATACTTTTTTCAAGTTTGCATTCTGCTCTGAACTGTGGGTGTACCATTCCATTTCAGAAATACAAAAACCAGCTACACAAGGGAAAATGACACACTTAAGTTAGGAGCATATACACCCTCACAATGGGAGGAATTGTTTGAAAAACAGCATATACATTTGCACCTCTATGAACATGCAGATGACAATAGAGTACATACAGATAAAGATAAGGACTCCTCCCTGCTCAAGCACAAAAGGGCATGGAAAGAAGATGAAAAGAACTTGTATTTCAAGGAAAAAGTGCACGTGTTTTAAAGAAGATGAGAGAGACATTCTGGTTCACCTGTAAATCTTACTAACAGATCAAGAGGAAGATAGAGCACCCATAATACCAGCTATTCTGCTTTTCATACCACTTGCAACTGAAAATCCATTGTGTCCTTCTAACAGTTGTACTTTTGTCTCAGACTTTTAAAAAAGAAAAATAGCCCAAGAAAATTTGCTAGACTTTATACATAAAACATTCTACCGGAGAAAACCACTATGATATCTATTACATGAGGATTTGGCTGTATACCTTCTCTCTCTCTCTTTTTTTTTTTACCTGAGCAAATGATGCCACCTATGGTTTATGGAAGTGAACAAAAGTATTTTATGCATTCTCTCTCCTTCACGTTTCTTCCTCACCGGCCATCAGATTCTGATATTCATGTCATTTCCTCCCGATCTTTCATGTTATTGTCTGATACCAAGATATGACAGGTAATACTAGGGATATAAAGAGCAGTTTTAGACTCTCCGCTCCTGTAGATTTAGGCTGTCTCCGTCTGTTCAGACACCTTGATGAGGGATTTTCAACAGCTACAAGATTCATCCTTTCCAGGTGACAAGAAATATTATTCTCCCCCCTCCCCATGTTTTTCTCTTGTTGACAATACAACAAAATGTCTCTCCCTCCATTTCAAATGAGTTGCCCTAACACGGAAGGAGAAAGACGTGAAAAGAGAAACATATATGCACCAAGAAATGAAATGCACCACTTAAAATAGCCAGCATCATACTGTAATGCTGTTCTCTGTTTTGCCATCCTGGGCTCAGGCGGCTTGAGTTCCGTCTGTAGTTTGTTGACTTCGGATGCTCATGATGCCATTCTTCAAAGAATGTTGGATGGAAAAGTGAAGCCTTCAACCAAGGTGGATTTAAATTAGACTATCTGCTAGCAGATCATTGCCACCATGTTTCTGACTCATGGTAGGGTTTCCTTCATTGCCATGCTCTCCTTCACGCATACATATACTGTACACACAAACTTCATCTCCAGTCTAAACACACTGGGAAGGTCTCGATGACCTTGTCTAACTCATTCAAAATGCCTGAGATGCGGGACTACCAGCAGATTCTTCCATTCCATTTAACTCCGTAAGACAACAGACATTGTCTTTATAATCAACCTTTTTTATTTTCATTAAACACAAACGCTGGCAGGTAAGAGGAACGTAAGTGTTTGTAGTGCTCATTTATAAACATTAGCAAATATAAATTTAATATTCTGTTTGTTCTAACCATGTTTCTTGGGTCTCAAGCTAATGGCTCTTTCCCCTCTGTTTATTTTCTCATTAATTAACCTTTAATTGTACATTCCCAAAAAAAAGCCCAGCAACAAAGGGATCCGTTTGTAACAATGTGCCAAAATGTTTGTTAGAGAGAAGAAAAGTCTCTCTCTCTCTTTCTTTCTCTGATATATCCATGGAAACCACTAAAGCAGTATGCTTTTTCAACCCTTTCTGCTTTCAAAGTACAGCTTCAAGAAACTAAACTTCCTTAACTTCAGGATTGGTTGCAGTCTACTTTGTCTTTTTCTGCCCTTACAAGAGATGGAAAGAGGCCAGTGTGAATGGATCTGAGCAACGTTCACCAAGAAAAGTCCTGGATTTCCATTTCCTAACACATAATTCCTGTGATTTCCTGAAGCAGACCCCATGCCTTTAACACCATCCTTTCTGGTATCTGGACATCTGGGCTGGAAGCCTACTGTGTTCATGTAAGGTTGGTGTAGCTCACCACAACCAACTGAAACTAACATGGGGCTCGTTTTGCTTAATCAACTAGACATATTAACATGTACATGACCGAGATGCAGTCTGGCAGATCTTTAATTTGTATTGTATTGTATATTGTTGAATTGATTACTATATCCTTTTTGTATCAAGTATTGTATATTGATTATATTATGACTATATTGTTTATTGTGTATTGATTATTCTGTATTGGGTATTGTATATTGATTATATTGTGATTATATTGTTTGTGTATATATAGTGTATGATTGTCAGCCGCCCTGAGTCAGGTTTCCCCTGATTGGGTGGCATATAAATGGAAAAATTAAATTAAATTAAATTATCAAGATTTGAGAATTCTCAGAGGAAGTCATCGAATCTCTTCTGAAAGGTACATATCCCCCTTTCCCTACATTTGTAATTGCCACTGGGTCATCTGCATCTTTGCTGAAGAGCTGACCCAGTGCAACCAATTCTGTAAAACATGCTACAGTCACACGGTACTAAAACATCATAATGCAAAGCGAAAAGAATTCAGAAAAGGCAAATCACAGGAGTGTTAGGAGACCACGGCCCTTGCAAAAAAAAATATGACATACAGTACTTTCCTTATTTATTCAGACAGCATCCTCTGGTGCTCAGTGGTTAAGATGCTGAGCTGGAGACTGGAAGGTTGGGTTTCAATATCCGGCAGATGCATGGGGAAATGAAAGGAGCCTCATTCAGCCATCCCCTGAGTGGAGATTTTCCAGCAAAAATCCCTTCAACCCAGAGTAATCTCTGACAAAATTATTACTAATGAGCCACAATTAGCCAAAGCATGTTGCTTAAACCTCGTGTGAATGCCAACAGGATTCTGGACACTGATTGTTCCAAGCATGAAGGAAAATATGATCCTTTGTTCCTTTGTTTTGCTTTCTAGCATCACATTCTAGAAATTCTTCCGTCACTTCTCCTCACCTAAATCATCTTCTATGTTTTGAAACATATCCTATTGTGTTTCCCCCACCAATCTCAATTTTATCCTGTCTTCCCTTTTTCCAAATGGCACATAATATTCTCTTCCTATTACAATGCAATCTTTAGGGTTCCTTCAATGTGATGGGGTATCTCTTCTGTTTCTTAATAACATGTTTTGAACCCAATTTTTTGTCGGCACCTGCATTTGTAATTGGAGGGAATTATTCAGAGTCAAAGTCAAGGACAAGCAAGACAATTCCTTCAGGACTTCTTAGGGCAGAAGCATGCGGAAGAAGACACACGGCTTACCCTATAACCAACATCCTCCGTGACAACACTGGTGTCAACCGTGCGTCCTGCCTGCCACAGGGTCTCCTTTATGCTACATCCATACAGGAATACATTCTTCCGCTGGGAATGACCATGGTAGTCACAAAACACCTAGAGATGAGAGAAAAGAAGGCTGCTAAATAGTGTTGTTACACAGGAGAGGGGTTCAGTTGTTGCTAAGGAACTGCTATGTTCTGCTCAAAGGAACAGTTGTTCAAAAATCAAGACGTGGTAACTTCCCTTGATCACCTGGGTAGAATACAGTAGTTCCTCCAGGCAACCTTGTACAGAAGCAAAGAAAGAGGATTGTATTGGAGCTGTTGAAATGTCACAAAAGACTAGTTAAAAATACAGAGACGGATAACAATAATTCCCTCTGGGATGGTTGCTACATTCCTCGGCTACTCTGAAACACAGCTCTGTGTCACTCAAGGACACAGCAGTCACTGAGAAAGAAATCAAGGAATTGGACTTATCAAAACGAGGATTAAAATGGCTGAATGACTGTCAGTCCTTTGACCGTAAGAGGTTGACCTAAGAAACAGGGAAGCCAAGAAATTTCACATCTAGTGCTTTTTGCAGAAGATGCTTCAAAGGACACTAGTCATTTCAAAGGACTCTTAGAAATGGGTATTTGGTTCTTTGCTCTGAGCGATATGCTAATCTGGCATGATGTCTAGTAGCCTGGCAGGGAGAGTTATCAGTCTGACAATGAATCAAAGACAATGGCCCATCACAAAGAAGGAGATGGTATAAAGGTAATCAGATGAGTGCCCCAGTGACTCTGCAAAAAGTAAAGAAGAATGGGAGATCCCAATGGCTTGGTCTTGCTCATGAGTAGACCAAGATGTGTGCCATTTTTTTTTTGCCTGGGTTAAGAATCAGTAGGCTTGCTTGTTTTCAGTGTGGTTCTTTTGCAACACCTGAACTGTGTTCCAATATCTATCATTTTCCTTGCAGGAACTTGTCTCACATTGTCTACAGAATATCCTACCAGGAACATCACCCACTTTGATTTCATTCCATAGGCAAAGGTCATCCTCACTCGAAAGCCAGTCATAGCTGACTCTAGGGTTCAGTGCTCATCTATGTTTATAGCCAAAGAACCAGTGCTGTCTGTGTCTGCAGACGTTTCCGTGCTCATGTGGTAGGTATGCCTCTACACCGGAGCGCACAGAACACTTTTACCATCACACTAAAGTGGTCCCTATTTATCTACTTGCAATTTCTTGCTTTCAAACTGCTAGGTTGGCAGGAGCTGGGACAGAGACAGGAGCTCACTCTGTCATGCAGTACCCAGGAATCGAACATATCCCTGTTTTAATAAAGAATTTTACAAAGTTTCAAAGAATTTCACTCTAATCAATTCTATCTTTCCTATATGGTTTTTTTTTACACTGCTCTCTATAGGTTTTATGTTTTATGTATATCGGCTGGATTCCACACACACACCCAACTCCAATTGTTTTGATTGTGTTTCTGATTTATTCTCTGGACCATTGTGAAAAAAATGTTTGAAAGGATGATGATGATGGTGGTGGTTCTGGTTCTGGTTCTGGTTCTGGTTGCTGCTACTGCTGTTGCTATTGGTGGTGATGGTTATGGTGATGGTGGTGGGGATGGGGATGGGGATGGGGATGGGGATGGGGATGGGGAGCTGCAGAATTTGAATCCTGCTCATTCAACCATTTCTCTTATAAGTCATAGATCCACACTATCAGGTAAGCCTCCAAATAATTTTAGAGTCTGTGATTTATAATCACTTTCAGAGCTTATGGAGTTATAGGCACCTTGAACTGCCTTGGCTTCTTTCGAAAAGTTCCAGTAACTGAAAATGTTGTTGGATAGCACCCATTCTCACAATCAAAGTTCGCAAAATTTTCAGAAAGCAAAGGAGGAACCCATTTAATTCTGAAGTGGTCTCAAATGACAAGTCGCCCCAGACCAACTTCACAACCACAAGGCAATTTCTCTACATTCCTCTCCCACCCCCCAGTCCCAAACTTTTACTTGCTCTCTTTGTGAGAACCAAACCCTGCACTTTATAGAGCAATTAAGCATGGCTTTCTTTTATTTAAACTCAAAGCTTATACCGCACAATTTGAGGGAATGCATAAACATGCAATTATGTGAATTGTTCTTGTTCATTGTGCACATCTCAGTGAAGCAAAGAAGAGAACATGACCTGTGTTCATGGAAAAAAGTTCTGTTTTCTCCCATTCTAATATGGTCTGACCAATCCATCTGCTTAGCTTCAGTTATACGCTTCAGCAGCTGATGTTTTCCCTCATCAAGACCAGATATCGGTTGCTGTTATAAGCAATTATTGACTCCAATGAATGAAGAAATCAGAGTATATAGCACAAGAGGCAAGTATTGATCTGGGCTTTTGGAGAACAACCCCTTGCCTTGTTTGGTAAAATGTGAAGTCAATCCTCCCTCAGTGTTCCATAAGTTCATCACATCTTCTCAATGGATCAGACACCTCAAAATCACAAACTTACAGTTTTTGTTTTGGGGCACACAGAAAGAGCCTCTTTGAAGATTGTGGTACTTTTGAACCACAATTGAGTGTATTCTGGTAACAGCAACTTTGTGTTCCTGGCTAATCTTTCTCACACTGGGCCAGACAAAAGGAACTGCAGAATGAACTCACCAAAAGGTGACACAGAAGAAGAAGAAGAAGAAGAAGAAGAAGAAGAAGAAGAAGAAGAAGAAGAAGAAGAAGAAGAAGAAGAAGAAGAAGAAGAAGAAGAAGAAGAAGTAGTTATGTATTGATAGTTATGAGGGGTTGATCTATTGTGTATTGACTTATCATGTATTGATTTATTGTGTGTAATAATCTATTATGCTGATTACTGTACTTATTGCTCTGTTATATTTATCCTAGTGTATTTTTGTTGTATTGTAACTTTGATACTGGTGGATTCTGTAAGCTGCCCTGAGTTGGTTTTTAGCAAGTAGGGCAGCATAGAAATCTATTATTATTATTATTATTATTATTATTATTATTATTATTATTATTATTATTATTATTATTATTATTATTATTATTATTATTATTATTATTATTAAGAAGAAGAAGAAGCCACTTTTATGTTTTGTTTTGTTTTGTTTTGTTTTGTTAGACATCTCTATGCCAATGTTCCCAAAAGAAGAAAATATTGCATGACAAAATTCCACGGGAAAAACCTATGCAGGCCTTGGGATCTCAAATGGGAAGGAAGAAGTATGGTCCCTGAATCCTGTTATGTTGTCCATCCTTTTATTATACTGTACAATGATTTAGTAGGAAGCATAGAATTCGTTTGTCTCTTTAAAAAATAAAATAAGCTCTGTCTGGCTTCTGACAGGTAGTAGCCATGAAAATGACTCTGAGGACAAACACCAAATCCTAAGCCTTCAGGCATCATTTCTGGGTATCCAGTTGTCCTCAGTTAGACATGGATCTGATCCCACAGCCAATTATTTCATTCTTTAGCCAGCAGCTTGGCAACATGGCCAATCCTTGATGTCTTGACCCCTTCCTCTTGAGTCACACATACAATTTCCAACAAGGATGCTAGCTTGTGCTCTGCTAAGACAAGCTTGTGTGGCATGTTCATTTACCCACCAACCATCCCACTGGAACAACTGAGTCTTGGCATTGAAGAAAGTAACATCAGAGAGAAGCTTGCTTTTCCTAATTCTGGGATTTCGTCCAAGCATGAAAACAGTTCTTGGACTTCCAATCATAATTCAGTTTTTTTATAACCACAAGCTTAGAGTGGAATATTTCCCTTTCCTTCCCTCTCTAAATAGTGAAAGAGATTTCATAGACTCAGCCCCGTTTTAAGATGGAATGCCTAGTTCGACTGGATATCAATTACCTGACAATTTAGCACACTCTTAACAACTGAAAGGATTATACATTATCCACCTGAAATATAATTTTTACATTTAGCAAGTGTCCAAGAAAGCGCAAGATGTCCAACTGCAGCTTCCCCAATTTATATATATATATATATTCTCATCCTACAGATTATGTAAATCCTAAAAATTGGTGTAGATGATTCGTAAATGACAGAGCAGTTATTAACTTGTGGAGAGATGCGGTCACCCTAGCCATTGCTGAATATGGCAGATTATCTAGCAAAGGCTACCGTGGGAGATTCAGTAGAATTCAGAAACTAAAGTGGAAATAGGAACGATCATGTGCTTGGGAAATTTGGTAAAATGTAAACCTGGATATAAGCCCTATTCAGACTTTATTGTTCTCTCCATCCAATGAGTAGGGAAGTGTCCAGCCTCTTCCCTCTTTACCATCATATTTTCCACATGAAGAGAAACCTGACAGAGAAGGAATGTCTCCCCTCTTAAAGTAGGTTCTCTACACAAGCAAGAAGCTCAGTTTTCCAAGGTACTTGTTCATATGGAGAGGTTGTACACAAGTAGAAACCTCTCCCCTGCAAATATATTACTTTCCACATGGACACAGCCACCACAGAGAAGAGAAAATCTGGTACTTCCCTGTTTACACATTGGAAGAAAGTGAACAATGGCTGAATAAGGTTATATTTCTTTATCCACTTGGCAGAAAAACTCTAGGATATGGTTTGTATGAGCTGTTAAATATGTAACACTAAATACACAAGCATCTGATAGGTGTTTGTATCTTTCCAATCAATCAGCCAGTTCTTTTGGTTTGGTAAAATATGGGGATTCATACGAACACAGAAATATCTGCAAACGCAGATGCAAACAGTGCTGGTTCTTTGGCTATAAACAGAGATGAGAACCACAACTGGCTTGCTTTCAAGCAAGGGAGACCTTTACCTCTCCTATTTTTTCCTCTCTTTTTGCTTTCTGTTCTTGGATCTGAAATTAGTGGTACGGAAGCCACAGTATAGACTCAAGTCAGTCAATAACTCTGCGCCATGAAAATCAAGGAATGTTCTTTCTTTCTTCTCTCTCTTTTTGGGGTGGTCGGAGGTGAAAAGCATATTCTCCTTAATGTTCCAGATTTCCTTTTTCTGTCTCCACTTCTAACCATGACCTGAGAATGAAAGATTTAATACGATGTGGCTGTTGCTCCATTCATCTGAAGCCTCCTAAAATGGTTTACAGAGAGCCTGATGGAACAGACGTTTCTTTTGTTCTACTCATGGCAGCAGGCAGCAAATCTTGTAGGCCTCATTTCTGCAAATGAAATAGGGATGCCATTTTGTATCTTGCCTTTTGCCTCAGGTAACAAAATGTCTGAAACCAAATCATGCTTGGAAACAGTGTTAAACCATATGTACTACCCCACAAACAATATTTTGCTTTTCTAGGAAAAGATGTCCTCAAAAAACCCATCTTTCTACATTTCAACCTAAAAGTACTTGAGGTCTTCTTTGCTTCCTTGAGAGAACTGACTGTTGTTGTAATTGTTGTCAAATTTTTATGCCACCCCACTCGCAGAGCGACTCTGGGCAGCTAACAAAGAAACAAAATATCACAGGTATAATTACAAGGTATCAAATCATAAAAAAAATTCAGAAACATTTCAAAAAAAAAAATCCCACTACAATTACAAAGCATAAACTTGCCCAATACAAAATACAAAAACACTTTTTAAAATACACAGAAAAACATTGCAAACTCAACCCCACCAACCATGTCCACTTCCCTCCAGCCCGGGGCCGGCCGAGGGAATGTCCGGCAGTAACAATGGCGTTGGCGGCATTTTTATGGCTGGTCAAGCCACACTGCTGCTGGTCCTTCCCTCCAAGCCAGGGCCAGCAGAGGGAGTGTCCAGCAGTGATGGGGCGGCAGAGGTGGTTTTGTTGCTGGACAGCCGCACAGCTGCTAGTCCTTCCCTCCAGGGCAGGGCCGGCCGAGGGACTGTCCAGTGGTTTCGGGATGGGACAGCAGTTTGTAGCCAGTCAGCTGTACAGCTGCTGGTCCTTCCCTCCAGGCTGGGGCCAGCAGAGGAAGCGTCCAGTGGTGATGGGGCGGTGGAGGCGGTTTTGTAGCCAGCCAGGCGCACAGCTGCTGGTTCTTCCCTCCAAGCCAGGGCCGGCTGAGGAACATAAGCTTCAGTGTTCCACTTCTTTCTTTCTTTTTCTTTCCTTTTAAGCTGTGGTTGCTTCTTTGAAGGGGGAAAAAATACTGTTCTCAGGTCTCCGGGACAAATGGACTAAAAGTACTTCATTGAAATCATTTGGTTATTGGTGAACTTTGCTCTACGGGATCTTAGAAAAGAGAATGCTTGCTTCCAAAGGAAGTAGGAGGGGAGGGAAGAGGAGAGATGAGAGGGTTGACTGTGTATTAACTAAAATCAATGACACCTTCAAAGGCTGGAAATATGCAGTTCTCCTACTGCCTGTCATGTTCGGAAGGCCAAGAAAGAGTGAAACAAAGGAATCAATGAAATCTAAAGTAAAGTTTCCCATTGCTTGCGTTGAGCTCTGTGAACTCTTCAGTAGTAATGGCAGATAGATAGGTCCAGATATTTGGCAGACAACTTCCTCTCTTTCAGAGCTGCTCTTAACAGGTTCATGGCAAGGCTTATCTAGTTCTCACAGTGGTGCAAAACTTGTGTGTGAGTTGTACTCAAGGTACATTCAGGGTAGTTTGGGGAAATCAGAGGGAAGAACGGGTACACAGAAAGAGCCTCCTCAAAGACTGTAGTATCTTTGAACCACTATTGGGCAAGCACTGGGTAACGACAACCTTGTGTTCCTGGCTAATCTTTCTCCCACTAGGTCAGATGAAAGTAACTGCAGAATGAACTCACCAAAAGTTGCCTTCATTTTGGCAGTTTGACGTCTGTGCCTAGACAGAGAAGAAGAAGGAAAAGGAGAGAGGACACTAAAAATATTTGTAGGTGAGGAATGGCGAATGCTACCGGTATGACAAACTGACATCTCTCACCAAGGCAAAATCCTCTTGGCAAAGAAATCAAGTTGTCATAATTTGTAGTCCAACTCTGAAAGCTCTTGTTCTGAGCATTATGAATTCAGAGCTTTGTTGACCTCAGAAGAGTTAGAGGACTTTTGAGCTGGGAAATTTTGTTCAGAAAACAACTTTACCACCATTAATCACAATTAACTTTGTTTTATTGATGTTTGGATTCTGTCCAAACGGTTTCAAAAACTGACCCATAACGTTGTCTTTGTCAAAACTAGCTTGAAATATTATTTCTTAAAGGAAGTCTTAAAATTACTTGCTAAGTCTTGACAATCCTATCGCTCCTATCATCACTGTTGTTCCAATCAGGAAAATAATTTCCAGCAGGCCCTGTAGTGGTCAATTTTGATACTGTGACTTGTAAATGTTTTCAAAAATCCAAAGCAAAAGAATATTTCTCTGGGCATTTAGGAAAATTTCTGCCATAACTCTTTTCAACGCCAACAGACAGCAACTTTTGAAAGTAACTATAAAAAAGTAACTATAAAACTATAAAACCCAGAGCGACTCTGGGCGGCTAACAGAGATACAAAAATATACAGCTATAAGTTTCTAATAATAATAATAATAATAATAATAATAATAATAATAATAATAATAATAATAATAATAATAATAATAATAATAATAATAATAAATAATAATAATAATAATAATAATAATAAATAATAATAATAATAATAATAATAATACAGGTTCCACAATCATAATAAACATATCATCGCAAATCATATCAGTTTCAAAAGATAACAATAGAATATAACAAAGCAATGGGACAAAGCACCAGCCACTGGCGGTGGGTGCACTTAGTAGTTTATATAAGTTTTTAAAATACTTTATGTATTCTTTTTTCCTTATATTGTATTTGCATGGTGTTGTCTTTTTTATTGTTTATGTTTATATTTACATTTTAAATTTAAATGAAAGGCAAGTAACTACATTACTTGTAACTCATTGTTTCCAAGGGTCTTTTGAAAACTAATATTGTAGCAAGGCGGACTTATAATGTCTATTGATGATACTGTAGAAAGAAATAGCAGAGGTCATATTTTGGCATCAGTTGACCTCACAAATGACATGTTATGGCTGAAGAAAACAATAGGGAAGGTAAACTGGACAAAGATTGAGTTACAAATGGCAGACACTCACCACTGGAGCTCGGCCTTTGCTCCTCAGGTAGTAAAGAAGGCCCTTGGCATGGTAAACTGTGGGTTGGCGGGTCAAGACAGGATTCGACCACTGTCTGTTCAAGTCGTCCCCACTTAAGGAGCATCGCTGGCTGGAACCAAACAAAAAAGAAGAATTTAGCAAATGTTTAATCCTGGGTGTTTGTTTTGTAGCCTCCTACTATTTGCAATTCAAAAGGGTGAACATTCACAACTAATCTGAATAACAACCAGAGATAATCTGCTATTACCAGTTGTAAAAAACCATATTGACTTGTATGCTTATCTGTCATGGTAACCATGCACTCTGTGCCTCTGTACCTGATGTATAGAAATTGACACCATGAAGTCCTACTCCCATGTCTGAGAAAGTGGACTTGATCCACGAAAGCCAACATTAAAATACAGCAGTTGGTCTTTAAAGTGCTACAATGTTTTTGTTTTGTTTACTCTCTGATATAAAGAAGAGGAAGAAATCTAAAATGGGAACACAATTGAATAATAATAGTACTAATTTTGTCTCAGAAATTATTCTGGGTTGAAAGGGTTTTTGCTAGAGAAACTCCATTCAGGGAATCCCCGAATGAGGCTCCTTTCATGTCCCCAAGATCTTTTCACACCGAAGTGGTCCCTATTTATCTACTTGCAATTTCTTGCTTTCAAATTACTAGGTTGGCAGGAGCTGGGACAGAGATGGGTGCTCAAACCGTCATGTAGTACCCGGGTCCTGAACCGCCGACTTGCTCACCTTCCAGCTAACAGGGCATGCTTCTTAACCAACGAGCCACCGCAGCACCTAACAGCTGAATATTGCAACAGAATAATCCCTAAAGAAGGTGTGAAAGCTACAGCAGGCCTGGCTTCTCAGGCTATTTTTTATTATTATTCCTGCACACTTTTGTGTTAGATGGAATTGAATGAAATCAAATCTCCTGAGTTATTTATTTTAGAGGATTCATTTCTGCATTCATTATCACTTTCTTTGCTTGCCGAGACCTGTGCGGTTAAGACTTAACAATATTAGAGATGGTCTTATTTTTCAAAAAGAGAGCAAGACAAAAGATACACTCGTATTTTTCCGAAGGCCTTGTTTACATCTGTACAAAAGAGACGGTACACGGGGCGCTGCTTTAAATAGCAACTTGCCAGCCTTGTAACTACAGTGGGAAGATGAATCTTGGCTGACCCCTGACACAGCCCAGACCTCTGCAGGAAATCAACATCAGACGATACTTCAATAAGGAATAAAATAACACTAAGTGTCATCTTTTCAGTTACTGTATATACTCAAGTATAAGTCTAGTTTTTTAGCTCCCAAAATGAGGTCCAAAAAAGGGACTCGGCTTATACTCTGGTCAACAACCTCGTGCATATTCAAACATACATTTTTAAAAAAGCACTGACACTACTGTAAAAACTTAAAAACATACCAACACAAATGTCTGAATTAATTGGTTTTACCATATTTTAATTACTGAAATTCACTAACAGCTCCTGCATTTTCTATTAGGTACCTCGGCTTATATTCAGGTCAGTTTATACTCTGGTATATACAGTAGATAAATAGGTACCACTTTGGTGGGAAGGTAAACAGCAGTCCATGTTTAGCCATGCCTCCCATATGTCCATGGAAACATCTGTAGAAGCAGACAGCACTGGCTTTTTGACTATAAACAGAGATGAGCACTGAAACCTAGAGTCAGATATGGTTGACGACCTTTACCTTTACCATGACTCCTATACAGAAAACTTGCCATAACTCAGTAAAGGTAAAGGTTTCCCTTGCTCGAAAGCCAGTCATATCCGACTCTCGGGGTCAGTGCTCATCTCTGTTTCTAAGCCGAAGACTTGGCTATAATTCTACCCTTTCCAGGTGAATCCTGTTGAGAAAGATACTGTTCTGCCCAGGAATGGTAATAATCCAGCTTGGTATTTCTTTCAGGGGGAAGAAAAGGACAATGAAATATCTGAGAAATCGTTTGAGATTTCCTACAAGGTTTTTAAGTAAGGAAAAAGAACAAGAGAGTACAAGAATCATGTCCCAAGGGCCTGCAACCCAAAACAGTAAAATGTATTGACTGCTGAATTCAAGTCTTCTCAGAATTTTGCAAAGGAAGAATAACCTTGTAGCTGCTTGTTCAAGAACAGTTTATTAACTAAATAAGAGGAAACACGGATTGAGTGTTCTTTCACAGCATCCTTTCATTACTCTTGGCCACACAATGAATCTGATGGACAGCAGATTCAGGTGTTACTAAAGAGAAGATTTCCTCCCTAGCATATATTTAACATATGCAGTGACTGCCAAAAGACAAGTTGCGAGGCGTCACCAGTCTTGCTGGCATATTGAGACATTCAGTAAAAACATGTTCTTCACACTGAAGTAGTCACAATCTAGTACTGCTCTCCATCTGCCCTTAATCTCACACCTGGAAACCACAGTCTGAACAGAGAATGGTCTTTACCAGTGGGAGTCTGACACATAATTGGGATAGCTTGAAAATCTGACAAATCAAGGTTCCCTATTACTTGGGAACACACAAACACACCCAAAGGACTATTTTGTCCATTCCATCCTCTGAATCAGGTAATGTAATGAATCATCATCATCATCATCATCATCATCATCATCATCATCATCTTCTTCTTCTTCTTCTTCTTCTTCTTCTTCTTCTTCTTCTTCTTCTTCTTCTTCTTCTTCTTCTTCTTCTTCTTCTTCTTCTTCTTCTTCTTCTTCTTCTTCTTCTTCTTCTTCTTCTTCTTCTTCTTCTTCTTCTTCTTCTTGTGCCATATCTGGTTCTGAATATCCTCATGATGATCAGCCATGAAGCTTGTTCTGGGAACAATATAATGCAGTAACCTTCCATTTGCTTTCTGCATTGCAGCATGACACCTGTACCACTGATCCAGTCCCTTGAGTCATTTTCTGGTCCTTTTGGCATGCAAAGTCTTCAACAGCCTTAGGATAGGATAGATGAAGGTGCTGCCCTCCATCGAGATGGATTCAAGTGGGATTTGATGTAAGCCGCTCAGAGTCGGGTTCACCCGATTGGGGCGGGGTAGCAAATGTAATAAATAAAATGTAATAAATAAATAAATAAATCACCCTTCCCTGTGGACTTTGGCACCCCAGGCCATTAGCCCTCAATGTTGTCTGACAATTAACATTGAGTCATTGGTAGCATGGTCTACTCTATCACCATAGCAGGATAACCTGGCCAAAATCCAACCCTGTAAGACTGCCTAGAGATTCAGGGACTAGACTCTTCTGATTTCATAGTATTTTACCCTTGTGATGTCACAAGAGTGGGGAAGGCAAAGATTTGAAAGATCCATTTCCTACCCCACAAACCTTTGTGTTGTTATAGTCAAAGAGGTACAGCAGTCACTATGCTGGTGATCCCTTACCTATCTTGGTCCTTATGGCAAGATAGGCTTAATATCAACATGCTGAGAACTAAGAAACAAGGGGAGAGGGTTAGCAAATCCAGGCCATTGTCAAAAAATGTCATGTGCAGGAAAACAAACATTCAGTCCCAGTACATTCCAGTCCTCAGAGGCAACAGCTGTAAGGTAAATGTAAAGGTTATCCTTGCTTGAAAGCCTGTTTATAGCCAAAGAGCCAGTGCTGACTGCATCTACAGACATCTCTGTGGTTATGTGGCAGGCATGACTAGACACCAGGGTGCATGGAATGCTGTTACCTTTCCTGCCAAAGAGGTAACTATGTATCTCCTTGCAATTTCTTGCTTTTGAACTACTAGGTTGGCAGGAGCTGGGACAAGACCATTGGAGCTTACTCTGTCGTGGAGCATTTGGGTCTCAAACTGCTGACCTGCTGACCTTCCGGTCGTCAAGTTCAGAGTCTTAACTACTAAGCCACCAGTCTATAAAGCATCAAAAAATTTCTCCCATCCTAGTTACATGATACCCTTTAACTACAGTATCCTCTGACTGAACTCAACGTATCGTGCATAAAAGCTGTGCAGACTGCTATTGTACAGCCAGAAGGCACTGTACTATTTGCTTTTTTTTTTTAAATCTAAATCATTACCTGTTTTTGTAAAATATTAATAGTATGTACCCAGCACAAGTTGCAGACTTTTATAGATTGCCAGGAGTATTGAAGATTTTATCACTCTTTCTGCATAAAGCAATTTATTACACACATTGCAGTTTGCTTTGTTGCTATTACAATGCCTTAATTTAAAACTTGCTTCTCGCTGAATAACAACTCCAAGGTATCCAAGGTCTCTCTCTCTCTTTTTTTTTCTTGCAGGATCACAAGCTCTGTATACAGCTTTATTCCTTTCTCTTGAATTCCCTTCTTGATCCCGTGGTTCTAATTTTCTGTTCAACCTCATTATTCATGGCTATGTCTTCCCGATTTCTTAGAGCCATTTGCCAATGAGATATCCCTGAACAAAGCAAGGCATTTTCTGCATTAATAACATCCATTTGATTCAAACTCCAACCGGTCAATGATCTGCCTGAGTTTGGTCAGTTGTGCCACCCATCCAAAGTTTGGGATGTTGTCCCTCTAGATCAGTGGTTCTCAACCTTGGACCCCCAGATGTTCTTGGACCCTAACTCCCAGAAGCCCTCACCATGGGTGCTCTGGCCAAGACCTCTGACATCTGTAGCCCAAGAACATCTGGAGACCCAAGGTTGGCCACCTATAATATGCTATAATTTGCTATAATATGCAAACACGCTTCCACTTGTGTCACGCTTACACGCTACAATAAAATTTAACATCACTCTTGCTCAAAAGCTAGTCGTATCTGGCTCTAGGGTTCAGTGCTCATCTCTGTTTCATAGCCGAAGAGCCAGTGCTGCCTGCTTCTGCAGATGTTTCTGTGGTCATGTGGCAGGCATGACTAGACACCGGAGTTCACGGAACACTGTTTACCTTCCCACCAGTGATGGGCATCTGCAGGTCCACACCAGTTAGCCAGAACCGGTAGCGGAAATTCTGGCTGGCTCCGCCCATCCATGTTTTGAAATAAATTAGTCCTAATTCAGGGTTTTCCCCACCACACCACGGCCACAGTGTGGTAGTAAAATTTTTGGAGCCCACCACTGCTTCCCACCGATGTGGGTCCTATTTATCTACTTGCAGTTTCTTGCTTTCGAACTGCTAGGATGTTAAGAGCTGGAACACAGACGGGCACTCACTCTGTCATACATGATCCGGTTATCAAACTGCTGACCTGCCGCCTTCCAGTCAGCATTTTAGCCACTTGAGCCTGAGTTCAGATTTAGAATCAACACACTCCATATCATGTAAATAACATGTGTTATTCCCAGTAGCAGAATCATTGTTGTCCAGTGTTGTTATTTCAATGCAAGAAGGAAAGAAAGAAAGAAAAGAAAAGAAAGAAAGAAAGAAAGAAAGAAAGAAAGAAAGAAAGAAAGAAAGAAAGAAAGAAAGAAAGAAAGAATTGGGTCTCATCAGTGCTTGATTATCTCTCTTTTGTGCATGGATGGTTGCCTCATACTGGACAGATACAGAATGGGCCCCCAATTTAAGCATACAAGATTGAATCAGGAATTGTACCCACAAGTAGAGTATGGAGGGCTGGGGGAAAAAACACAGAAGGAGAAAAAGGTTCATTGGAAAAAAAGCTCACCATGCCAGGAAAGAAAAAAAAGACAAGCTCAGAAGTAGACTCAGATATGGAGACAAAGAACAGAAGGTATAATATGAATGAGAAGAGGATGAACAGCACGGAAATCAGAGACAAAAAGGAGCAGGAGGTAGTTTCAAGTCACTTCTTAGAGAGAAAAGGCTGCGGCAGCTGGGAGATAAAAATGATTCCAAAATCTCCTGCCCATTAGAGATAACTAGAAAGACAGGGCCCATCATATCGAGTGAGTGATGTTAGGACTGATAATAATAGCACCTAGGGCACAGCCGGCTATAAAAAAAAATCTAAAGGGACATATTGTGTTTGATAGCTGGAGAGCAGCTTTGCTATTCACTGCACATCCTAATAAGGACGAGGCAGCTGCAGTAATGCCGGGGCAAGAACAACTATAGAAGGCAAAGAGATATAAGTGCACACCGGGATGGCTTTGGAGCGGCACAAAGCAGCCTCAATGTAGCACGAAGCACAATTGCCCCTGCCCGGGTAAAACAGAGAAAGCAGTGTTGGGGTCCTGCAGGCATGGATCGTGGGCTGAATTCTCAGTGCTGAATTCTCAGGAAAAGCATTTGAAAGGCAGGGAGTCGCTTGCCATTCCGTGCCCGATTTCAAATAATAATCATTTCTTGTCAGAAATTATTCCAGGTTGAAAGGCTTTTTTTTGTCCCAGCAGGCCAGCACACCACTGTCTGCAGATGTTTCCATGGACACGTGGCAGGCATGGCTCAACACCAGAGTGTACGGAATGCTGTTTACCTTCCCACTGAAGTGGTTCCTATTTATCTATTTGCAATTTCTTGCTTTCGAACTGCTAGGTTGGCAGGAGCTGGGACAGAGATGGGAGTAGGGTTGCCACATGTCCTGGAAAACCAGGACTGTCCCAGATTCAAGATTGGAAAAATTGTCCTGGCCAGTTCAATAAAAATCATGTTAAAGTCCCAGATTTTTAAAACTTACTGATTGTGTATTATAGCACACCATTAAAATAAATTCGAACTCTCGCCACCAAACGAGCGATTTCCTACCACATTGGGGATGGAGTATACCTGGAGATAAATCTTAACGTCCTTGCCTCGCATCACTGAGCAATAAGTGTGACCAGTGTGTTTCCTGGAACTGAGGACATTGGGAGTTGACCATGACACGACTTCTCAGAAGTACAACAGATGGCATTTATGTAATGATAGATTTAATGTGAAAGTGTTTTATAGCTGTCATTATATTATGTTTGTTTTTTAAAAGGCTATTTTGTAGATAACCTGCCCACTTTTGTCAAGTACAGTAAAACAAGTTCCACAAGTCTTAGTGTTATCCAATTTTTAGTGTTATCCGATTCATGTTAAAATGCTATGAGATGGATCGGATAACATTAAAGCTCCATAGAGATACATTGTAACCTCACAGGCTTTAGCGGTTGTTATTCGATCCATCCCATAGGACCTTAACGTTATTCGATCCAATTCTCCTCCCCCAGATTACTTAACGTTATGTGATTGTAGTGTTATCCGATCCAATCATTATCCGGTGTTTTACTGTACTTCTGTCACGGTTTTGTGGGAGAAAATTCTGGCAACTCCTGACGGGAGCTCACTCTGTCATGCAGTACCTGGGAATTGAAATCCAACCTTCCAGTCAGCAAGTTCACTGTCTTAACCACTTGAGCCAATCACTATATGCTTGGGGTTTTTTTGCCTGTTTCAGAGGACACCAATATTAAGGTCACTTCCTACACACATTGCAGTCAACATGGGTTATATGGTTAGACAAACCTAAATATATAGTTCCTCAATGAACTATCAACCCCACAGAGAGAGAGAGAGACACTTTTAAACTATCCTATTTAAATGACTAAAGGCTCTCTAACCTGAATACACTTGGAAGGTAATAAGATGTGCCTCCTTTTTTATCCGAAGGAGGATAGCAAGTTTATTGGGTTACCCCCATGATAGCTGTTGTCACAAGGCAGCTGATCAATGGTGCCATTCACATCGAACAGATCTTTGTGCCTTCCACGCATAAAAATCCAGAGAGGATCTATAAATGTGAATTATTTTATGCTTAACATGATTTAATGCAGAAATATTTTTTCAATCTGTGAACCTCACAGAACACTGTTATTAGGCAGTTGGGTGTGTTCAGGCAAGCTTTGGAACCCAGCTAGGAAATGATTCAAGGTTTTTCATGCTCTAAAAAAAGAATGAGGTGCAGATGGAAAGGTTCTTTTTATTGCTCTCTTCCCCAGCCCCCAAAAGAGTGGTTCCAGAAGAGAATGTGCAAAAATGCACGAATCCCAAGCTTTAATGGGTTTGATTGGGAGATTAATCAGCCAAATGCTGTCTTGATTAAATTGGAACATTAATCAGAGATTAAGCCAGGTTTAATTGGGGAGGAGAAATTTAATTGGTGAGATTGAGAGTTTTTAATTTTGTTCCTATTTGTAGCAGTTTTCTACCGACGTTCTGGGTTATTTATTTATTTTTTTAAAAAAAATTCAAAATGATATACAGCCAAAACATAGCTCATTTTAGTTCCAAGTTACTTCTCAAGGACTGTTCAACTATATAAGGCACATTGATTATACACACTTTCGAAGGGTTACTCAGAAGCAAGCGCAAACGGATGCTACTTGGTAGGAAGACAATGCTGTGAAAAGTACTGAGGCACATATTTTGTTGAATAAGAATGGTGATCACAATGATTTCTATCTTCAAATGAATTTATTTCTTTGAGGACACTCAGTTTTAGGATGGGGAAATAATGTAATTTTGACTGTACTGTACTGTAACATCACCAGACCTCTACAAAGTTTGTTTGTCCCACCATTGGGTGGGCAATCGAAGTTATGTTATTGAACTTCTGCTTCCATCATTCCTTTCCACTAGTCGGGCTACTTAGCCTTGGTGGAAACTGTACAGGTCTCCCTTGCTTGAAAACTAGCCATGTCCAACTCTAGGGTTCGGTGCCAGCACTCTTGGTCATTTATTTATTTATTATTTATTTTTCAAATTTATACCCTGCCTCGCTCAGGCGAACCTGACTCTAGGCGGCTTCCATACAAACAAAACAATATCCCACCACCCCCCCCCCCATTGAGTCCTCCATAGCCACCCAAGACCCCCAAGTTCTCTCCCTTCGAGGCCGGGTGGCCGAGGGAGGCCCCTTTTATCTTCCTCCCAGCCGGTGACGGGGGCCGGGAGGGTGCAGCGGCGGCGGCGGCGTCTGGCGCGGCGGCGGCGTTTCTTCGGGCCTCCCCTGGCCGAGGGAGGCCCCTTTTATCTTCCTCCCGGCCGGTGACGGGGGCCGGGAGGGTGCAGCGGCGGCGGCGGCGTCTGGCACGGCGGCGGCGGCGTTTCTTCGGGCCTCCCCTAGCCGAGGGAGGCCCCTTTTATCTTCCTCCTGGCCGGTGACGGGGGCCGGGAGGGTGCAGCGGCAGCGGCGGCGTCTGGCGCGGTAGGCATGACTAGATACCGGAGTGCATGGAATGTTGTTACCTTCCTACGGCTAGGTTGGCAAGAGCTGGGACAGATGACGGGCACGCACACCGTTGTGCAGCACGTGGGTCTCAAACTGCTGACCTTCCAGTCATCAAGCTCAGCATCTTAGCCGCCAAGCCCCAACAATCCAGAGGGCTACAGTTGCCAACCTCTGAATTAGTCCGTCTCCATTTTTGAAGCAATGGGCATGCCAGATGCTTCTTTAGAAGCCTGCAAGCCAGGACACACAAAAAGAGAACATAAGAGACATGTCATGCATGGTTTATGTGGGGGGATGAAGTGGCGCATCACAGGTGGCATCAGACTAGAAAGAGTGGTTTAGTCTGATGCCACCTGTGAACCAATGAGGAAGAGAAACAGCTTAGATGGGTCAGTTCCTCATTCTGTTTTGACCAGAGCCAGCCAGGTTCCTCTGAGATGTCTACCAACAAGACATGAATGTAACATACATGTATCCCAAAAGTCATATATAATCCTAAAGATAAGCAACCGCTGATTATTGCCTGTGGATTTGCATGCTCGCCTTTTAAAGCTATCCAAGTTGGTGGTCATTGTTTCAATATTTCTTGCATTCTCCCCACAAGTGATAAAATACTAAGACACTGTAATGTAAACACTCCTGGATAAGTCCATTGCAAAACCATCTGTAATCTGCTGATGCACTACATTTTTAGCAAAAGTACCCTGCAAAAAAAAAAAATCCCCACTGAAAATACTGTATCTTTATCGGTGTAGTTGGCTTCAACATGGTCTATAAATGAAACATCTCATTTCTCATAATTACAACTGCTCCCAAACCCACAAGATGACTTTTGTCTGATCTCCTTCTGAAAATCATCAATTTCCAGGGCTGGGTTAGCCAAAGGGCTCTCGCCAGTGTGCAACCCGAGACAGGCTCCAGAAAGAGAGGGATAACTAAATCTTTGCTTAGCTATGGGATTACAAAGCTACAGACCATTGTGTGAATTGCATAATCAATCACAGCTGAAAAGCCACCGCACATGCGCAGACACTTTTACCTTCTGTTATGCTTCACTGGACTTCCTTTGTCCATAGAATAAACCCTTCTTCCTTCCATACAGAAGGAAATGTGGGTGCTAAAACTGTTGACTCTGCAAATAAGCATGCAGAGAACAAAGAGAGAACCACTTCCTGTATAGTCATCACAACATAGGTGATGGAACAAACCATAAGGAAGATCCACAGGTTTCTATGTGTCAGAATTGAGGACTTTGGTAGCTGGTGAAGTAACACAAGCACCAGGACCCAGGGCAAGCAGGTTAACAGGCCGAGCAGTAAGCGTGCCATGGCCAAAGTCCAAAATCAAACCCAAGGTAGAAAGAGATACAAGTTTTGATGCAGACAATAGGGCAGTGATGGCTTAGCTTGGCACTCCAGGTGTTCTTGAACTTCAATTCCCAGAAGACCTGATCAGCGTACGGGCACGTTTTACTTCTGCTTCTGGGAGTGACGAGGGCAGCACGGGCCAGAGGAATCACAGTAAACCCATTTGTGTGGATTCACAGGGTGCTTGGGTTTCTGGAAATTGAAGTCTGAGAATTGAACACTCTGAAAATCCCCGTATGAACCTACATGTTTAAATTCTCTCCCACATCAAAAATTCACTTTGTAGGTATAAAGCGGGGGTGGGTGGGAGCTTCACCACCGGCCTGAGAGATCAGGCAGCCATAAGCTCCAATATGTTAGGAATGAGAAAAAGGAGCACAATTCCCTTCTAACAGCCCTAGTGTTACACCAACACCGCTGCCTTAACACTCTATGCCGCCACCTTAGATTTTAAAAGAACATTTTTCTTTTGCTGTTAAACAAACAATCAAAACAATAGCCAAGTAAACGATCGATGCAGACAAAATTCAGAGTTGTACAATACCTGAATCGCTGAAATATTACAAACACAACAAAATCCAGAACCTTTGTAAGACAAGGGAAGGCAAACTTTAGGGCATAAGGGGCATTTACATTAGACTTAGACTTGAACCGTTCAGAGCATAACGGATATGCTATGTAGCCTATGGGGCATTTAGATACAACAGTCAAAAATCAATATTCTGGACAGCATTCCAGAGGAGGAGGAGGAGGAGGAGGAGGAGGAGGAGGAGGAAGAGGAAGAAGAAGAAGAAGAAGAAGAAGAAGAAGAAGAAGAAGAAGAAGAAGAAGAAGAAGAAGAAGAAGAAGAAGAAGAAGAAGAAGAAGAAGAAGAAGAAGAAGAAGAAGAAGAAGAAGAAGATGATGATTCCCACCAGTCAAGTTGTGTACTTGACATTTTCAGGGCTAATTTAGGTGAAGAAGGAGAGGCTGTGTGGAATGCCCCATCTGCAAATATCCCAGTTGATCAAATACCATTTACACTTATTGGCTGCTACCTGATGAATGCCCCATTCTTACCTACAACACCGCTAAGTTTTCTGCTATGGCGAGCAATAATTCTGGCAGGACTTGTCGTAGCACTAAGTTTAAATATTGATTTTTTTTTTAAAAAAAAAGCCTTGAATAAATATGCATTCGAAATAATACGTTTAAATTTTAAAATGTAAACTCTTGATATACGATGGTAGTTGTGGAAACATAATGAAGTGATTGATTGTTGATTATTGTTAACACTTTCCACAATGAACTAGTGTAGCACCACAACTCACTGGCCAAACTCTACTGCCTTGGTCCACTCTCCACCCCAATCCCAAGTTTCAGATTTTGAATATTGTCGATCCTCATGGTGAGCAACCATGAAGATTTGCCCTGAGAATATAATGCATTGGCTTTTCTTCTGTCTTCTGCATGACCCCTATACCACTGATCCAGTTCTGCGAGTCACTTTAAGGACCTAGTAACTTAAAATCTTCTAACTTGTGGCTAAAGCCATCTCTGCAATAGAGAAGGAGAATAATTTTTTTGGAGCAGACTGGCTTGGGTTTTCCCAAAATTCCTGTGAGGAGAAAGGACATTATTTTGGGATTTCAATCATTCGCACGGTTTACACAGACTTCTCCAAGCAACGATCAGCTTGCAGAACAATGCCTCTACTTTAAAATGCAAATGGCAAAAAAATGCACGCAACTGGAAAAAAATATGCACAAACATGCTTTAGTTAATAGGAGAAAAGTTATTTATCTTCAGCAAAATGTGCAAACACATGCACAGATTAGGGGGAAACATACTCAGATGTGCATAGATTTCAGCGTGGGAAGAAAAACCCAAGACCCACAACCTGTTGAGACACAATGGTGGGACGGAAGAGCAAGTGGGATCAAAAGATGTGCAATAAGCTTGGGACTGGTCCTCTTCCCACTGCATCATTATGCTCCCGTATCTCTCTTCTCATCTGCATTGCACCCAACCCATGCAAACATCCCAGATAGTCTCACAGCAAATGACATTTGTGCCATCTGGCCACCAATCAGCTTAATGATCCTGCTGAAGGTCCCCTTCTTGCTTGCAGAGGGGAGACATCACAGCCATGGGGTGGGGGAGTGGCACCTTCCCTCTTTCAGCTCCTGCTAATGAAGCTACGGGTGTTTAATGCTTCCTCTCAGGCACTGATTTGTCAGGTCCCCTTGCCCCTCAACGGGTCAGAGCACATGGCCTCTAATTAGCGTAATGAGCTGGCAGCATTTCACCTTCTGCATCTGACTGATTCTTGTCAGGCATGGTGATCCTTTCTTCTGGTGATAAATGAAACTAAGCCGGATTCCCATGGTGTTTTTTTTTCCCCATTCATAGGCTATGGGATGCAGCTTATCAGCAGTGTTCAACTGTAGTCTCTCTTTATTCATGACCGATGTACCACCAGAATATAATAACATAAAATGCTAAAATTAACACATCTAAAAACAAAAATAGAATTAAAAAGTGCTTGATGACATCTGCCCCAATAACAGACCACTTCAACAGCATTTCCTATACCCCTCCTCAGTGCACATCCTCCTCAGTGCACGTTGAGGGGCATCATGTGCACTGCAGCATATGGAAGATAGTTTGCACTTCTCCACATTCACACAGGCTGTTGTCTACAGGGAAAACCCCACTTTCTCAGATTAGCCCTTGATCTTCCTATCCCTGCATGGGGACATGAAAGGAGCCTACCCGAAGATTGCTACTTCAGCGATCAGGCATCCCTTGGGCAACAGAGATTCATCACCAGCAACAGAGATTTTTCACCGGCTAATCCTTTCAAATCCAGAAGCACCAGAAGTAGAAACGATAGTCTTGAAGTCGTGTTCCTCCTCATCTGCCTCTCATGACCAGATCAAACTTTGAACTGTCAAAATGAAATCAATTTCTTGGCTTTGTCGTTGGCCAAAATTAAGTCATACAGGATTCTGGGAATCAGTATTAATCAGTGATGATGATGATGATGATGATGATGATGATGATGATGATGATGATGATGATGATGATGATGATGATGATGATGATGATGTGCTCACACCAACAGCCAGGGAAGAAGAAGCCAGGGCAGGTTGAGGACTGCCAAAATTAAGTCGTACAGGGTTCTGGGAATCAGTATTAATCAGTAATGATGATGATGATGATGATGATGGTGGTGGTGGTGGTGGTGGTGATGAGGATGATGAGGATGATGAGGGTGGTGGTGGTGGTGGTGGTGGTGGTGGTGGTGGTGGTGATGATGATGATGTGCTCACACCAATGGCCAGGGAAGAAGAAGCCAGGGCAGGTTGAGGTCTTCACCGCCCCTCCCCCTGTGCCCACACCAACATATTGTAATGTAATCTATTATTTGTAAGCCGCCCTGAGTTGCTATGGTGAGTGGGCGGCAATGTAAAATTGAACAAACAAAATAATACTAATACTAATACTAATACTAATACTAATACTAATACTAATACTAAGACTAAGACTAAGACTAAGACTAAGACTAAGACTAAGACTAAGACTAAGACTAAGACTTATTATTATTATTATTATTATTATTATTATTATTATTATTATTATTATTATTATTATTATTATTATTATTATTATTATTATTATTATTATTATTATTATTATTATTATACACCAACATATTCCATCCACTCTTTGAATGTCTAGTTTCTGTGCCCAGTCGAGGGAGCAGAGACAGGGAAGGAAAAGAAAGAAAAATAAAACGCATTATCCAGCGTAACAACTATAACTGTCCATCACCTAGCCACAGTTTCTCCGGGTGCTTCACAGTAGCAAAGCTAAACAAAGCATTCAGTGGATGTTTATTAAACTAAAATATCTGAGGGAGGTTGGCAGGGGAACCTTGATGGGGAGTATACAGTCTTCTGCAGAACTTCCATAAAATAAATAAATATGCAGAAGGAAAAGTTGTTTTAACCCGAGATCCAAATGTTAGGAATCTTTTTTTTTTTAAGAGCAAACAACAGTTTCCACTTGCGGTATTGTCAGCTGTAGAAACAGAGAAAGCAGAGCCAAACCAAAATTACGTGAAGCTGGGTAGAAGCATGTGCAGCAGACTGGAACAAAAATAAAATTAAATTAAAATGGCTGATCTAGGATACAGCATTTGAGAAATGTTTAAATTATGGAAGAATGGATTCAGCACAGTATTTGGAAACAGTGTAATTGTCCTGTGCCATCAAATCACTTCCAACATATGCTAACCTTAATAGGATTTTGAGGTATATGAGATGTACATGATCACAAGGTCTTTCTAAGGCAAAATGAGAACTTCAACCCAGTTTTCCTGGCTCAATCAAGCCACTACTCCTTGCTGCCATGACCCCCAAATATTTGAAAGGCTGTCATGTAGGGCAGTGCTCCGCTACCTTTGGTTCCTGGACTTCAATTCCCAGAAACCTAAGTCAGTACATTGGTTAATCAGTGCTTTGGGGAATTGATTGAAGCTTCTAGGAATTGAAGTCCAAAACCAAAGGTCGGGGGACACTGATGTAGAAGAGAGAGAAAGCACGACCTGAACCACTGGGTTCAAATTACAAGAAAGGAGAAGGACTCTCATTTGAATTATTTGAAGTCCTGAGATTGTATAGGAGACTGCATCAGTTTTAATCTCTCCTATTGTGTTAAATCTCAGTGCCTCTTTATCTCAAATATGGAGACATTTGGGGATTTTGGTAGGGTCCTTTACTAAAAGGAAAGAAGAAAATGAAACAAAACAGCTATAACAGTGCAATAAGGCATGTTGCTCTGGGACTGAGTGCCAAAATTTTCAGCAGGACCTTGATCCAGTCATTCACTCTCTGACTGGTGTCCCTGTCTTTATTTATTTATATCAGATGCACCACCAGAAAAGCGGTGTTTATGGGTCAACAGGATTAGCTGTTGACAATGACCATTGCCACCATTGCCCGGGGGATGCCTGATCGCTTAAATAGCAGTCTTTGGGAAGGCTCCTTTCATGTCCCCCATAAGGTGGAAAGAAGAGCAATGCAACACAACACAATGCAATGCAATGCAATACAACGCAACACAAACCAATCACACTTATATATCATCCCATAGCTCTTAGCAGCTCCCCTGGTGGCTTAGTGGTTAAGATGCTGAGCTTGGAGACTGGAAGGTCAGGTTTCGATACCCAAGGGCTGCAATGGGACATGAAAGGAGCCTCATTTGGGCATCCCCTGAGTGGAGTTTCTCCAGAAAAATATCCTTTCAACCCAGAGTAATCTCTGACACAATTTATTATTATTATTAGCGCTTAGTGCACTTTGTACAGATCAGATGTTAATTAGCATTTTGCCCTCAATATGCTAGGGTACAGAGTAATACATCTCACCTTGAGTTGACTGGAGAAAAGCCAAACTGTTCATCTAACCAACACACAATGTTAGAAGAATATGTATTCTTAAGTCTGCACAAGTGAGGGATCGTGGTTTCTGCAGAACTTCCATAAAATAAATAAATGCTATCACAGGTTCCCAGCTGGGAGCACAAATCAAAAGTTGTATTACCAGACAACATCTAATGAACCAAAGCAAACAAACAAACATTAAAACATCCATAACCACCTTAAAGGAACTTCCTCCAGTTCCCCAGAGTCTTAACTGCTATTTTAATCTCAAACTTATTCTACATTATTTTTCTTCAGTTTTTTCTTCTTTCCTTTTCTTTCCCCATCTTTTCTTTCTTTCTTTTTTAATAAACTAGATTTTTAGTATAAATAAAGGCAAAAGATTTATATGATGCAAAGAGAAACCGTGGTACTTAATTAAAAAAATTACCTCTCATTTTACTGTGTGGATCATATATCATAATAAAGTGATTGATTGTATAAATAAGAAAAAGTCTTTCTTATCTTTGTTGTCTTTTTTCTTTTTCAATGTTAGCAGATATTATTTGCCTTATTCAATTTTTTTTTTTAATGAACCAAAAGAGGTATACAGTTGTACCTCGCTTAAAGAGCATAATGCGTTCCACAGGATTGCTCTTTCAGCGAGTTTGCTCTTTAAGTGAAACACCATTGTAAATGACCAATTGTGGGGGGATTGCAAACCCCGATTTATTTGTTAAGCGAGTTTTTGGTTGGTTTTATTTGTTAAGCGAAGCGAACATTCAGAGAAAATTCTGCTCTTTAAGCGAGTTACTCTTTAAGCGAGGCGCTCTTTATGTGAGGTTTGACTGTACAGTGGAACCTCATACAATTGTCCCATATAGCAACAAAATCGCATAACAATTAGATGTGTGGTTTTTTTGGGGGGGTGGGGGAATGGTGTCACGCATAACAATTTCCCCTATGGAAAAAATTATGCAACAATTTTTCAATGGGAAAAAATGCTTAGCAAAAAAAATCATTGTACGATGCATCCCATAGGGAAAATCACTATACGATGCATGTATCATACAGCAATTGTTTTGTACAACGAGCCCCGTGGAATGGATTAAAATTGTTGTATGAGGTACCACTGTAATTTAATAATTTTGTGTCAGAAATTATTCTGGGTTGAAAGGATTTTTGCTGGAGAAACTCTACTAAAAGGACACCCAAATGAGGTTCCTTTCATGTCCCCAAGAGCTGGGATAGAGACAGGTGCTCAATCCATCATGCAGTACCCGGGTCTCGAACTGCCGACTTGCCAGCCTTCCAGCTAACAAGGCAAGCTTCTTAACCACTGAGCCATTGAAAATCCTATCCTCAAAAGAGTCAGCTATCCTGAATGACTCATGAAAAGAAATGGTGAGTCTTTACTTTGTAGAACTTTTTACAATTCTTCTAGGGCTGATTTTCAGTAAATCCTTCACCCCATCTAAATTGGATTAGCTTCTGGAGCCCTCGCTCAGCATGCAAGTTCCTCTGAGCTGCGGAAATGCTCGAGAACAGCTTTCACGACAAATGAGTTGGCAAAGGCTGCCGAGTGGTTTACCAGCAGTGGCTGAAACCTGCCCAGAGGATCTAGGCTACCTGCTTACTGGAAGTCAGTGAAGCTCAGCAGAGCTCCTTGAACTGATGACAAGCCGGCAGCTGCAAGACTGGAAGAAAAGAGGCAGGTTGGAAAGTCGAACTAAAAGGAATCGGCCAGGGGGAAATCATCTGCCCTTCCTTGCACATTGGTATATATCCAGTAAGATAAGATGATGACAACAGTCTTATCTTACTGGATATATGACAACAGTATACTGGATGATGACAACAGTAGTGGCTGGGGTGGCTCAGTGGTTAAGAAACTTGCCTTGTTAGCTGGAAGACCGGTTTTTTCACCTCTCTCCACCCCTGGCTGTTTTGCATTGCTTCCTGTTCACTAACAAATCAGGTTCAAGGTTTTGACTCTAATATATACAGTAATATATAAAATCATCCAAGGCTTGGGACCTTGCTACTTGTTGGAGCAGCTCCATCCTAGTTCAGCTGCCCATTATACTAGAACAGGGATTCTCAACCTACAGCCCGTGGGCCAGATCCAGCCCGTGGCACCAAACCACCAGGCCCGTGCCCTTGCTGCAGCCACCACTTCCACCGCTGCCAGAAGTGGCCACGGGCACGTTCCTGGAGGCTGCGGGTGTATTCCCGGTGGCTGCAGGGGACTTTCCCTCACTCCAGCCACCACTTCTGCAGTCACCGGAAGTGGCCACAAGCACATTCCTGGAGGCTGCGGGTGTGTTCTTGGTGGCTGTGGTTGCATTCTCAGTGGCTGCAGCTGCATTCCTGATGGCTGCGGACATGTTCCTGGTGGAGGGGGGGGGGGTCCAGCCTGGAAACAGTCTGAGGGGGTGTGATATGGCCCCTGGCTTAAAAATGTTGAGGACCCCTGCACTAGAACCACTGAGTCTCTGCAATTGAGGGTTCTCACCCTGACGGAGTACCTCAAATCCACAACAAGAAATCAGGACTTCTTGGTGGTAGCATCCTCACTATATAATAACCTTCCCCGAAAAGTGCCCAAGACTCCTTTCCTCCTTTCCTTTAGGAAGCAAATGATAACTTTGCTTTTGGGGGAAGCCCTTGGGCAGATTCTATTTTCCTAATGTATCCTATTAACCTCAGGCTGTAGGTTTTTTTAAAAAAAAAAAATCTGGTTTGTTTATTGAGCATTCTTCCCTCAGATGCCATCAGGTATTTATTTTGTTTTTGTTTTTCTATTATGTTGTTGTTTTATTATGTTGTTGTTCATTGATTGTACATTGCCCAGAGGGAGAAATATCCCAGATGGGTGGGACAAAAATGTGACAGACAGACAGACAGACAGACAGACAGACAGACAGTCCTTGGCGATAGATAGATAGATAGATAGATAGATAGATAGATAGATAGATAGATAGATAGATAGATAGATAGATAGATAGATAGATAGATAGATAGATAGATAGATAGATAGATAGATAGATAGATAGTCAGTCAGTCAGTCAGTCAGTCAGTCAGTCAGTCAGTCCTTGGCTTCAAATGGATAGACAAACAGACAGACAGACTGACAGTCCTTGGCTTCAGATAGAGAGAGAGAGAGACAGACAGACAGACAGACAGACAGACAGACAGACAGACAGACAGATAGTCAGTCTTTGGCTTCAGATGGACAGACAGACAGTCCTTGGTTTCAGATAGATAGATAGATAGATAGATAGATAGATAGATAGATAGATAGATAGATAGATAGATAGATAGATAGATAGATAGACAGACAGATAGATAGACAGACAGACAGATAGAATGTTTATCTCTTCTTATGCTATTAATTGTATAAAATGCCCAGAATGGCATAGAAACTGAATGAGTAAATAAATCCTTCCCATGTAACACATCTCTGTTTTCTCTGGCTTTAGTAATCTAGTCCCTTGTCATCCAAAGATCTCTGAACCCATCAAACTAGTCACCCTACTTCTTGCCTTGCTGGAAATTATCTATTGGGTTATTTTGAGCTGAGGATTCAGCCATTACTTGGCGCAATGACTTGGATAGAATGACCTTCCAGATACTTTCAGCCTTACAAATGGGATGATTTAATTGGACTCTGACAAATTTCCTCAGGGACTCTTCTTTTTTTCCCTCTTTTTTTGGAACTCTGCCCGTTGAACTTGGCAAGCGATGGCTTTCCTAGGGTTCCAGCGTTAACCATTGATTGATAAGCATATGAAGCTCTCTTTCTGCCTCATCTTGACAGTGCTTCAGAGCAAGAACAAGCCAACAATTTCCTCTTCTTCCCTGCGTGAAGGGAGGAAAATACAGAACTGTTTCCTAAGCTGCTATTTCAGCCAGATGCTGTGTCGGCAGGCCACTTTGGATTAAGCAAAGGGGTTGCTCCAAAGGTTACAACTCATTTTGCTAAATTTGACACACACACACATACACACACACACACACAATCTTTCTCATTTGGTATTTGCAGTGTTAATGTTGGTAATAATGGAACTGTGTAAAAGTAAAGGTTGCACTTGGTTGAAAGTCAGTCGTATCCAACTCTAGGATTCAGTGTTCTTCTCTGTTTATAGCCAAAGAGCCAGCTGTTTACCTTCCCACCGAAGTGGTCCCTATTTATCTACTTGCAATTTCTTGCTTTCGAACTGCTAGGTTGGCAGGAGCAGGGACAGAGACAGGAGCTCACTCCATCATGCAGTACTCGGGAATTGAACTCCGACCTTCTAGTCAGCAAGTTCGCCATCTTAACCACTTGAGTCACTGCAGTCCCCTCAATGGGAGTCTGTAGGGTTGGGGGGGGGGAATACACATTTAATTATTCAGTGTTGTCTATCCAGTCTGTTTCAACACAAAGATAAACCCCGTTGAGAAATTTTCAAAGACATTCTATGAGATTCTTTACCTCCAAAAGAGAGTGAGAAAAACAAGTTTCCCCCTCACAAGGTCTCTATAATTTGAATAAAATACCTCTAGCGTCCTTCCTCTTTGAGAAGCAAAGCATTCATGAAGACAGAGAAAGAGCTAACAGCACAGAAGGACCGGTTTAAAATAAAAAGATGCAAACAACCCACCTAAGTACTTCAGATTCTTCTTTTAAATTGCAGGTGCCCTCCAGTTTTTCAGTAGTTCATTCAATTGTATGAATTGCAAAGTTTTGCTAACACACACACAAAAGGATGGTTATATTTTATAGAAAAATAGCATTTTGTGTACAAAGCCTCATTCTTCTCAATGAGGGAACTTTATCGAACAGACGGTGAGAAACCGAGTGTACAGACAAGAATAGCAAGGAATGAAGCAGAAAGAATTCAGCAATTTTGCAAAATTGTTGATCAAAACCCAACTAAAACATAAATTTCAACTTCAGTGGCCATACCTCTTCTGGTAAGCAAAATAAAATGCTGTTTTTTGTACAAATGTATGCCAAAACAGCAGTGGCTTAATGGTTAAGAAGCTGGACTTGATGACTGGAAGAACAGCAGGTCAGCAGTTTGAGACCCGAGTGCTATGTGATGGAGTCAGCTCCCGTCTCTGTCCCAGCTCCTGACAACCAAGCAGTTTGAAAGTAAGAAACTGCAATTTGATAAATAGGGACCACTTCAGTAAGAAGGTAATCGTGCACTCTGGTGTCTAGTCATGTTGCCACATGTCCATGAAAACATCTGCAGGTGCAGACAGTACTGGCTCTTTGGCTATAAACAGAGATGAGCACTGAATCCTAGAGTCAAATACAACTGGCTTTTGAGCAAGGGCAACCTTTACCAACTCATACCAACACTGCTTTTTTGTGTACAACAGGCCTCATATCTTGAGTCACCAAGTGAACTGCCCAGTTGCATGTTCACACATTTTTAATTGTTGACCATGTGCCACTAGCTTTCAAGCAAGGCAAACATTTACCTTTATAGCCAGTGTTCAAATGAAGGAGGAAGAGGAAAAGAGAAAGAACAAAGTCCTTTATGCTGGTCTTGGAGTGATTTTAGAACAAAACGTCAAAGACGACAGCAACAAAAAATGGTAGCAGGAACTGCTACCCAGCCTTGGTGTAAAACAATAGGGCCTAAATTTAAAAAATAAAACTGTAACAAACCCCCCAAAATGTAGTAATTAAACAAATGGATCAGCTTCCCAGGGATGGAGAATATTTTTAACCGCCCTGGTGTGCTTGCATGTGCTGCCAAGTTAGGAAAGTGAAGCTTTCCGCTCCCTCAGGTACCCTGAAAGGAACAAGAAAGGTGGGAGGTGAAATATCTCTTTTCTTACAGCCCTGAAGTATTGCCCCAATGCTGCCCTCTACTCTTCAGCAAAGGCCAGATACCGTGATAAGAACTTTCTTTTTCATATCTGTCTCATGCCTTTTATTCCCAGGATCCCAGAAACATTTTATGAAGCACACACTGTAATAGCTATATATAAAGGCACCGGCAAGAAAAGAAGATTGCATGCTGACTGCTGGGTCATTGAGTTGTCCATATTAATACCTGCCTGTCCCAATGAATGAGGAAACAGGTGCTATGTTTAATTCAGATGCTTCTAAATTGGGCAATGCAACAAAAGGTTGCACTTCTGCCTTGGTCATGTCTAGGGTTGTCCAGGTTTTTAGGGCAATTTGAACTGTAGAAATTCCCCTGTGAGTAGGGCTAAAGCACACTTGACAGGGTTTTACTGTACCTGCCTGCCTGCCTGGCTGCCTACCTACCTACCAACCAACCAACCAACTAACCAACCAACCAACCAACCAACCAACCAGCCAGCCAGCCAGCCAGCCAGCCAGCCAGCCAGCCAGCCAACCAGCCATCATCCATGCATTAAATTAGAACTGCCACTTGTTTGTAATGGCAGGCTCCTCATCTTTAACAGCTACCTGGTGGAAAGATAGACCATAATCCTCACCGCACTAGTACATTATATATTTGGTAGTGCAAACAGAATTTCATTCAATGCATTTTTGATGAGAAATTTCTAAAATTCCCAGAACTCTCGCTAAAGTTGACACACACTTCAAATACTTCCCCCCCCTTCCAATTTGGATATTTGTTTTGTGCATTTTTCCACCTTACCTATGCAACCCCCCTCCCTAAATAACATGTCTGTGCAATTGTTCACTTACATACAAATGCACATTTATGGTATTTCTTTGCATGTTGCATCTCAAAAATGCCCAACCAGCTTTGCAAATATACAAGGCAGTTGATCTTTCTTCCCAAGAGTCCCAGGCAGTACAAAAAAAATACTGTGTTGATCAAGGATGTCAAAGCCAACAAAAATCTTTTCCATCCCAGTCAGCTATTTTCCTCCCAAGATCAACACACTATCTGTTACACAACACTAACTCTTCTAATGTACAAAAACTTGGAAATCCAAACTTAGATTTTCCCTGCGCATCTGAGCAAGTGAGAATATTTTCCCCTCATCTCCTTGAAGCAGGGATTGTGGTTAAGACACTGAACCTGATGACTGGAAGGTCAGCAGGTCAGCAGTTCGAGACTTCACTGCTGCATAACAGAGTGAGCTCCTGTCTCTGTCCCAGCTCCTGCCAACCTAGCAGGTCGAAAGCAAGAAATTGCAAGTTGATAAATAGGGACCACTTCAGTGGGAATGTAACAGCGTTCTGTGCACTCTGGTGTTTAGTCATACCTGCCACATGTCCATGGAAATGTCTGCAGACTCAGATAGCACTGGCTCCAGGGTTATAAACAGAGATGAGCACTGAGCCCTAGAGTCGGATACTACTGGCTTTCGAGCAAGGGCGACCTTTAACTTTACCATCTACTTGGCTCTTTTTAAATGACTCCTATCAGCACTGCAGTGGCTTAGTGGGTAAGATGCTGAGCTTGGAGACTGGAAGACTGGGGTTCGATACCCGAGTGCTGCATGATGGGTCTTGGGGACATGAAAGGCGTTCCCTGAGCGGAGATTCTCCAGCAAAATTCCTTGCAACCCAGAATAATTTCTGACACAAAATTTATTTTAATGCCTTTCTGAATATCCTCTTTCCTTCCTCTTATCCAATTCATACAGGTCTCCTTCTCCTAAGCAAGAGCTGCAAGAAGGTGTGGATAAAATTGGCTACCTTGATTAGAAAGAGGTGAATTGGAAGACAGATAATAGCATAGTCTTTCCAGCCCTGATCTTCCAACGAGGGGTCACAGATGAGGGTCAACAGCTGAAATAAGAGTCTTGTCACAAGAAGGAAAGGAAGGCAGAACCTGTATCATCTAATAAGGCACAAATGAACCAGTAGTGGAAAGAACATCGGAATATTTTTTTTAAAATGTCTGTCATTTTGCCCTCTGGAAACATCACATTAGCAAAAAGAAGTAGGTAGATAAGCCCAAAGCTAAAGAACCTTTATTTTAAAAATAAGCATCATCTTTTAAGCAAGACTCACCAGATTGCTCTCCAGCCCAAATTATGAATGAGCTACATTTTGGAGTGTAACTGGATGGCATAAAGGAACTGCCTTGGAATATGGAAAAAGAAACAGAAGGAGGGGGTGTTTCCAATTAAACAACTAGAACAGTGATGGTGAACCTTGGCACACCAGGTGTTCTTGAACTTCAATTCCCATAAGCCCGAGCGTCTTTAGGTCTTCTTCACTTTCTGCCACTAAGGTAGTATCATCTGCATATCTCAAATTGTTGATCTTTCTCCCAGCAATTTTGAACCCATATTGTGATTCCTCCATCCCTGCATTGCGCATTATGTGCTCTGTATATAAGTTAAATAAGCAGGGTGACAAAATGCAGCCTTGTCTTACTCCTTTTCCTAAAGCATACATTTATCCATACTGTTTGGATGGGTGGTCTCTATCGCTTCCACCACTCATCCTGGCAGAAAAGGGGAATCGGTGGTAATGGATCGCAGACAAACATTGACATATTGTGTCATTTATCACACAATAGCTTCCTTTCTCATGAAGGGGCCCTTGCGCATATGTCAGTGTCGACTCCTGTACCACTTCAATGCATCAAAGAGAAATGTTTGAATATGTAGCCCAGCAGCTCTTCAAGTATGCCTCAGCACAAATCCTCTTTCCTGTTTTCTGATTGGTGCTTACTTATTTAATTTTCTCTCACACACACCTCTATGTAATAAAGACATCAAGTTGAGACAGGAGATGGATCAACCAACTAAAGGCCACAGGAATCATGAAAGATGGAGAGAGGGAGGGAGGGAAAGACAGCTGCATTCAGAGTAGATTGCAAATGTCTGTGGTTTCCCCCTCCCAAAGAAAATGGAAGGAAAATCGTTTTATGGCCCCTCGTCTTGGCATATGAAGACAAGAAAAGATATACACCGACAATCCTTGGTGAACTGGCAGTCCATTTTGACAGATGGAGAAAGGCATTTTATGTAGGCAGCACCCTTTTAAATGCAATGGCAACTGAACCCATACTTTACCAGAATTCTCAACAACCAAAATGGGGCTTATCAGAAACATATAAGCCACCAACTTCTCAGAGGGCAGAAATATCCATGAAAACAAAAATACTAGGTTTATCCATTCCTAGCCTATTTGGGTTTGAGTGACACCATCCAAATAAGCCTAGGGAGGGCCGTTCTCACAATAATATTAATTATATATATTTAAATAATATTATAAAATAGTATTAGAGATTCTACAACATTTGATTACATTCTCTTCTCTTAAGTTGGAACCAATTTACATCACCCATAAGAGGTCTTTCATAGTAAATGAGATGTTTAAGGAGTGGTTTTGCCAGTTCCAAAACCAAAGTGAGTGTCCATGGCTGGGCGGGGAATCAACCCCCAACATCCAGTGGTTTTTCCTTCCCTTCCTGTGTTAGTTTAGTCCTGTGTTGACTAAACTAGCATGCTAGAAATAACATTGGACCAAAACGAGCATTAGAAACTTCCAAGCAGTTAAGATTTTTGGTCTATAGTGGGTTTAAAAAACAACAACCAAGAGTCTTATAATATCTTCTTCTTCCATGTCAAGACCAGACGTGAAACTGCCAAAATGAAGGCACTTTTTGGTGAGTTCATCCGGCAGTTCCTTTCTCCTGAACTAGTGTGAGAAAGATTAGACGGCAACACAAGGTTGCCGGTACCAAGGTATGTTCAACTATGGTTCAAAAACCCGACAATCTTTGAGGGGGCTCTTTCTGTGTATCCCACTAACATCTTAAAAATGACCAGGTTTTATTTGGCATAACTTTTCACAGATATCTAATCCGAAGCAATGACCTGTAGTTCAGAGAAGATAATACAAAAATGTAATTTGCTAATCTCTTAGCTGCCACAAGGTAGTCTTTTTTTGCTGCAGTGCTATTAGAAAGTGCCAGCCAAAATGAAGCCCGTATTAATTTTCACAGGAGAAGGGAGAAGCATTCCCCTAACCTTAATGCCTTTAACTTTGAATGGATCGTACCCCGACCTCTACTCTACAGCAGTGTCACTCCGCTGCCCAAATAAAAAATGTTTTCATTGCGTAAACATGTAATACAGCTGCAAAAGGAATCATAGGCAATTTATGCCGGGAAAATTAGTCAATAAATTTTTATTGCAGCAATTCTTAATGCTTTTATTAATATGAGGAAACTTAACGTTACGTTCTTCCAAGGCAAAGAGTTATAGGCCAAATTCTGCTGGTCTCTGGGATAGAGGGGAAGTAAGCCAAGCCTCACATAAAAATAACTGCTCCTTAATTTTGATGTGCAATGTGCCCCCTTTGAACACAATGCCCTCTATAGGTGCCCTCTTGCTTTGACATCAAAAATGTGGCATAAAATTCCAGCTAAAGCAGGAATGCTCAACATTTTTAAGGCAAGGGCCAGGTCATGCTCCCTCCGACAGCTTCAGGGGCTGGATGGACATTTTGCTGTCCCTCCCCCACATGGCACGTCCTGGTGTGGTAGAGGCAGTAGATAGACATATCTTTTATGTCTATCTATCCAGCCCTAACCCATCCTTCCTTCAGTCATCTGCATTCAAAGAAAACCAAGCCTTTCTCTATGGTCCTTCTGTCTCTTTGTCAGTTGGTGTAAGGTTGAGGACCACAGAAAGTGCCTCCTCAAAGATTGTGGTGTTTTGGAACCCTGGTAATGGCAAACTTATGTTGCCAGTTAATTTTTCTCACACTAGGTCAGGCGAAAAGAACTGCAGAATGAACTCACCGAAAAGTGCCTTCATTTTGGTAGTTTCACATCTGGCCTAAACAAGGAAGAAGAAGATGATGTCAGGATGTTTCAATCTGTTCAACTTCAGTTCATTTCTTGCATATGTCCATACGTGTAATACCACCTAACTGTAAGTAAGATCACCCTGGTTCGATAGCCAGTCATGTTTGATTTTAGGGTTTGGTGCTCATCTCTGTTTACAGCCAAAGAGCCAGTGCTGTCTGCATGGCTAGACTGTTTGTCTTCCCACCTCAAAGTGGTACCTATTTATCTCCTTGCAATGTCTTGCTTTCTAACTGCTAGGTTGGCAGGAATTGGGACAGAGATAGGCACTCACTCTGTCATGCAGCACTCAGGTCTCAAACTGCTGACCTACCGACCATCCAGTCATCACGTTCAGCATTTTAACCACTAAGCCATCGCAGTCAACTGTAAGTAAATAAATGTTTTTAATTCTTTCTCGGACAGCTGTCTCAGAGTGAGTTTTTGAGGCATAGAGTGCTGCTTATTGAGAAAAGGGTAAATTCTGGGAGACTTATGGTTGTTTTGTGGGTCTCTGCACTTCTATGGAACAGCTGAAGGGAATTTTGCCAGAAATTCAAAAATCTGTAACAAAAAAAACAGAACTCCAAGACATACTAAACAGTTTAAATATCACTCCTTTACTTTACTTGATATACAGATATTCTCTGAAACCATTCCTGACCCAACCACTTCCCCCCAAAATGTTAACAACCAGAAGTCTGATATTTTCCATTAGAAAAATGTGTTCAAAGTTAGAAAATTTAAGCTTTAGTATTTCAGCTGTGACAACCTTCCTCTTGTACAAATTGCTTAGAGCTTAGTCTGCTTTTGGTAGTCATGGGAAATGATTGTTCCCATTCCTTCATACAACATCATTATATAACTAAAAACAGGCATCATTTCCTTCTGCAATCTTTCCCAGATTTAAAAACTTATCCAATCCCTGTCTTCTTTCTCCATCCTTGCTGGCGAAACCCTTCTATCATTGTTATTACCCCTCTCTGAACCCATCTCCAATTTATCCCCATTTTTATGCAGGAGGGGCCTCCAAATTGAACACCAAGGTCTTTTTCAGAGATTCTTCCAATTTAGGCATGTCTGTTTGTACTGCAGCATAGAAAAGTAGCAGATCAGTTTCAGTTAGACCTATCTGATCATTTTGAGATAGCAGACCTAGTTCTTATCCTAAGCTGAGATCAAAAGGGCATCACAATTTGTCTCACACTACAGCTGGAAATAGACCTTCTGTTTAGTTCAGGCATTCTCAACCTGTGGCCCGTGGGCCATATGTGGGCCACAGCAATGTTTCATGTGCCCCCTCCACTGCTCCACCGCCACACCAGGAAGTGCCATGTGGTGGAGGAAGGGCAAAATAGCTGTCTCGCCCCCAAAGTTGTCTAAAGGAGCGTGACCTGGGCCCTGATTTTAAAAAGGTTGAGAACGCATGGTTTTGACGATGAGGATTCTGTGCCATAAGGGAATGAAAGGAATCATTCCATAAATATCAGAGAGTTGTGATATTGGCTTTCAAAAGTGGGTCGCTAAAGATCTCCAGAAGAAAGAGAACAACGAGGTGTGTTTTTTTTTTCAGTTAAAAAGTGTTAATTCCCACTTCACTAAGTAAAATACAAACAGCAACCAAGTTAGACTTCAGACTGTACATTTTTCTACATCCCTTTTATTGGGCTCTCATTAAAAACCAAGGCAGAAATTCAATGAAATAAAAATTATGGAGCAGAGACAAACTAGAGGAGAAAATAACCGGCCCTTCTACTAATCGAGAACTGTCTTTGTCCCAGCTCCTACCAACCTAGCACTTTGAAAGCAAGAAATTGCAAGTAGATAAATAGGGACCACTTTGGTGGGAAGGTAAACAGTGTTTGGTGCACTTCAGTGTCTAGTCATGCCTGCCACATGACCATGGAAACGTCTGCAGAAGCAGACAGTGCTGGCTCTTCGGCTTCGAAACAGAGATGAGGACTGAATCCTAGAATCAGATGGGACTGGCTTTTGAGCAAGGGAAACCTTTACCTTTATAAGCATCAGCAAATGTGAATCATTCATATGACAAGACTCAAAATTACTTTGTTCATTCGTTTCTTTCTTTTAATCTAATTTCCACCAAAAACTTTGTTTTGCACTAGAAATAGGCTAATGGACAATTAATATGGAGGGAGAAAGAGAGAGAGGGTAATGAAACAGATGTAGAGCAAATCTCTGTTTTGTCAACTCTTCACCCTCCAGATGTGTTGGAGTGTAGCTGTCACAGGACGTGAGTTCTAACCTAACACTTCTGGAGATCGTCGGCATGAGGAAGTCTGGCTGGAATACTCAGGTTGTGTAATTATGTCTTGTAAAATAGTCTGCGGTGCAGGAAGGGAGGATCCTCTCTCCTCCAGATGTTTGAGACACAAATTCTCATAATCCCAGTCAGCATGACCAGAGGTAAATAGTCTTAAAACATCTGGAAAGACACAACTGGGTCTATAGAATGGCCCATGTCCATACTATCTGGCGAGACTTCGCCAAGTCTATCATCTTGCCAGCCTAAACATCTTACACTTTTAGGATAAAAAATGTATAAACTGCAAGCAGTGGAAACTTGGCTCAATAGCCACCATTCCTCTCCTCATCTACCCAACAGTGATAGACAATAACAACAAGTACCTATTGAGTACATTAAAAAAAATTGAACAACACCAAACAAACCATGCTGTAATCTCTCCCCAGCGGCCCCTTTGTTCATCTTCCCTCTCAGCTTTTTATTCATTGTAATTGCCTTGGTAATAAGATTTGTTTTCCTTGTTATTATATATATGATCACACGGGGCAACAACAGAAGCAAGAGCACCGACAGTTGAGCAAATAAGGATGGCCTGGAAGAATTATAGTTTTTATTTATCTCTCTAGCCATGACGGAAGGGAGGAGAAGCCAGGAAAAAGCAGCAAATATAGAATCAGACGTAGTCCCAGGGACCAAGGACGGATGGGAGAGCACTGACTGAGGAGGAAACACTGGCTTTAAGTGAACCCAGCCAATAATTCATGCAGCAAAATAATTTGGGCAGATAAAAGAAACAATAAATAATACTGTGACAAAGTAACAGTCTTTAGTAGGCGTTTGCTACTTACAGCTCGAGGGCCGCACCCAGCCCCTGATGCCATTCCATCTGGCTCACGGCGACAACCCCAGAAGCAGAAGTGGACAGACCCGTGCATGTACAAACGTGCTCACCACCATTGCATCCAGCCCGTGGTGCGGTCTGAGGGGGAGTTGTCCGGCCCATGGTGCGATAATGTTGAGAACCCCTGGCCTATAGGATGGGTTTCTTAGGACCATGAGTTGGGATGGCCAAGACTGGGACTGCAAAACCATAGCTGGGGATTCAGCAGCTGCTGCTGCTGCTGCTGCTGCTGCTGCTGCTGCTGCTGCTGCTCAGTTCTTCTGAGGGCATTCCACATCAGTCTCTCAGGACTTCCTAGGTTAATCATTTCCCCCCCACATGCTTTAAATGTGCTTCTGTTTTTCTTGTGTTTCATGGGATCCATCGCCCATTAAGTCCAAACCCCTCTGCTCAATGCAGGAATCCGATCAAAGCTGATCTGAGAGATAGCTGTCTAATTCTCTCTTGAATGGTTCCAGAGTTGGAGCGTTTAACACAGGGTTTCTCACTCCCTCAGGTGGCAGTATCACCTCAAGCCCACCCACCACCCCCACCCCCCAAAAAACCCACCCCTACCCCTGGCCTGCTTACCAGCCTGGAGGAGCTGTGTGGTGTGGGTGAAGGGAAAAAATCCCACAGCCACTAGGAATCCCTCTCTTGACACCAGGAATGCTTCTGCGACCTCCAGTAATGCCTCCACAGTCAGCGGGAATGCCTCTGTGGCCACTAGAAACACAGCCCCAGACACCAGGAAAAACCCCACAGCTGCCAGGAATGCTTCCGTAGTAGTGCGCGCAGCCACTTCCAGTGGCAGTGGAAGTGGTGGCTGGAGCGAGAGTTGAGTTGGATGATTCGGTGCTGCAGGTTGGATCCAGCCTGCAGGCCATAGGTTAGGAATCCCTGGTTTAACACTTCTCAAGGAAACTGGTTCCACTGTCATACTGCTCTAACTATTAAGACAACTATTTTGAACTCTTCCCTTGGCACTCTAGCTGCCTGTCTCCTTCCTGGTCTCCCTTTCCTTGGCACCAGTAGACCTTCAGTCTGGGAAAGGAAAGTGGATGGGAACGGAGCCACATCAGACCAACTGGGACTTCTGCTCATTTGTCTGCCATCTCTAAGCTTGATCAATGATCCCGCAAGCTCTGAATCATTTTTAATTCAATACTTCTGGGAAGAGGGTAAAAAAAATATTCAATCAACCACAGGCACAGTTGGCAAGCAGTAGGGATTAGCATTTGGCAGTGCTCATTATTGCTGTTTATGGTGATATAAATTAGGGTTTTTTTACTGGTGCAATTAATAACCCTAAATTTAGGGGTCATAAATAACCATGTTTATCCAGGGCTGCAGTGTTTAGGAAAGAACTCAGAACACTGGCAGCCTTTGTGTGGCGCACACCTATCTGTGCAAGCACGCTTATCGCTGTTTTTCTGCACACGCACTGTTGATGAAGTTGCTGGCCAAGCGGGTGTGCCCGGCTGTTTAGGAGCAGAAACATTTTGTAGTGTATCAGTCGGGAAATATATGCCAGCTTTTAAAAAAAAATTACAGGCTGCTGTGAAGAGACCTGTGTATAACTTTGTCCCCGTTGTGTATGGCTACACACATAAAATGGACAGCAAATCCATTTTTTCTCAACCCCTGTCTGTAGTTTCCCTTCACTCTCAACAGTTCAGAAGTTTTCATTCTAACATACAGTAAAACACCGGATAACAATTGAATCGGATAACGCTAAAATCGCATAATGTTAAGTAATCTGGGGAGGAGAATTGGATTGGATAACGTTAAGGTCCTATGGGATGGATCGGACAACAACCACTAAAGCCTGTGTGGTTACAATGTATCTCTATGGAGCTTTAACATTATCCAATCCATCCCATAGGATTTTAACATGGATCAGATAACACTAAAAATCAGATAACACGAAGACTTGTAGAACCAAGTCTTAGCGTTATCCGGTGTTTTACTGTATGTTATTACTGGTTGTAAATTGCGCACCAATTTGCGAACCTATCTGTTAAGCCAACCAGCCATTGAGTGCCTCCATACCGGATGTGTATAAATTAATACCATGAAAATTCACTCTTCTATCTAACAAAGTGGACTTGATCCACAAAAGCTAACATTAAAATACAAGAGTGAGTCTTTAAGGTGCCACAATTTTCCCCCTAGTCTTTTTGGTTTTGTTTTCTTTAATTCAGTGAAATTCATTCTAATGTTTATCTAGAGCAAGGGTGGGCAACCTATGGCCCATGGGTCGGACATGGCCCTCTGTGCCAAATCATCTGGCTCGTGCTGCCTCCAGAATAGGATGCATTTACGACAGCTGTAAATGCACCTGCGACTGTTGTAAACACATTTATGACAGAGATAAATGCATCTGCGGCTGTCGTAAACATGTTTACGACACCAGCAGATGTTTTACAGCAGCATTTACAGTGGGGGAACCACCAGTCTGGCTTGCTCAACTGTCTGAGGGGCTTAAAAAGGTTGACAAGAAATACACCCATCCCCTCATCAACCAAGCATCACCCTTTTCACAACAATCATCAGCAACTCAATTGATGCTTTCCTCTTCCACATGCACAGGTTGCCATGGCAAGCTTTTTCACAGCTAGGGAGCAATGAAAGGGGATGCTTCTTTCTGTTCTGCAGAACAAAGCCTTTACTGAGTTGTGAGGCTACTTGGTCTGGTAGTAATGTAGATGGAGAGAGTAGTAAGATACCTATTGAGCCAGCCGGAAGGTGAGTCAGGATGTCTTTGTCCAGCCATTAAAAGGAAAGCTGCTACCCTCCAATAGCAAAATGGAAAGGGGAGGTGGTGGATCCTATTTCATGTTTTCTTCTGAGATGGGCATGAAGAAAGGTGTCAGGAGCTGGGTTTTGTAAATCAACACATAGGAGAGGCCGTCTTCTCCTGTTTAGTATCACTCAAGCAGGCCATTCACTATGAGCTACAATGGGCTCGTCATATTTCCACTTCCATCAAAGAAATTACTTCTGAATCCACATTGCTATCTCTAAATTACTATACACATTTTAATCCAAATCCAGATCCTCTTCTGTTGGCCTTTTGACAACGTGTAAGTAGCCATCCAACCCATAATAGACAGCCCTTTTAGACTTCATGAAACCTTTTCCCCTAGCTGTTTCATTCTTGTTTCCTTCTCTGTACTCCAAGACACAGAATGAATCTGCATTACACAGGTACAGCAGTTTGATCCCACTCTAACTCCCCTGACTCTGTTGTACAGAGTCCTAAAATCTCCAGCTAGGTGAAGTACCTAGAAATCTTTTCTAGAAAGCTCTTGTACTGTAATTTGTGAGCATGAACTGCAGCTTCCTAGCCCCCCTGCCAGAAGTTAAAATACTGCTGAACTTTCTGTAGCCTCATTGAATTCAGGAATGAGATTACAGTAATACCTCGGATAACGTTTACCTCGGATAACGGTAAAATCACATAACGTTAAGTAATCGGGGGGGGGGGAGAGAATTGCTTTGAATAACGTTAAGGTCCTATGGGATGGATGGGATAATAACCACTAAAGCCTGTGCGGTTACAATGTATCTCTATGGAGCTTTAACATTATCCGATCCATCCCATAGGATTTTAACATGGATCGGATAACACTAAAAATCGGATAACACGAAGACTTGTGGAACCAAGTTTTAGTGTTAACTGAGGTTTTACCGTATAAGGGAAAGAATTGGAATAGAACCCATCTTAAGCTACATCCTGAGACGACAAAGTGTTTTTGCCTATTTGGAGAGAATGTGTTGGAATCCCGTGACATTCAAGGCGTATTTGAAAAGAGGAGAAGGACAAAGATCATGAGGCAGACCCAGAAAGTCAACATCAAAGATATATTACAAGACCACCAAATAAAGGCAGGAGAGGCAGCTAAAAGTGACAGAGCAAGAATCTTGTATCTTCTCTGATACCAGGAGGAGGAGGAGAAAATGACTATGATTCCGTAGCATCATTATCACAGCCAGTTACTTCAGGAGCTGGCAGATGGAGGTCTTTCTCATTCTAGCTCGCTAAAATATATATTGAGCCTCTCCTCTCGCCTACTAAGTGCTTGCAATATTTCTGAATATTCTGTGGCATCACAGTTATGGTTGCATGGGCTATGATTACGAGTTCCTGAAAAGAGGTGACAATCTCAAAATAATAATCACTTTCTTTTGTTAGAAGTTTTCAGCAACCAAAGACTGACTGATGCTGGAGACCCCCACCAGAAACTCTGTAAGCCGTACAATGTCGGCTGGTGCTAACGGCCTCAAGGCAACCCCAAGCTGGGCTGTTCAACGTACTTGCCATTGATGACTCCATCTGGATTGAGCATGGGGATGATCTTGAAGATGAAGCACTGCCTCAGCAGGTCTGCAATCGGGTCACTGCTGAGGAGGAACTCTAGGGTCCCTTTCATTACCCAACTGGAGTTGCTCTCACCAGGATGGACACGTGCCGCAAGCATCACATAAGGCCGTTCCCCTAAAAAACAGAACAGTGAAGACATATTTTAAAACATATAGTCTTGTAAAACATGTAAAAAATAATAATAGAGCAGGTACCAAGAAGGGTGACAAGAATGATCAGAGGAGTCTAAGCCGAATCCTTTGAGGAAGTACTAAAGGAACTGGGCATGTTTGGCCTTGAGGAAAGGAGATTGAGAAGAGATATGATGTTTTTTTTATTGATTTTCAAAATAAAATACAAATTAAGACATAATGCAAAATAAGACATAAACAAAACATAATAAAAAATTACAAGAAAAAACACACACATATATTAAAAAATAGTTATGAATTCATATTTAGATAAACTTTTAGATAATGAGAACAAATTCATAAAATAAGAATTACTCGCTGCATTGATTGTTTAAGGATTAAATGATTTTGTGTTGTATTGTAATTATGTTGTGTATTGGATGTGTTTTTTTAAAGAGATATGATGTTAGCACTCTTCAAATACCTTAAAGGTATTCATAAAGAGGAAGGGCATGATCTGTTCTCTATTATCCCACAGTGCAGGGTGCATAATAATGAGCTTAAACTGAAGGAAGCCAGAAATAGGATGAATATCAGTAAAACCATCTTAATGGTTAGAGCAGAACTGCAGTGGAACTAACTGGCTTGAGAGGTGATGAACCCTCCAATACTGGAATCATTCAAGTGAGAATTGAAACACCCTCTGTCAGATTTGGTTTTGATTTAAGTAGGGGGTTTGACTCAATGGCCTAAAAGACCCCTTCCAACTCCATTATTCTATGATTCTATGAATATATGCTTCTCCTTTCTATCAGAAATGTCATCCCAACATTATACATGCATCTTCGCTACCAACTCAACTTAGAAAGGGATAACATTAGTGTTTATTGTCTTACAATTCCCACAGTACGATAAACATGAGTTTTAGGGAGGGATAGGCAAAAACAAAAAAACAGAAATCCTGCCTCTATCTCTGCCACCCTGTTTCATTAAGCAAAAGAAACGGCCACTGAGTCTTAGAAACTCAACTCTGATTCACACATAATTGTAACATAGTCCCCTTGCCTGTAGAAATACGTAGTTCTATAATTGTCACCAGATTAGAAAGATCTGTTGAAGAGGTCCCTTATGTCACCTAGAAAAAGGATGATCAACAGATTCCCCCCCCCCCTGTGTTTGCTACCAATAAAGTAGAATTTCATGATACAATTACAAGATGGTTGTGATGCCTGCTTAGTGAGGTACCATTTTTTTTGAATGATTCCTGCCCATATATTTATTTTAATTTTCTGAACCCTTCTAGAAAAAAACTGTGCATCAAGATGCAAAGCCTTTTTTAAAAAAATGTCCATCCATCCACCCATTCAATGTATTTTTAACCACTTATCTGTCAATTAGGGCTCCCAATACAATGTCAACTAAAACAGATTAGCAACTAAAACAGGTTGTAACTTAAGATGAAACAGTTAGCTACCACTTTTTAACACACTTAAAGGGCCATCCTATGCAGAGTACATTAAGCCACGTATTGGTCAAATCTTCTTTCCTTTAGAAGAAGTGTGGCAGATATACTAGTTGGAACTGGAGAGAAGCATAATTCAGCAAAAACAGCCACCTGGTATTCCCTAGAGTAACCCTATCCAGGTTGGAGCATCTGCTGACTAATAGACCATCTTCATCTGTATTGTACTCAACTAGTACTTAGTACTCAACTAAGACCTCCATCACCACCTTGATATCCAATGAGTATCCACTGAGAAAGGAAGAGAGCTAAGTTCCATCAGCTCGGTAGTGAGAACTTCTGATTTTGGTTTAAAAAAAATACAGAAAGAAGGAGATGCCTTTTATGGGGTTACTTAAAAATTACACATTGTCACAAGCTTTCATAATTCAGAGATTACTTCTTTGAATTACGAAAGCTTGCAACAATGTGTAATTTTTAAGGTTTCCCTTGCTCAAAAGCCAGTTGTATCTAACTCTATGGTTCAGTGCTCACCTCTGTTTCAAAGCCAAAGAGCCAGCACTGTCTGCTTTGGCAGATGTTTCCTTAGTCATGTGTCAGGCATGACTAGACACCAGAGTGCACGGAATGCTGTTTACCTTCCCATCAAAGTGGTCCCTATTTATCTCCTTGCAATGTCTTGCTTTCGACCTGCTAAGTTGGCAGGAGCTGGGACAAAGACGGGAGCTCATTCCATCCTGAACTACTTGGGAATCGAACTGCTGATCTCCTGCCTTCCAGTCAGCATCTTAGCCACTAAGTGACCCCATAAAAGGCATCACCTTCCTTCTGCATTTTTAATTTTTTTAAATTGAATTCATGGGTCACGTGGCTCATTTCTGCTTTTTGATTTTGGTCAGTTATTTTAAAAAATCAATAAACACATCAGAGGGTAAATCAGGGCTAAAGGGGAGTTAAAACAAGACTGGTCTTCATATAAAGGCAAAAGAAGATGAATAAAACATAGTAAATACGTCAGAACTTATTTGCCAACGTTCACTAAATTGTGAAGCATTTCACAGTCTCTGGATTTAATAGGGCACTTATGTTTCAAAACCATTTGATTAAATGAACAGTTGTGCCTCTGGTATTTTATTTTTCTGTACATTTATTATTTTGTATAAAGTGAAAACCCTCATGAAGTGAAAACTGCGTTTATAAATAATTTTTAAAGCCAACATAATAAGATGCAAATTATCTTTAAAAACAGGACAAAAGTCGCACAGACTGTCAAATACGTGGCAATGAAAAATAATTCACTTTCTTCTCTTTCAGTCCTCTAGCTACGTGGAAATTTCTTTCCCCGCACTTAGCGTTCAAAAACATGGAATCACAGTTCATCCGATCACCTCAGAAGAACTCCAGCACCTCATTCAACTGCCTGGATGGCCTCTGCCCTGTTTTTCCGTGTTCTCTGAGCTAAGGAAAGTAGGGAATTTCATCTACCAAGTGTCACGGAAAACCGATGTTCCAACTATGCTTTTTCCTGATCATTGTCGCCACTTCATTACCAAGTGCCTAATTCTTCAAGATGGAGAATTTCATATGTAGGAGTCCCTGTATATGACATTCCAATCAGAGTCAGAAGAATATAAATTAATTGCAATTGGCTAGAAGTCCCCACATAGGAAGACTGTTATCAGGATAATTTTTATATTGTATTTTCCTGATTGTATTGTTTATATTATGTCATATTTATATTTGAGATTGTAACACTGTTAGCCACTCTGAGTCGCTTCGGTGAGGAGAGCGTCATCGTTGTTGTTGTTGTTGTTGTTGTTGTTGTTGTTGTTGTTGTTGTTGTTGTTGTTGTTGTTGTTGTTGTTGTTGTTGTTATTATTATTATTATTATTATTATTGCTTGTTTATCGCCCTCTTCCCCGAAGCGACTCATGGCGATTTACAGCATGTCATCAATATCAATCAAACAGTTTAAAACCAATTAAAACATTAAAAGTTAAAAAAGAAGATTATTTTTTATAAATTTTAAAAACTTTTTAAATTTTATAATTGTAATTTTGATGTTTTTAACAATGGGTTTGGGTTGGGTTTTATTATGCTTTTATGATGTTGTCAACCGCCCTGGGTCGCCCCGGCAAGAAGGGCGGTATAAAAATGTAAATAAATAAATAAATAAATAAATAATAGATTAAAACAAGGAGTTGCAGCTAAGAGGCACAGGGGTCAAATCATCCAACCGGTTGGGGATATTGTTCCATCCATCCCCCAGACCTGACCTGCCAGCCATATTTTCACTCCTTTCCTAAAGGACAGCAGCTCCATCTGCATGCGTGGAAGGAGGTTCCATAGGGCCGGAGCGGACACAGAGAAGGCCCGCCTTCTAGTGCCAGAGAGGTGCGCCTCTCTGGCCGATGGCACAACCAGAGAGCCTCTCCAATTCGCTCTGGTGGGACAGGCAGATGTTCTTGGGGTGAAGTGGTCTCTTAAGTATCCTGGCCCACTACCCTGTAGGGCTTTAAAGGTAATAACCAGCACCTTGAATTGCACCCGGATACATACTGGCAAACAGTGGTCATCATCATCATCATCATCATCATCATCATCATCATCATCATCATCATCATCATCATCATCATCATCATCCACTGTGCAAGGAACTGCTCTCTCTCTTTCACCGTGGACCAGTCATGGGAGAACCTCACAGAATGTAATTGTAAGTCAGAAAGGGCCAGTTTAGTTTTCTTTATTTTTGCATGTACTTTGAATGACTACGTCTGCAAGTTTGCTTCCTTATGCTATGCTCATTTTCTTAACTTACTTAATAAATCTTATTAATCATAGACCCTTTGTGTCTGTTGAATTGGGACTGGGGTTTGACTGGACCACACTGAGAGGCCACATCTATGCTACCTAATCCCTGTACCCACGGGAGCCTGGGCCAAGCGGAGCCAAGGGGAGCTTCATAAGGGGGTTTGCCCCACAGAGGAGAAGGCAGGCGCTGCTGGTAAGAGGGCCAATGGTGAGGTGTGACAGGAAGGCATGATTAAAAACCCCTGTAGAGGGTAAATATCATGACACCAAGTAGTAAAGGACAGAAATATACGGCCTGGAAGACGTTTTCCTGTCTCCATTCCAATTGTTGCACGCTGCTATAGAGACAGCAGGGCTTCATTTGACAGGACCGCCTCATTAAGAAGTGGGCAGGTGAGCTGACTTTTATTTGCTGTCTCGTTTTACTCAAACTAGCAAACATAATTCAGAGCTGCACATTCAGGTAATGAGCAGTCACCCCGGTTCCCTGTCAATGTGTTCTACGGAGAACGCAACCAGAATGAAATATCATCTTTCCAAAAAATGATGAGCATTGACAATCCAGATCTGCAGATGGCGATTCATCTGACAGTTATCTGATCCAGTGTGACACTCAAACGAGAGATCACTTTTCTTCTGGAGGCAGGGGGGAGGGAAGAGACCCCAAAACAGCAATTGATCGCGCCAATCTGTTTTGTCATACTCAACCACATCACATCGGAAAGATGGAGAATGACACTCCATTGTTTTGTGGGATTTGGATTTAGAAATAGGGCGACAGGGAAGGACAGAGTGTGAACGCTCTTCCTCTTGAATAGAATGAAGCAGCAAGTGTTGCCTTCCAAAGATGCCTTCCCTTAAGCCGCATCACATCATCTTTTCGATATTTGTCAACACAAATTGTGCAGCTCCTTATAGCAAAGGTCTCCCTTGCTTGAAAAGCCAGTCGTATCTAGGGGGTAATGCTCAGCTTTGGTTACAGCCAAAGAGCCAGGACTATCTGCGTCTGCATGCACTCCGGCATGATTGCATGCACAGATCACTGTTACCTTTCCTGCCAAAGTGGTACCTCTTTAATCTACTTGCAATTTCTCACTTTCAAACTAATAGGTTGGCAGGAGCTGGGACAGACGACAGGAGCTCACTCTGCCATACAGCATGCAGGTCTCAAACTGCTGACACTGCACCCCCTGTAACTGCCCATTACTCTTTAACTGATTCTTCCCTTCTTAAGCTAAACCTGATGCCTCCCGAATTGCATGCAGATTTCGTGCCAGCCGTGCAAAGGCTTTGTAACCGGCAGAGGCATCTCAAGGCTACTGCTGAAGGCCAGCTCTTCAAAAGCATTAGGTGGCTGTATAAAGCCGAGCCCTTTATTGGATTCTGGGGAAGCTGCCAGGTTAGTTATTTATCTCCGTGAAACCCTCCTGTGGCACATAACCTTTCTCTGGGAATGTAAATAATAAAAAGGGGGAATGCATGGAACCTTTTTCCGCTACATAAAGTCTCATTCAACATATCATATCTTGTTACACTGCATTACATTCTGACATGCCCAGAATATAACGCAGGGACTGTGAGCAGCCGCCAGCTACCGAGAAGAGAGGAAAGAGATATACCATCAGTTGTCTTCATTCCTTAAAAAAATACTGATAATTTTGGAGCAGAGAGGGCAGCATCCACAATTTGGGTGGGTACAAACATTTCTCTAGGAATTTGTCATTCAGTCGCACAGTTGAGTCCGACCCTTTGCTAACCTGCAAATCCTCAATCATCTTCTTGGTATGTCATGGGAAAGAACAGTAATATCTGTCTCTTCTCTTCACTAGGGAAGAGAACCAATGTTTGTGCAAATTCTCTTAATTTCATATTGTCTGAAATTATTGTGGCTGTTCATTTTCAAATCAAATCAATCTTTATTATGGGTCCAAGATTGGGAAAGTACAGCAAAAGACTGAAGTTAAGATGAGGGTACTTATATACGGTATGTATTTTATGAGGCTGTTCATTTTGTGGCATGGATGTTGTAGAATTAAAAGAATTGGGGGGTGGGGTGTAATTTGCATCTTAATGAACAGCCAGATATCCCATGTTTGCTGCTTGTATCTGCTTTGCTTATCAAATGGAAAGATACTGGTTTTATGTTGAGAAACTTTGCACAAATTTTGGAGATTAGTTTAAGAGGGGAAAATATCCCTATCTCAATTTTGTGCAGAGATGAAGACTCTCATTGGACTTGCAAATTCCACCTTGATGTGGTCATACTTCTTCTTCTTCTCCTCCTCCTCCTCCTCCTCCTCTTCCTCCTCCTCCACCCCATCTGAAATTGCCAAAATGAAGCCACCTTTGGGTAAGTTCATTCTGCAGTTCCTTTTGCCTGACCTAGTGTGAAAAAGATTAGTGAGCAACATAAGGTTGTCTTTCCCGGGGTATGCCTGACTGTGGTTCAAAAATACCACAATCTTTGAGGAGGCTCTTGCTGTGTACCCCAGTGATCACACTGAATCGACGTAACTTAAATCAATGCAAAGAAAGAATTTAGTAATATTCTTTTATGGGTGTGTTTGTGACAGACATAGATGGGGCACCTCTGTTCTTGGATTTTTGACAACAATTGATTCACAAAGATGCCATTGGTGGCAAATTAGCATCGGCACTTGGTAGATCTGTACATCTCTGCCAGTTGTGTCACACTGTGTTCATTAGGTGACCAAGGGATGTAGATTGGGAACAAAGAATGGAAAGTAACCTGAAAGATCATCCATTCCAATCTCTTTGCTAACATAGAATTTCTAACCAGTCGCCATCTACTCCTTAATGAAGGAAAAGACCCTGTCTACCGAAGGCAGATCCAAACCCTAAAGCAGGGTGAGGGAAATTCTGGAAACCAGTGCCTGATGTTTTGTTCCCAGGATTTATGGAAGACACATGACCGCCAAAAAGGTGAAGGCAGTGTTGGTGATAGAAGAGGAGGAGGAAGGGTGGTAACTAGAACACTTCCACTTCAGAAAATTGGGATTTTTAAATACTGCAGGGAATGGGCCCGTGGTGACCTAGTGGTTAAGATGTTGAGCTCAATGACTGGAAGGTTGACAGGCCACCAGTTTGAGACTTGAGTGCCACGTGACAGAGTGAGCTCTCATTGTCTGTCTCGCTCCTGCCAACATAGCAGTTCGAAAGCAAGAAATTGCAAGTAGATAAATAGGGACCACTTCGGTGGGAAAGTAGATAGCATTCCATGCACTCCGGTGTCTATTCATGCCTGCCACTTGACCACAGAAACGTCTGCAGAAGCAGACAGGGCTGGCTCTTCGGCTTTGAAACAGAGATGAGCACTGAACCCTAGAGTTGGATACGACTGGCTTTCAAGGAAGGGAAACCTTTACCTTTAATACTGTGATATATGTTGCCCTATGGTATGTTAGCCGCTCTGAGTCACTTCAACGAGTAGAGCGGCATACAAGTCTAAATGATGATGATGCCGATGCTAACGACGCCAACGATGCTGACGATGCTGATGCCGACGAAGCAGACAACAACAATGATGATGATGGCGGCGACGATAGCGACAGCGACGACGATGATGCAGGGACCTGACCACCTACTTGAACAGTGAACTGCCATTTGTAAGAATTCCAGTAGCAATATTTTTAAATGGGGCAGATGATTCAGGCTGAGCCTAGGGGCCCCTAAAACAATCTTGAGGACCTCGCGTCACCCCCTGGACTGCACTTTAGCCTCTACTGCTGATGCTTTGCAAAATAAAATGAAAAATCCTGAATAAATAAAAAATAGAGAGCAGAAGCAGAAAGAGAAGCAGAACTGAATATGAATGAAACCAAAACTGACAGGTTCATCTATGCAGGTTTTGCAAAGGTCTTGTGTTTTTCCCCCTGAGAGCTTCCTCGTCTTTAATGTACAGGAAACTTAAAAAAATACCCTGCAGCTTCTTGAGTGGTCTACTTACTGGAAGTACCACTGAAAGCAGGAGAACCTAAAATCAAATGTGGTTACCCATCCATAGTCTGATATGGTTTGATCCATTTCCCACCTTCCCTATCTAGGAAGACTTCTTTCTACAGCTGGTATAGACCCCGCTTCGGTACGATGTATGGATCCTACACACTCCCGTGAAAAAGAAATGCTTGTATGAATCTCCCCGCCTGCCACCTGAGATCTTTGTCAATGGGTTCCCTTTCAACATGTCAGGCTGATTTCCTGTGAAATCCAACCGGCTCTCTTCTATTTGGAGTGGATTTGGAAGATGAGATTTAATAGCATCTCTTTTGTTTTTATTTGCTGATTTTAGTATGTTTTCTCTCACTTCTCCTTCTTCTTCTCTCTCTCTCGCTTCGATAGCATATTTCTACTGTTGGTTTCTATTTTGTAAACCCCCTTGAGGGCTTTTAACGAAAGGAGGAGGAAACATAAATGTCACAACTAGACAAGCTTAAAAGTTTTGCACTGAATGCAAATTGCCGAATTTCCTCTTGGGGTAGAGCGTTGGTGGCCTCCACCCTTTGGGGACACAGCTCCAGACCTGATGCTGTGTAATATTTGCACATGACTCCACCAAATCTTTTGCAACCGTCTTGCAGTATTTATTGGACAATAAAGCCCCTCGCAAAAGACTGGGAGAGCGAGACAAATCATATCTGAAATTTGGTTTTCCAGAACCTTAAAAAAAATATCCCTAATTCTACAATGATCTGTCTACGGGTTCACACCGGCTTCTTCTTCTTTCATGGCCAGGTCAAATTTTAAGCCGCCAAAATGAAGTCATCTTCTTGGCTTTGTCCTTGGCCAAACTTGGTACCATATATACTCAACTATAAGTCATCTCGAATATAAGTCGAGGTACCTAATTTGGACCTCTAAAACTAGGAAAATAGAGTGGCCCAAGTATAAGTCAGGGTGGTAAATGCAGCAGCTGCTAGTGAGTTTCAATAATTAAAATGCAAGAAAATACAGTAAAACTAATTAATTTAGATATTTTTGTGAGTATGTATTTGAGTTTTTATGGTAGTGTTAGTGGTGGGTTTTTTGTTTTTTTTTTACTGTATGTTCAAATTTGCACTACTGCAGTTTTGGGACCCTCAGGGTAGTTGACCCAAGTACAAGTCGAGTCCCCTTTTTGGACCTTATTTTGGGGGCTAAAAACTAGACTTATACTCGAGTATATACTGTACATGTTTCTGGTGGTGATTAGCAGATAAACAAATTAGCCGGGGTACACAGAAAGAGACTACATGAGACTTGTGGGTCCATATTACATTTTTGAACCACAGTCAGGCAACTTTGTTTCACCAGCTAATCTTTCTCACACATAGTCAAACCAAAGGAACTAAGGAATGAATTCCCACCTGATGAATTCCCACCTCAAGAAGGATATACCATGGAAAAATGTTCCTTATAAACACAGACTGGTGGAGTAGGTTGGTTTGCTACTGCTTCAAAACTGTGGGTAAATTGCATTGGCACCCCGGTCATTTCAAGATCTTGGGCATGGAAGAGAAAAACCAGGAAGCAAAAGATGTAGAGGGGTGGGGGAGAGGAAGAAGAAGATGCAACAACAACAACAACATTTAACAATCAACATCGATGAAGAATAGCAGCAGTTGCCCATCCCGTACAATTTCAGGACCAAAACTTTGAAACCAGGATGGGTCCTTGGGATGAAACAGTGGAATGGCTGTTTTGTAGCCATTTCAAAATGATGTGTGTATACAATGAAATTAAGGCAGATAGGGCAGGTTTCCTGCTGTACTTTGTAAACAAATAGGAGACTTACAACACCCATACAGAGACCTCTGCCTTGAGTCAGTGATTCTTGCGGGAGCAGAAAGGTCATACCCAGACATTAAACTCACTGCACAAGTACAGCCAAAAGTCTGTCTCATCTGGAGTCCCAGAAGAGCAAATTCAAATTATAAGATGGAGGAAGGAAATAAGGATAAAAATGTCTTTCTAAACATTCACATAGTAGATACCAATTGCATTAGTAGGATATAAACAGAATTACTAGTGGACAATTAAAATTGTTATTGTTGGTTTTTAACCTGTCCCTGCTGTAGCAGGTTCTGCCTAATGCTACATACCCTGGTAGCCCTCCAGGCAAATCTGGCAACAGCAGCCGTCAGGTCTGTGGTTCTATCTGAAAGCATGACTCTAAACATGTGGTTATTTAACCTCCCTATGTGACTTGTAGGACCCTGAGTAGGCTGAGGGTTGGACTGCAATGGCTCAGAAAGCACTGGATCTTTGGCCATAAACAGAGATGCTAATTCTCACACTGAAGTGTAAGAATTAACCCTAGAGTCAGATATGACTGGCTTTCAAGCAAGGACAACCTTTACCTTTATCCTGGAATCCCTAAATGTAAAACCAACATGCTCAAGTGGGGGCTACTGGTGGACAACAACACACTTTGTGAATGTGCTGTTCTTGGAGACTTTCTGGCCAAAGGTTGGGAAGATTCAATGCTTTAGAGCACCGTTTTTCAACCTTTGGTTCTTGGACTTCAATGCCCAGAAGCTTTAGTCAATTGCCCAAAGCCCTGATCAGCCAAAGTGTTGACATAGGCTTCTGGGAATTGAAGTCTCTCTGTGGGGCCTGGGCCCCACATGGGAACCACTGATTTAGATAGACAGACAGATGGGTGGACAGAAAGGACAATATGGATCTGTCAAGCATGTCAATAATATGCTTGGGTATATTGCAAAGTGGTGTCCCTTTGCCCTCCTGTGAGCCCCAGGGTTTGGGCTATTGGCTCTGTGCGGTTGTGTGCAGTTGTGTGCATGTGCCGAGCAGTGGATGAGAGGTCCCTGCCACTCAAAAACGTTTACACCCATCGCCTCAGACAGCCAGACAGCTTGGGCCACAGCAACCACAGCACCTGCTTGGGATTGATGAGTTTTGCATCTGACCTCACTAAATAGACAAGTGACAGCCACAAATGATCCTTCTGAGATAAAGTAGCCAGAAAGATGTTTGGTGACAAAATGCACTGACTGTAGAGGGGGGGGGGGAATCCCAAACTTCAGCATTGCTGTGGCTGAGAAATAAGGAATATTCAAGGCACAGCCTATCTCTTCTTTCCTCTTTCTCTGATAGCAAGGCAGTTGTCATTTCCTAACACTGATGTCACCCTCGTAAACGGCAGACAGTGCTAGATTGGAGTCACGGGGGCAGGAATATCCATCACGCGCCATTGGCACAAGATCTGCTTCAAAGCTGAATTTGTTCTGAGGCAAGAGGCAATCTGGGATCCTCTTCAGCATTTTGCATTGATCGCTGACCTTCTTACAGCGTGTTTTGAAAATGGAAGTGTGCACGGGCAAGCTGTCTACCAAGGGAGAGATTGCTTTGTGAAAAACGGAGGTGGCAGCATCGCAAAGACACACAATCATCGGGGAAGCAAAAGAGGAGGTTTGCACGTCCTCCACTGAATTTCACTTCCAAATGGATTAAACTATGTTAGAACCCAGACGTACAGGGACTGTGGTGGCTTAGTGGTTAAGACAGTGATCTTCACGACCGGAAGGTTGGCAGGTCAATATCTGAGTGGGGCACAACAGAGCGAGCTCCCATCTCTGTCCCAGCTCCTGCCAACCTAGCAATTTGAAAGCAAGAAATTGCAAGGAGGTAAGTAGGGAGCACTTTGGCTAGATAAACAGCATTCCATGCACTCCAGTGTCTAGTTATGCCTGCCACATGTCCATGGAAACATCTGTAGACACAGACAGTGCTGGCTCTTTGACTATCAACAGAGATGAGTGCTGAACCCAAGAGACAGATACAATTGGCTTTTGAGCAAGGTCCACCGCGACTTTTACCTAGGACCCAAACATGCAGGGTGATAGTCACTCTCCATTGACAGTGTGGGCAAGGCAAGGGATTGTGATAACCACAACTCCAATGTTGCACATTATTTAGACCAGAGGGAGGAAATCTGTGTTTTTCCTACGACCATAGGACTCCACTTCCCATCAGTTGTAGCCAGCATGGTCAACATGACGGGAACCAGTTGGAGAACCAGATGTTTTCCAACCTTGATTTGAACTCTCACCTGTCTCATTACCTGTACTGTAGAAATTCTAGATGTTCCCTGTTTTCCTCTATAGTAAAGGGAAGGTAAAGGTCTCCCTTGCTCAAAAGCCAATCGTGTCTGACTCTAGGGGGTGGTTTTTCATCTCCGTTTACAGGGAAAGAGCCAGCACAGACTGCACCGGCAGAGGTTATGTGGAAGGCAGGACTAGATACCAAAGTGCATGGAACACTCTTATTTTTCCTGCCAAAGCAGTACCTATTTATCTACTTGCAACTTCTTGCTTTCAAACTGCTAGGTTGGAAGAAGCTGTGACAGATGATGGGAGCTCACTCTTTCATACACCATGTAGGTCTCAATCTGTTGACCTGCCCAACTTTCCAGTCATCTAGTTCAGCATCTTAACCACTAAGCCACTGCAAGTAATAAATACTAAAACTACCCTCCAGATTATTTTCAGCAAGATAAAAATAAAATAGAGCTACAGAGCTGTCCAGCCTGTTAAATTCACTGGTGTTTACTCCCATGTTATAGGACAGTGATGGCAAACCTTGGCACTCCAGGTGTTCTTGGATTTCAATTCCCAGAAGCTCAAGTCAGCATTCCTGCTGATCTGGGTTTCTGGGAATTGAAGTTCAAGAACATCTGGAGTGCCATGGTTTGCCATCACTGTTATAGGGCCACTGCCAGAATAAGTTAAAAGCACATTTCCTTCAAGTAACCATGATAGACCAGCAATGTAAGATGGCGGATATGTCACTTCTCTCAAGATAGTGGTCACTTCCACTATCTTTATCTCACTGTGTTAGAGAATGGACCTTGAATACCATCTTTCACCTCCTTGAGAATCTCCACTATCCTCAGTTCTTGGAATCCTCTGGCATACTTAGAAGAACTGTATACGAGCTCTACAGCTAACCAGTAACCATGCCCGTTTCAGTACACATGGTGCATTTGAGATGTGTGGCTTTTTGTCACCACCTAGTGGCACCATATTAAATATGCAGTAGTCATAAATACATGAACATCTGCTTAATGAGGGGCTGCGGTGGCTCAGTGGTTAAGAAGCTTGCCTTGTTAGCTGGAAGCTTGGCAAGTCACCATTTCGAGACCCGGGTACTGCATGACGGATAGAGAGACCATCATGGGGACATGAAAGGAGCTTCATTAGGGCGTCCCCTGATCCATGTTTCTTCCACATAAATCCTTTCAATCCAGAAAAATTTATGACACAAAATTATTATTATCAGCTTAATTTGAATTAGGTATTCCAATTTGATAAAGGTATGGGACTCCAGATTTCTTGGAATGGTGAATCAAATCCCTTTGGATGGGAGGCATTGACTTTGTGGGAATTATCCATGTTGCTTTATTCAACACAAGTTAATTGTCATTTCAAAGCCTCGCAGTCACATACAAGATTTGGAGGGATGCAACTTGCCTTGAACCCCGGGAAGGAATTCCCTTCATGTTCAAATTATCTTACTCCCAGAAATGTGGGGTGTTGAATTGCATTGTAACCTCTGCATGCAGAGAATGTTGTGAGAGCAATTTCCATCATAAGCAGAGAACCTCCAAGGAACATTCTGGTGATTTTGAAAAAGACAAAAAAAAAACCCTCTTCTCTTTTGTCACTAGCAGATGGCAGGGAGCCGTAGGGATCTGGTCTTTATAGATATTGATCGATAATAATCGAGAAGAAAATTGCTATTTTGAATGCTCTTGGCAGGAGTGAGAAGACATGTGGGCTTATGGTTGTTGATTTTTTCCCCTGCACTCCAAGCAATCCCCTAAGTTCCTTCTTCCTTTTTAGAACAAAATTGTGATTCATTTTAATACAGAAAAAAATAGATTATAAGGGTGCTAGGTAAAGGTAAAGGTCTCCCTTTGCTCGAAAGCCAGCCGTATCCGACTCTAATGTGGGGTGTTCCTCTCCATTTACAGCCAAAGGGCGGTATTGATGAAGCTGCTGCCCTCCATCAAAATGTCATCTAGCCTTTTTAATTCTATTTTGTTTTAGATGTGTTACTTTTAGCTTTGCATGTTATTATACACTGGTGGTGTGTCTGACACAATTAAAGAAGATGACTAAACACCGGAGTGCACAGAATGCTGTTACCATTCACACCAAAGTGGTACTTTTAATTTATTTTTTGTTCAGTCACACAGTCAATTCAGACCCTTTGTGACCCCATGGACCACCACACGCCAGGCACCCCTATCCTCCACCATCCTCCTCAGCCCACCCAGCTTTGTGTCCATTGTGTCAACAATGCCATCTAGCCATCTCATTCTCTGACCCCTTCTTCTTTTGCCCTCCACCTTTCCTAGCATCAAGGCTTTCTCAAGTTAATCCTCTCTTCTCATTCAATGTCCAAAGTACTTTAACTTCATCTTCAATAGTTGACCTTCCAAGGAGCAGTCAGGGTTGATTTCTTCTATTTGTTCTCCTCACTGTCCAGGGGACTCTCAAAACTCTCCTCCAACACCACATCTCAAAGGCATCTATTATTCTGCACTCAGCTTTCCTTATGATCCAGCTCTCACAACCATACATTGCCACCGGGAATACCATTGCTTTGACTATGCAGACTTTTGTTTGCAAGGTGATGTCTCTATTTTTAACTATGTTGCCCGGATTTCTCATAGCTTGCTTCCCAAGAATTAGTCACCCTTTTATTTCATGGCTGCAATCTACCTATTTATTTATCTATTTACCTATTTTCAATTATTTGCTTTCGAACTGCTATCATCAACAACCACTTTTGTGTATGGTCATTTACTTATTTTGACATATACTTCTGCTCTTGCAATGAACTTCTGCAGACCTCTGGCATTTCCTGACCTTTCTGCTTAACAGATTACCTTTGTTTAGACTCTTCCTTTAGATAAATAGGCTTGCCAAAAAAAAAAAGATATATTTCCATTGCATCGGATGAAGTGAGCTACAATCTGAAAAAGCCTGTGCCACAATAAATCTAAGACTCATCCTGGCCCCATATGACTCAAGCTTTCTTTTCTTTATTTAGAGGAAGAATATGATCAGCAGGTCTGGAAATTCTGCTTTTCTTTCTATTTCCCTCTTTTTTAAAAAAAAAAATCTGTACAGAACCTCCTTCAATTCAGCAATTTTAGTATGACATAAACAAGCAAGTGAACCTTAAATCCTACCTCCTGCTGGACAGAATGCAGTTTGTATCCATGGAGAGCTATTTCTGTAATCCCTTTTTATATATGTATGTCAGGAGGCATCAAAAATGCTTTCAAAGAAGCACCACTTATTTAAATAAAAGTCTACTTTTGTAAATCAAAATGGATGTTTCACGCATTTCATGAAGCTCGTTCGTTTTTCTTCTCCTTTCTTTGCCTTTTGAAAAAAAAGCCTTTTTTGTTGTATTTGTACTCTGCGGCTTAGATCATGCAACAAATCCCTTTTTAAGTGTGTGTGTGTGGTTGGGGTGGGATGAAATACATAAGAATATATCTGGGTCTAAAACCCATCTTGGAAGAATTATATTTTGAGGTATGGAAGGTGTCTGTCCATGAGGTAGAATTCCCAAAATGGAGAATTATGGGATCTGTAGTCCAAAGGGCCTATAAAATCATTAGAATTTTGCAATATTGACCCTGGACTCTTTTTAATTGATATTACCTCATTTTACTGCTGCTGACAGTATTTTAATTTGAATACTGTTATGGTTTTAAGATGTTTTTATGCCATCTGGCTTTGTTTCCTGTGTGATTTCTTGTGTTTTTATTGGCTTTTACGAGATGATTTTTTAAGGTTCACATACCATATATACTCGAGTATAAGCTGATTTTTTTTCAGCACCAAAAACTCCTGGAAAAACACAGACTCAGCTTATACCCAAGTCATCTACTTTTACAATGGGTGAAACCACCACCCACTCATGCCCTAGGCTTATACTAGAATCTTTCAGTTTTGCACCAAAAGGGTGGGGTATAAATGTGTAGATAGATAGATAGATAGATAGATAGATAGATAGATAGATAGATAGATAGATAGATAGATAGATAGATAGATAGATAGATAGATAGTCAGTCCTTGGCTTCAGATAGATAGATAGATAGATAGATAGATAGATAGATAGATAGATAGATAGATAGATAGATAGATAGATAGATAGATAGATAGATAGATAGATAGATAGATAGATAGATAGATAGTCCTTGGCTTCAGATAGATAGATAGATAGATAGTCCTTGGCTTCAGATAGATAGATAGGTAGGTAGGTAGGTAGGTAGGTAGGTAGTTAGGTAGGTAGGTAGGTAGGTAGGTAGGTAGGTAGGTAGGTAGGTAAGTAATGGCCCTGAAGCCATTTTCTAGTTTCCTGTTACTATTTGGTTATTTACTTATTTGACAAGGTAATGAACAAAGAAGCACAGGTGGAGAGATATGAGCCGATGTGGAAGATGCAGCCGAACAATTCAGGCTACTAAAGACAAGGCTCTACACAAAAGCATTTACAGAGCAGGTTTCAGCTCTACTTTGACAAAACATACTTTTCCCACTTGGCTTCAAAGCACACTCCTGAGCCATACAACTTGACCTTATGACGGCAGCAGAATCACAATAGGACAAAAAAGCTTCCCACAGGCTAGGAAACTTTCAGTGAATCTAAAAGCAGGTCTTGCTTTCTTTCCTGGACAAAGTCTAATGCTTCAGAGCTGTCCTTGGTGCTGAAAAGCCTAAGTCACCATCCGCCTGCCCTCCTGTTGAAACTTGGAGGAGGACTCTACCAGGTCATTCTGTAACTACAACATGGAAATGATTGAATTTGCCCTGCATACAAATGAAAGGGGGCGGGAGAGATCTGAAACTTATAAAATGACCAAAAACTTCCATCCAAAAGAGAGTTTTTTAAAAGAAAGAAATATCTTGTTTTGTTTTCTTCTCTTTACACCAGTGTTTCTCAACCTGTGATTTTTGGACATAAATTCCCAGAAGCCCAAGTCATATCCCCAAAGCACTGAGCAGCCAATGTACTGACTTAGGCTTCTGGGAATTGAAGTCCAAAAACCAAAAGTTACGGGGAAACTGCTTTACACGTAAGGCCTTTGCATCATTTCTTTTGTAGGACCCTTTGATTGTGTTATCCTTTACCTGCATTTTAAAGTGGTAGTTTAAAAGCAAACACTTGCAATTAGATAAATAGGTACCACTTCGGTGGGAAAGGTAACAGTGTCCCCTGTGCTTTGGCATCGAGTCATGTCGGCCACATGACCATGGAAACATCTGCAGATGCAGATATGGATGGCTCTTTGGGTGTAAATGGAGATGAGTACTGCGCCCTATAGTTGGAGATGACTGGCTTTTGAGCAAGGGAGACCTTTACCTTACCACCACATGACATCAAAGTCATGCTGGTTTTGAGATGCTGGGCAATGTGCCTGCAAAAAAAGAGGACCTTCTTACTGGTCAAGCAACATAAGGAGCTTAGCTCTATGCACATCTTTGACTGGCTTGCTTTGGGTTCTTCAATCATGACCAACATTTAACTTTCATGGTTCTGGAAACCTGAAAGCTACCTGGGACTCTTGTGTCCGTCATTCACCAAATTAGGAACAGCAGTGGCCATGGTTAAGAAAGCTGGACTCTTGATGGTGTTGGGACTGTGGTGTCTCAAGTGGTTAAGATGCTGAACTCGCTAACTGGAAGGTAAGAGTTTGATTCCCAGGTACTGCATGACAGAGTGAGCTCCCATCTCTGTCCCAGCTCCTGCCAACCTCGCAGTTCAAAAGCAAGAAATTGCAAATAGGGACCACTTCAGTGAGAAGGTAAACAGCATTCCATGGAAATGTCTGCAGACATTTGGCTATACACAGAGATGAGCATCACACACTAGAGTTGGATATGCCTGCCTTTCGAGCCTTTCTGTTAACCATGAGGTCATCAACTTGATGTTCAAAACAGCCACAAAAAGCTGTGCAGCAGTTTAAACATTATAAACACACACACACACACACACACACACACACACACATATATATATATATATATATATATATATATATATATATATATATATATATATATATATATATATATATATATATATATATATATATATATGTGCATGTTATTGAAACTTTACATAACGTATATACTTGAGTATAAGCCAACCCAAATATAAGCCAAGGTACCTAATTTTGACCTGAGAACCCAGGAAAATAGATTGACCCAAGTATAAGCAGAGGAAATGCAGCAGCTGCTAGTAAATTTCAATCAAAATACATGAAAATATGGTAAAATTAATTAAATTTTTGGCGCGTCTCAATCCGAGGCGGTCTTGGGACTCTCGTGGTCATTGACCCGAGTATAAGCCATTTCCCCTTTTTGGGGCTCATTTTTGGGACTGAAAAACTAGGCTTATACTTGAGCACATACAGTAAGCATCTTTATCCATTTGTTCCTAAGCATTTGGATTTCTATTTAGATCCATTTTGTCTAAATTCAGGCAATCCTGAGAATGAAGATTTTATATAATAAGTTGATTTATCTCAAAAAAACAGATGGTGGCTTTCTGTATGCTTTTCAATCCACAGCATTTCTTCCCTGCTCGTTGAGAATTGTTTATGGACTTAGTGATATAGTTATTGAGTTTAAAAGTGTCACTCTTCACCTATATAAGCTTCACCTGTCACACTAGACCCTGGAGTAGTTAATCCACCATTTGCAAAAAGAATTGCTCTGAAAAAGATTGGAAGGATGGAATGTAGCTGGCAGTTTGAGCTTATTGTTCATGATATATACTAGCTGAATCATGTTTACCATTTACTGGGTTTATTTAGGAATATCATTCAGCCAGATTATTATTTTGCTAAATCTTTTTTTGTCTCTAAATGTTTGCTGTTTTGCTTGTACTTAAATTCTCGACTGCATATCTAAATGTGACAAGCAGAGCTAAGTATAAGATTCTGTTTTGTCGCTATCAAATTGTTTTGTTAATTTTCTCCTTGGCATTCGTATTGTTTTTCCCACAGCAACAGAAATATGGAAAATGTACTGTGCCTCTTTCCTACTGAAGGCAGATGAAGCAGCTCTCCTTTGGGTGTTTGCCCACTCCTGACCCTGGACCACGATCTTTTCATGCTGTATGTATCCATATGCTACAGAGTCATTCCTTACACTAGGTACCGTAAGACACAATCTGATAGCCCCTGGACCTTCCCATTTCTTACAGGACAACAGCAACAGCAATAATACATATACAGTCAAACCTTGCATAAAGAGCATCTCGCTTAAAGAGTAACTCGCTTAAAGAGCTTCGCTTAACAAATAAAACCAACCAAAAACTCACTTAACAAATAAATCGGGGTTCGCAATCTCCCCCACAATTGGTCATTTACAATGGTGTTTCGCTTAAAGAGCAAACTCGCTTAAAGAGCAATCCTGTGGAACACATTATGCTCTTTAAGCGAGGTATAACTGTATACCCTTCTGTAGCATTTAGAGCACACTCTAATTACACATGGTAATTAGCATTTTGCCCTCAACAAAGACCTCAGAAGGCTGAGTCAACCATGAAGCCATCAGGATCGAACTCAAATTGTGAGCAGAAATTTGGCTGCTACTCTACAACTTAACCACTGTGCTATTGGGGAGGGGGGGTCTTATAACAAGGGTTGTGTGTGCCATACAGCTGATCTAACAGCCTCTAAACTAGGTAGTTCCCCAAAAGTTGGAGGATTCTTCCCCAATTGCCAGTACTGAGGTTGGTCCAGAACAGACCGGAGAGTCTCTCTGGTCGTACCTTCAGCTAGAGAGGCTCATCTCTCTAGCACAAGAAGGAGGGCCTTTTCTGTGTCCGCTGTGGCCCTATGGAACTTCCTGCCAATGGAGTTACGTCTCCAGACAGAGTTGCTGCCCATTAGGAAAGGAAGACCTGGCTGGCGGAACATGTGTGGGGAGTGGGCCAGATGGCCAACTCAGTCGCCTGGCTCTTTTAAATATTCCACCTCTCTCCTTGGTGTTTTTAAACTGAATTTTAACTTTTATGTATGTGTTTTAATTGTTTTTATTTGTAAAGCCGCCCTGAGTCTTCGGAGGAGGGCGGGGTACAAATGAAATAAAATAAATAAAGAAATAAAATAAATAAATTCTGCCACCAAGTTTGTTAACTTTTGAACATGGAACAAAGAAGACACCACCTTGCCTCTTGTCCTAGGTAGAACATTGTCAAGAACTCTCATGTGTGAAGTAGATGATCTTTCACTGTGTGTTGCTTCTTTCTCTCCTCCTGTCTTAATACTAGAAGTCCATATCAATGGATAGGCACCATTGAAGAGAAAGTGGGCCAGACACCAGACCCCACAATGGCATAGCTGAGGTTGGTCTTCCAACCTCATGGGCCTGTCCATGTCTTGGGGCTAGGTCTATATTGGTTTTGCAGTGTTTTTAGAAGTGCAGTATCTGACAGGCAAAAGGGCTGCAGTGGTTTACTGGTTGAGACACCTGAATGTGACTGGAAGGTCGGCAGGTCAGTAGTTTGAATCCCAGCTCCTGCCAACCTAGCTGTCCAAAAGCAAGCAATTGCAAGTACAGTAAAGCCCCTACTTATGTAAAAAGTCCGTACCATAGGCTTTTATGTAAATTGGTTTTTTTACTTAACTCGAAGCACACCCAAAGGAACAATGAATTTTTACATAACTCAAAGCAACCCCATGGGGAAAAAATGAATTTTTGAGTTAACTCGAAGCAAACCCATAGGAAACTGATTATTTATGTAAATTGGAGCAACCTCATAGGAAAAATGAATTTTTTACATAACTCGAAGCAACCCCATAGGGATTTATTACTCCTACTACTTACTTTATTACCAAAATTGTGTTATTATTTATTTATTATTTATTTATTTAGTCTTATTGCTATGCCACTCTCCTCACGAATGACTCAGGGCAGCTAACAGTGTTATGTAAATTGGGTCATTTATGTAAAACGGGGCATGGTTTTAGTGCAAAAATCATTATGTAAGTCGAATTTTATGCAACAGTAGAGAAATAGGGACTGCTTGGGTGGGAAGGTAACCGCATTCCATATGCTCCGGCGTTTAGTCATGCCTGCCACATGAGCACAAAAATGTCTACAGACGCTGACAGCCATGGCTCTTTGGCCGTAAACAGAGATGAACACTGCACCCTAGAGCCAGATACGACTGGTTTACGAGCAAGGGCAGCTTTACCTTACCTCATAGAGCAGTTGAGATGATAAAATAAGAGGAGAAGGGATGATATCTTGAGAAAGAGTTGTTTGCGCCTGGGTTGTTTGTGGTTGTGACAATTATTTATTTTTAAAGCAAAGAGAGAGAGAGTGTTACACTTTTGTTCAAGGTAATTTCAGCATTAAAGAACTAAACCCTTCAAATTCCAGCTTCATTTTAACACTCTTCTGGCAGGAATATTTTCTTTCAGGGAAGATGAAAAGCAAGCGAATACAGATGCTCATGTACTAGCTATTAAAGAAGAAAACAACCTCTTGCTCAGTTACTAGAAAACAATGGCTGAGCCATTACCCCATTCTCTTTCTTCATTTCTTCCCTCTGTGTGTGTGTGTGTGTGTTTTGCAGAAATATAATAGGAACATAATAATGATGTGGTGGCAAGGAATTAATATCGGATCCCATTCTTTGGGTGGGAAGTGCTGCATTGTGCCAAGAATGAAAATACACATCAAGTTCTCAACCCTAGCCTAGATGTTTTTTGGAAGCTGCATCTGGAACAAAAGCAACATGAAGATTACTGTTCGTGAAAAGAAAAACTAAAAAAGAGACGGAATATAAACAGAAGGAGAGCTGGCAGCAACGGTTGATCTAGGAAGATGTCAGAGTTTCCAAGGAATTTTGGCTAACATCAGGTTCAAAGACAATCTTCAAGGCTTTGCTTCAGGCCAAAGATCTGAGCCAACCAGGAAAAAAAAAGGAGAATTTCAAACCTTACAACCACCCTGCTGTGTAGAACAATGTTATTATCCTGAGACTGGAACCAGCAAACCAACATCTAGGAAACAGACGTTTGTTGTTTTCTAAGGATATTTTTGAAGTGACTGTGGTGCTGAGATGATAGTTGAGCTAAGTTTAACCACATGCCGCTAAGCATCTGCTCTATTGCTAATTTGTTCTTCTGCTAAATATACAAGTTTGGCTAACCAGACGTCGTGATGTAGACCATACTGCCAGCAATGTCAATCATCAGATGATTAACTGACAACCCTGAGGACTAACAGCCTTGGGTGGAGAAGTCCATAAGGAAGGGTGAGGGTCCCTACGTGGAGTCAATCCCACTTAAATCCATCTTGATGGAGGGCAGCAGCTTCATCAATCCTGGCCTGGGGCTGAGGAGGACTTTGCGTGCCAAAAGGGCTCAGGACTAGAAAGAGACTCCTAGAACTAGATCACAATCTTCACGGCCGAAAGTCACATTCCCTTTAGGTAAATGTCAAGGTGGCCCTTGGTCGAAAGCCAGTCGTATCCAACTCTAGGGTTCAGTGCTCATCTCCATTTAGGAAGTTCTCGATCCATGCACTGCTGAAGCCTAGCTTGTAAGATCTTGAGCATGACCTTGCTAGCCCGTGAGCCAGCGCTAGTATGCATGTGCATACGTTTCTGTGGTCATGTGGCATGCATGACTAGACACCTTAGTGCACAGAATGGCAAGGTATCTAGCAGTGGCATGATCTTAAATATGGAATGAAGAGCCTTTTATGTTACAAAAGACCTGCTGGAGGCGGTGGAGATGGAAATGGTTCACACTGATCAGTTGACCTGGATCATCACAGATGCTCACTTTGCTAGACTTTTCCCCCCCAGAAACGTCTATCCAGGGATGGTATGTATTCTGTATTTTAAAAGGTACCAACGCCACCCAGTTTGGCTCCTGATACTATATACAGTCCTCCCCTTCCCAAAACCTATGCCATCCTTTAATAAGATTGCTAAAGGAGTCCATTTATCTCAGCTCAAATGCCTGGCCAGCTCATTTAAGCACACAATATCTGACCTTTTCAGGTATGCCCCCTCCAGCAATGGAAGAGTGACTTGAATTTACTACAAAACCTGGGGAAATGCAGTGCTCAGTGAAATATATTGTCTCCTTCGCTCTCACTTTTTCCCCTTCCCTCCCTGTCACCACCGGAGCTGGATCTGAGAAGCCAGGTAACAACTCACATCTTTCATTTGCCATTTAGAAGGAGGAATGAAGGTGTCCTCCACTTCCAAAGTGCCCTATTTCACTGCTCGACCAGACACACATTGGTGATTGGAATCACAGCCTGGGAAGTGTATTTGGAGGCATTGCTGACTGCGAAAACAGATGAATTGCCACCTCCCTTGAGATGCGCAGACTGTGATGGCTTAGCGGTTAATGCTCTGAACTTGATGACTGGAAGGTCAGCAGTTTGAGACCCGAGTGCTGCAAGGCGGACTGAGCTCCTGTCTCTGCCTCAGCTCCTGCCAACCTAGCAGTTTGAAAGCAAGAAATTGCAAGTGGATGAATAGATACCACAGTGTTCCATGCACTCCAGTGTCTAGTCCTGCATGCCGCATGACCATGGGAACATTTGCAGATGCAGACAGAGCTGGCTCTTTTTGGCTATACACAGAGATGAGCACCAAGCCCTAGAGTCAGATACGACTGGGATTCAAAGGTAAAGATCTCCCATGCCCAAAAGCCAGTTGTATACAACTCTAGGCTTCAGTGCTCATCTCCATTTACAGCCACAGAGCCAGCACTGTCTATGTCTGCAGACATTAGCATGGACATTTGGCAAGCATGACTAAACACTAGGACCACACGGAATGCTGTTACCTTTCCCACAGAAGTGGTACCTCTTCCTCTACTTGAAATTTCTTGCTTTTGAACTGCTAGGATGGCAAGAGCTGAGACAGACAACAGGAGCTCACTCTGTCACACAGCACTTGGGTTGCAAAATGCTGACCTTTTGGCCGTCAGGTCATCGGAGTCAATCACAAAGCCACCACAGCCCTTTTAGATGTCAGATACTGCACCTCTAAAAACCATCGAAGATCTAACCAAGACACATGGACAGGCCCAGAAGTTTGGAAGACAACCCTCAGCTATGCCGCAAGACCTACCTGTCAGTGCTACTTATATCAGATCAGCCACATGAATAATCTATACTCCTTTTACTCCCTAAACTCCTGAGCCCAAACTAATCAGGTCAATGTGTTTTCAGGGCAGGACAACTCTGATGAGGCCATAATCTAATTAAGTCTCCATGTCACTATCAGGTATGCCATCTTCTTCCTCTGAAAAGTTACTGAAAGGGGGGGGGGGAAATAAGCGACTGCTAGCTTGTCATAATTAACATGCAGCAGCGGAGAGCCGGCACAGTTATAATAACTTGGAAGTCAATAATTCATAAGCCATAATGCATTATTAATCAATTATCGAGGCCCAAATTACATTTAATGAGATTAAGCTGATTGGAGAGCTAAGCTGTTTGAAACGTATTGATTTAATCAATGTGCTTAATTAAACAGTGTACATCTTCCCTCGTGATCATTAGTTCACAACACCCTGCAAAAAGTGGACATATGCTCACTTCTTCCTCGCTGGTCTTAATTGGGAAGGGAGTGACATTTATTTAAAGGGAAAAGAGCCTTCTTTGAAATTAGACAGACAGACACAGATAGATAGATAGATAGATAGATAGATAGATAGATAGATAGATAGATAGATAGATAGATAGAGAGATAGAGAGATAGAGAGATAGAGAGATAGATAGAGATGGATGGATGGATGGATTGGATGGATGGATGGATGGATGGATGGATGGATGGATGGATGGATGGATGGATGGAAAGGGGGATGGATAGATGGATGGATGGATGGAGAGGGGGGATGTATGGATGGAGATGTATGGGGAGATAGACAGACAGAGGTAGAGGTAGAGGTAGAGGTAGAGGTAGAGGTAGAGGTAGAGGTAGAGGTAGAGGTAGAGGTAGAGGTAGAGGTAGAGGTAGAGGTAGAGGTAGAGGTAGAGGTAGAGGTAGAGGTAGAGGTAGAGGTAGAGGTAGAGGTAGAGGTAGAGGTAGAGGTAGAGATGGATGGATGGATGGATGGATATATGAGTGTACATGAATCCAGCTTACAATGGCAGTGTAAAAGGAAACATCCAATGGAAATTGCCAGCATCCTCCCTACATATCAATTGAACATGAGTTACCCTATGAAATCTGTTGTCGCCACTTCCTTGGGATCAGGGAATCAACTCTGGGATCAAAGATAAAAGGTAGCAACTTGATACTTCGGAAAGCATTCACAAAAATCTTGCAAATGATCTTGGCTCAGCAATGGCTTCATATCCCACAGGCTAAAGCACAAACTAACCCAGCATCTCTACTTAACCTGGGTGTTTATTATTTAACTCTCCGGTGGCTCAATTTCTCCCAATGGTGCAGTTTTTAAGCTATATATAAGATGTACTCAGAACACAATGCATAACAAAAATCGGATACTTGTCATAGCAGAGCCACCCAACGGAAGAGCCAACTGCACAATCTTGGTTGACTTTCCAATGGCGTTGACTTGGGCAGACTGGAGCCGGGAGCAAGGATGTAAAATCCACCCCATTCGCTCCCTCGAAAATTCAACCTATTTAGAAAAAGGCAGACAAGGAACACCTTGCCGCTCTCTGTGATGGTGATTTATTCTGCAACCCTCTCCTTGAGACAGAATGACATTTCGATGAGCAGGTTCATGTAGCTTGAACAGCCGATCCCTATCTTTAGAATGAGAAAAGGAGTCGGTTGTTGGGATGCATAAAACATGCCGGTCTCCATAAGTTCATGCATAGGAGATGATTCCCGAGCAGGTGGCGTCCCTTTCTCTTTCCCCACGTTCTGCTAGTGATAAGTAATATGCAATTATTGAGGAAGCCAAGAAGAAATAAGAGCAAACATAGACAGCCCAGCAGTGAGGACTGTAAACCACAGAAAATATCTGTAAAGCAGCAACATGCATCATGGGAGACAGCTGATTCTTCTTCTTCTTCTGTGTCTAGGCCAGGTGTGAAACTGCCCGAAAGAAGGCACCTTTTGGTGAGTTCATTCTGCAGTTCATTTCACCTGACGTAGTGTGAGAAAGGTTAGCTGGCAACACAAGGTTGTCGTTACCAGGGTACACCTGATTGTGGTTCAAAAATATCACACTCTTAGAGGAGGCTCGTTCTGTGTACTTTGGAGAATCTGATGGTAGGAACATAGACACCTTACCCTACTGGTGGTAGAAACATTCACTAAACCCCTTGCCCTTTATTGATCTTGGTTGTTTGAACATGAAGAGACACCTGCTAACACCAGCTTACAAATCCCCAGATTAAGCCTACTAACATCCTTCAGAGATATAGAAACTGACTAGCCTCTCTCCTCAGGATAGTAAGGATTCTGGGCTGCAGTGGCTGAGTGGTTAAGAAGCTCACCTTGTTAGCTGGAAGGATGGCAAGTCGGCAGTTCAAGACCCAGATCCTGCATGAAGGAATGAGCTCCCAGCTCTGTCCCAGCTCTTGGGGACATGAAAGGAGTATCATCTGGCCATCCCCAGAGTGGAGTTTCTCCAGAAAAAATCCTTTCAAATCAGAATAATTTCTGACGTGAAATTATATCTATAATAAAGATTCCTCAAGGACAGAGGGATATATAAGGTATAAGCCCTTGCTAACAACTAGGCATCTGGGGGACCAAATCCAAGCCCAAGGAAGAAAGACTACCAAGCTTCTATCTCACCCTATTACCGTATATGCTGGGGTACAAGACGACTGGACATATAAGACGACCCCCCAACATTTCCACTCAAAATATAGAGTTTATTATATACTCGCTGTATAAGACTACCCCCTCTTCCGCACACCTTCCACACACCAAATAAAACGTAAAAGAACATCAGATTTGATTTCAACATGTTAATTTATATTCAAATGCTTATGACAGGCAGAAAAACTGTCACAAGGCTGTATGTTATCAAACATGTACAGTAAACATAAAACAGTGCAAGTTTATTAAACGTAATTCACCAAAGACAATTCACTAAAGCTGAATGGAACAATAAACCTATGGGAGCTGCCATGCTGGTTGTTTTCTAATCTGTTAACCAAACTGGAACTGTCAATGACAGAAGGAAGATAACAAATAGAGGGAGAGAGCAAGTGCCAGGCAAGTCCCTTGCAAGTTTGATGGCATGACAGTTTCCCTTCAAACTCCTGTTTGCCATCTGATATTAAAAGTTGTTATCCGATCCATCCCCTAGGACCTTAACATTATTCAATGCAATTCTCCTCCCCAGATTGCTTAACGTTATGCGATTTAAGCGTTATCTGAGGCAAACGTTATCCAAGGTAAATGTTATCCAAGGTATTACTGTAATTTAATCAACTGAAGTGCACCCGGTGTACAAGACAGCCCCCCCACTTGGAGGCATGTTTTTCAGGGGTAAAAAGCTGCCTTATACACCAGCACATATGGTACCTGTTATGCTGAGATAAGAGATGCTAAGTAAAGGTAAAGGTCTCCATGCTTGAAAGTCAGCCATATCTCACTCTAATGGGTGGTGCTTATCTCTGTTTACAGCCAAGGAGCCAGCACTGTCTGTGTCTGAAGCATTTTTAGACAGCTGCCTCCATCATGCTTAACCACTACCTGCCTTGACTAAGGAGCTGTAGACCTAGACTTCTATGATGACCCCAGTTTTCCTCTCTGCTTTAAGCAGCCAGAAGGTAAGGCTCATTTCTGCTCAACCATGTGCTCTAACAGACGTGTTGTCTTGTTCAAAATTTTGAGGTGGTCGCGGACACTGAGGCTGAATTTCCTGGCAGAGCAGGCAAAATCAGCCTAATAGAATGCAGAAGGACGAAAGGCTTCAAGGACTTACAGAACTGTTCCAGGTCGTTGGCGCTTTCGGACGGAGGCATAGCAGTGATGGTGAGGAGAGGGCAGGGGTTTCCTCCAAGGGTGTGGCAAAGTGTTTGTCTCCTAAAATAGACTTTCTTTCTGCTCCTGGTTTGTTCTAGGATGTCCAGATGGGACTGGAAAAAAGGTAAAGCAAATATATATTTTAAAAATCAGAACATATCAATAAGAACCATCTTCCATCCAATCCCGCATTTCGCTGAAGGTGAGTGACGTTAATGATACATTGAAGTAAGGGTGTGAACCTTTGCCCATCTCAAACCAACACATGGCAATGAGATAACATACATTTGTTCCCCTCATCAGCAAAATGGCAAGATATGTTCTGCAGACCCCTATAAGAGCACTTTGCTCCTGGAAAGATATTTCCCAAAACTGTAAAATCTACCACATTGTTGGAGGGACCTTGGAATTCAGAAGCACTGAATGGGTTGTTTGTATCTCTTCATTAACCAGCCAAATTTTCTATGCCTTTTATATGAAATAAAGCACACACACAAATGGAAAAGACATTGTACAGTGGAACCTCAGCTAACAAATGGCTTGGTTAACATAAAAATTGCAAAACAAAAGGAAATCTATAGAAAATAGTGGCTCAATTTACAGATCTCTTCCCCCCCCCCCCAAGAATGGATTAATTGGTTTTCAATGAAATTCTATGGGAAACCATGTTTTGGTTAAAGTGTTTTTTGTTTTCAATGCATTCCTATGGGAAATTCTGTTACAGTAATTTTCACTGTAAGAAACATCCCGGAAAATGCATTCATTATGTTAAACGAGGTTCCACTGTAATTGTGCACAGGGTTTAGCTGATAAGAGTCGAGGACAGGGCATTTTGGAGAGTTCTCATTCATTTGTTGTTCAGTTGCACAGTTGATTCTGACTCTTTGTGACCCCATGGACCATCTCCTGCCAGGCACCTCTGTCCTCCACCATCTTCCTCAACACACTCAGCTCTGTGCCCATTGCGTCTACAATACCATATAGCCATCTTATCTTTGACTGTCCCTTTCTTCTTTTGCCCTCCACCTTTCCCAATCCTCTCTTCTCATTTGATGTCCAAAGTACTTTCACTTCATATTTACTATTTGACCTTCTAAGGAGCGGTCAGGGTTGATTTCTTCTAGGATTAACCTATTTGTTCTCCTGGCTGTCCAGGGGACTCTCAAAACTCTCCTCCAACACCACATTTCAAAGGCATTTATTTCATGGCTGCAATCACTATCTGCAGTGATCTTAGATCCCAAGAAAGTAAAATCTGTCAGTGCTTCTACTTCTTCCCCATCTATTTTCCAGGGACTGAGAGGGCCTGTTGCCATTATCTTGGTTTTCTTGATATTAAGTCTCAAGCCAGCTTTTGCGCTTTCATCTTTCAAGCTAATCAGGAGCTTCTTTAAGTCCTCTTCACTTTCTGCCATTATGGTGGTATCATCTGCATATCTCAAGTTGTTGATGTTTCTCCCAACAATTTTGATCCCAATTTTTATTCATGGAGTTGCCATTAGTCAGGAGTAAATAAATTTCTTGTTAGAAATTACTCTGGGTTGAAAAGATTTTTGGTGGAGAAACTTCACTTAGGGGATGTCCAAATGAGGCTCCTTTCATGTCCCCAAGATCCGTAGTGAAGCACTCAGGTATCAAACCCCGACCTTCCGGTCTTCAAAGTCAGCATCTTAACCATGAAGCCACTGCAGTAACTTTGGCATGTATGAACAAGTCCCATGTAGTTTCAATGACTTTTGAAGCCAAAATACAACAATCTAGAATCCTCTGCACTTACACAGGAAACAATGCTGAAACATCAGGAATTATTTTTACTTGTGATTCCTAACTAAATGCATTTCTCTGCTCCTCACAGCAATGGAAGCTTCTTTGTGTGGTCTCCTCTCTACTCGTATAGCTGTGCAGTAAATACGTCTGATGTTATTAAATGAACATCAGATTATCATCAGTTTTTCCAAATCACCATTTCCATATGGGCTTTTATCATCTTTTCAAATACATTGTACAGGTAATTGAGCCCTTAAATTACTAAACCACTTTGAACTCATTACCGGACTGCAGAAAAAGAGGGTGGAAAAGGGGGAGAAACACGTATATGTTTCGTAGAGACATATGCTGAAACATAAAACCTAATGATGGGCATTCACAAGATGAATTTTTGTTCATCATCCAGCCTGCAAAAAAATAAAATAAAAATGAATTGTTTTCCCTTGGCAAAAAGTTAGACCTTCCATGAGAAAGTTGAGAATTATTTTAGTTGATCTGATCAAAGTTACCACTGAATGAAGGTCCATTGCAAACACGATTTGGCCATCAAAAAAACACAAGTGGTTGTTTGCACCTTCATGTGTGCAGAGGAGATACACCCAATTCACCTTAAATAATAAAGGTCTCTCTTGCTCAAAAGCCAGTCGTGTCTGGCTCTAGGGGGCAGTGCTCACCTCCATTTACAGCCTAATTGCAATCACTGTCTGTGTCTGCAGACGTTTCCATGGTCATGTGACAGGCATGACTAGACACCTGAGTGCACAAAATGGTGTTACCTTTCCCACCAAAGTGGTACCTATTTATCTACCTGCAATTCTCGCTTTTGAACAGCTAGGTTGGCAGGAGCTGGGACAGAGACAGAAGCTCACTCCATCATGCAGCACTCAGACCTCAAATTGCTGACCTGCAGTCCTTCCAGTCATCAAGCTCAGCATCTTCACCACTAAAACATGTTTCAGGAGCATTTCAGCAACATCACAAAATAACCCCCTTTATTATTTTTCTTATTTTTGGCCATGTGTACTTCCTTCTCCTCCTCCTCCTCCCCCTCCTCCTCCTCCTCTTCCTTCCATCTCCTGATCAAACCCTGGGCTGCAAAAATGAGGCCACTTTCTTTGCTTTGTCATTGCCCAAACACAAGTCCTCTTGGCTGCATGTCTCTGGCAGCAATCGGCAGACCAATAAATGAATCGCATCGTGTATCTCTCCACGTTCACACCATGTGTTGTCATTCATCAGCGTCCCCCACTTGATTATGTTGGTCTTGCATTTAGGGACCCCAACCCTCAGCCTCTTTAGTGTCCTCCAGGAGACATAGGGGAGATTGAGATCTTCAGCTAGATCCACCTTCAATGTTGTTCTTATCCCAGCGAGCTCCTTCTTCCATCTTCATTTACAATGGCCAATCTCAATCTCACTCACTACCCTGTGTAGATTTCTTTCCCACCCATTGATGAGAGTCCCAAATTTGATTGGGTAGAATAAATCGGGGTACCATTCCACCAATTTTATCATCTTGATTGGCTTGCAACAAATGCAGGAAGAAGCATTTTATCCACACTCTGTTTATTCAGTCTACCTCACCAAGCGATATCATCCATTACAACACACAACATAATTGCAAGAGAAGAAAGGCAACTAATAATATTAACACAAAGCTCTCATGCTCTGTGGAATGCAGGCTAGTTGACGGCAGTACTGATAAATCAAAATCTTGTTGTGTTGAATCAGAAACTGTAGCAGCTGTTGTTTACCTGTCATGCAGGGACAAAGAAAATGGTGTCTCCTATACAGTAGTAAAATAAGATGCTATCTAGTTTGGCTGTAAATACAGCTTGATAAATTACAGTATGTTTGTTCCTCAATGAGACACTTTGATTGTGTATTTTAAAACCCTGTTTCTCTATTCTGTGTTCCTGGTGAAAGGGAGATAAATAGAACACTTTCACCCACTCCAGGTCACTGTAATCTGTACAAAATATGCCTAGTGTTCTTTCCCTTTGAGGAGGAAAGAATGCACACAAGAGCAGAAAGACTGGTTGATTTTGAAGAAAGATGCAAGCAACCCATCCAGTGTTTAAGATTCAAAGACAAGGCAAGGGGCCATTCTCTGCAATTTGCTCAGTTTATTCAAAATAGCCTATTTGTAAAATAGGCACTTTTGTGCAAAACAGGCAGTTTGGCTCAAAATGCCATCCATGGAAGTGCAAGACACTACCAATCATGTCAGTAAATTCCATGTCATCCTCACCTATGTATGTATGGACAAGATATCACACCTACTTTGTACAAAGTTAGAACATCTGTGTGTAGACTGCCAATGGCTTTCTAGATTTTCAAATAAGAGTCTTTCCTAGCCCTGCCTAGGGAAAAGAGCTAACTAAGGACCCAATCTTGAAGGATTTAATTAATATCTAGGGTATTCATACCCCATCCTGCATTACAAGATCTCATGAAGTACAACAAGAACCATATAAAATAATTCCAGAAGTTTAAAATATATGTTATTATATTTATAATTTGAACAATTTAAAACTCATAATACAGTACAAGGTAAACAATTTAAAACATTTAAAATGTTGAAACTATGTACATTACAAGATCTTCACAACCTGTTTCAGACTATGATCCTTAAGCCCCCAAAAGGTTCTGGTGAACAGTCTTATTTTGACTTGGCATCCAAATGGAATTGATGTCTGAGCCAAATGAGTTTTCAACACAAAGGCCTTCCACAACCAGGTGTCCTGGGGAAGAAAACTCTCCCCTGTAAGTGTTGTGGCCCTGGAGCCCCTGGAGCTCAGGTCCGATGAGGAGGACTTCCTGCACCTGGAACCTGGGTCCAATGAGGAAGACTTTCTGCCAGCATCTCAGTCCAGCATAGAGCTGCCTCCTGTGGATCAAGTTGATCAAGACTTGACAGGAGCACATACTGAGGCACCAACTGTCAGTGGAGAGGAGGTGAAGCAGAGCACATCAGAAAGATGCAGGAGGCAGCTGAGAAATGAGCTACAAGTGCAAAGGAGAAAAGCAAGGGCTCATTTACAATGACCACACCCAGCTGCGAGCCCTGAGCCTGAACCTTCCTAAGCAGACACGCATGCCACCACAAATTTGTCAGAACAATCTGTGTTCATGCTGACTCCACGTCACTCTGACCTGAACTTCTTGCCTGATTGTTGTTGTTGTTCAGTCGCACAGTCGATTCCGACCCTCTGCGACCCCATGGACCACTGTCCTCCAGGCACTCCTGACCTCCACCATCCCCCTCAACTCACTCAGCTCTGTGCCCATTATCTCCACAATACCATCCAGCCATCTCATTTTGGGCCGTCCCCTTCTTCTTTTGCCCTCGACCCTTCCCAGCATCAAGGCTTTCTCAAGTGAGTCCTCTCTTCTCATTTGATGTCCAAAGTACCTTAGCTTCATCTTTACTATTTGACCTTCTAAGTAGCAGTCAGGTTTGATTTCTTCTAAGATTGACCTATTTGTTCTCCTCGCTGTCCAGGGTACTCTCAAAACTCTCCTCTAACACCACATCTCAAAGGCGTCCATTTTTCTGCGTTCCGCTTTCCTAATGGTCCAGCTCTCACAACCATACATTGCCACAGGGAATACCATTGCCCTGACTATGCGAATCTTTGTTTGCAATTTAATGTCTCTACTTTTCACTATGCTCCCCAGATTTCTCATTGCTTGCCTCCCGAGAATCAGTCCCCTTTTTATTTCATGGCTGCAATCACCATCTGCAGTGAGCTTTGATCCTAGGAAAGTAAAGTCTGTAACTGCTTCTACTACTTCCCCATCTATTTTTCAGGGACTGATAGGGCCTGTTGCCATGATCTTGGTTTTCTTGATATTTAGCCTGATTACTGACCCTGGATCTTGTACTCACTGCCTGGAAACTCAACTCCTCTTCTGGATCAACCTTCTGTCTCAGTTCTCTAATGACCGGCTTCTGAACTTGACTCTTCCTAACTAACGACTCTGCCTTATCCTTTAGACTGTAGTAAGACTCTGCCTCTTGTCCTTACTCCATGTGCAGTGGCTGTCAGCCAGCCTGCTCTCCCATGTGGGGTGGGCCCCAACAGTAACCCACATAATGTATTATTCCCATTGATGGAATATGGAGGAGACGTCCCAAGTAGGTCTGAATGATTGTTTCGAGGAGAAGATGGGCTGAGGAAGAGAGGTGTCCACTAAACTGAGCTTAGTGGAAATAAACTGAGATATACATGTACTCATGGTGTGCTGTCAAGTCAATGGCAACTTATGAAGACCCTTTCTAGGGTTTTCTAGGTAGAGAATATTCAGAAGTGGTTTTACCATTCCCGTCCTTTGGGGGGAGCTCTTGGGACTGTGCAGCTTGCCCAGGGCTACATGGGGTGGCTATTTTCCCAGGAAGCACAGAGGAAGAATGAAACTCCCAAACACAAGACCCAAACCACTGAGCTATCCAGTCAGCAAACTGAGATATAAACAGAAGTAATAAATAGTTTTAAAATAGATCCATTTTGTAAAGGCCAAGATCAACTGGTTTCAAAACATGAGCCCTGTAGTTTATACATGAGGTTGAGCTTCCTGACCAGAGTAAAGCAATGGAATTTGCTTGACTATTAAATCACTGCCACTTGGCCGAATGGGATTACTGTAGCTGAGACTATCAACTTGATTTCGGATCTTCCTCTCTCCATACATGTCAGTAATTTGAGCATTGGTTAAAATATGATAATTCTCCTGAAAAACACTACTTAGACTATGCCAAGACCTATCGAGAAACACTTGAGGAAAATGATTTTACCATCATGGCAGAATAGGTGTAAGGATAATGGTACGCCAGGTAGCAGACATCTTCCTGATGAGGAAAAACAATGGTGAAGGTCAAGGTATAGCACCATTTTCCCCGGGGCCCTCCTGCTGCTGCAGCTGCTCCACAGTTTTGGTAATGGTTTCTGATAGAAAAGAAAGAAAAAAGAGGAGATAAAGAGGTGACCATCACTAGGTCTTTGCTTTATCATTCAAAACCAAATAACAAGGGCATTAATGGCCCAAGAACTTCAGCCAGCATCTTATGGAGCTTATGCTGAGCAGAAAGTCCTGGCAATGCATGAACACCTCAATCTAGCCGAGGTTTGGACAGGTAATGAAATTGTTAATTTCAGTCCTGGGGCTGTGGTGGCTTGGTGGTTAAGAAGCTTGCCTTGTCAGCTGGGAGGCCGGCAAGTCTGCAGTTCGAGACCCGGGTATTGCATGACAGATTGGGCACCCATCTCTGTCCCAGCTCCTGCCAACCGAGCAGATCAAAAGCAAGAAATTTCAAGTACATAAATAGGGACAACTTTGGTGGGAAGTGATCTTATGGGCATGAAAGGAACCTCATTTGGGCATCCTGTGAGCAGAGTTTCTCCAGAAAAAAATCCTTTCAACCCAGAATAATTTCTGACATGATATTTATTATTATTATTATTATTATTATTATTATTATTATTATTATTATTATTATTATTATTATTATTATTATTATTATTATTATTATTATCGTCATCGTCATCGTCATCGTCATCGTCATCGTCATCGTCATCGTCATCGTCATCGTCCTGAATCTGATCCTGGTAGAAAGCTGCAATACCACTGTTACAGTGGTGGGCATCAGCAGGTTCACACCGGTTCATCAGAATTGGTAGTAGAAATTCTGGCTGGCCCCACCTCATCCAAGTTTTGAAATAAAGTAGTCCTAATTTGGGTGCAGCTCAGGGCTTTCCTCCTGGCAACGCCTACCATGCCACGCCCACAGTGTGGTAGTAAACATTTTTGGAGCCCACCACTGCACTGTTAACAATGTCAAGTTTGTTTTGTTTCTCTTTACTCACACACAGAGACAGACATGCAGTAAACAGTCAAATTGTAAGGCTCAACTTTGAGTGATCTTATTTAAAAGAAAGAAGAAAACAGCCTGAGAGAGGAGAGTAAAATATTCCCCTCTTAGATTGAGATGAATTTCAAATTTGTCCCTTGCACCCAAAAGTACATTTGAGACTATAATTTTCCCCATTGAGAAGGTGCGATACCCTGGGCTAGATTGTCCTGTTTTGGAGGATCATGTGATGCCCTCCCTCCCAATGCACATACTTTTTGACAAATGTTATCATCAATATTGCATTAAAATGTAAAATACAACAAGAGACCAAGACATGCAATTTCAGCTGCCAACAAATTGTTTGTTTCCCCGGTGATGGTGTTTTATTCAGAGGGAGTGAAACTTCACAATAATTATTCTCGCTGAGTCCTAAGGGTTGATCATTACTTCTTTCGAAACCGATAGGGAACAATTTGTTTCCTAAAATGAAAGAAACTGGTGGGGAAACATTTTCCCTGCTCACATGGCTGTCGCTGCCTAATAGACAGAGAGAGAGAGAGAAAGATTCATCTCTACAACTCGACTGAAGAAACAGATTGTAATCCTTGAAAGAGCACGTTGAAAACAAACTTGTTAGTCATAAAGGCATCACAATACGTTTGCTTCTGGTCTTGTGTTCTCTGAAACTGCTACTCCTTAACTTGGAAGTTTTAAGCCAAGTCCATGAAATATTTATTTATTTATTTATTTAAATTTATATTGCCACCCACTGCTAGACCATGGCATCTTCTCCCTCAGGCCGTTGTTGTGGGCCCAGAGGAGGGGGCGATGTTCTCAGCCACTGCTAGGCCTTGGGATCTTCCAACACCAGCTTTGTAGGAAAAGTGTCTTCTTTCATTTCAGGTCAGACCTTAATCTGCCAAAATGAAGCCACCTTCTTGGCTTTGACACTGACCAAACTTATGTCCTCATCGGTACAAGTTTCCAGTAGTAAACAGTAGACCAGCAAATGAGCTGGATTCTGTATCTCTCCATATTCGCACAACATGCTTTTCTCTGCCAGGACCTTGATCATGTTGGTCTTGCATTTAGGGACTCCAACCCTCAGCCTATTCAGGCTCTTCCAAGTGACTTAGGGGAGGTTGAGATCTTCAGCTATCTCCACCTTTAATGTTATTCCTTATCCAGTGAGCTCCTTCCTCCATCTTCTAATTTGGTTTTGCTCATTTGGGTCTCCAGATGAGACAGAACACTGTAGTGTATTGTGTGCAGTGGCTTTAATGTCTGGACGTGACCTTTCTTCTGCCCCAATATTCAATGACTATGGGTAGAGGCATTTGTACATGTGTGACATACATCCTATTTGTTTATGAACTACAGCAGGAAATCCACCCTGTCTGTCTTAATTTGTTGTTTTGAAATGTTTACACAAGAGCAATTCCACCATCTCATCACAAGAACCCATCCTGGTCTCAGAGTTTTGTCCCTGAAATCTTATGGGATGGGCAACTGCTGCTATTCTTCATTGATGTTGGTTGTTGATTACTCTCCTTGTTGCTGCATCTTCTTCTTCCTCTCCCCTCCCCCTCTACATCTTTTGCTTCATTGTCATCCTCCCCCATGCCCAGAATGATGCAAAGCCAGGATCTTGTGGTGCCTGGGGTGCCAACACACTTTCCCTGCCATTTTGAAGCAGTAGCAAACCAGCTTCCTCCCCCAATCAGGGAGAATTTGTGTTTATGAGGAGCAATTTTGTATTTATAATGGCAACAGGCCCTATCAGTCCCTGGAAAATAGATGGGGAAGAAGTAGAAGCAGTGATGGATTTTACTTTCTTAGGATCCAAGATCACTGCAGATGGTGATTGTAGCCATGAAATAAAAAGGCAACTGATGCTTGGGAGACAAGTGATGAGAAACCTGGAGAACATAGTGAAAAGTAGAGACATCACATTGCAACCAAAAATCCGTATAGTCAAAGCAATGGTATTCCCTGTGGTAATGTATGGTTGTGAGAGGTGGACCATAAGGAAAGCTGAGCGGAGAAGAATAGATGCCTTTGAGATGTGGTGCTAGAGGATAATTTTGAGAGAACAAGTAGGTCAAACTTAAAAGAAATCAACCCCAACTGCTCCTTGGAAGGTCAAATATTGAAGATGAAGTTAAAGTACTTTGGACATCAAATGAGAAGAGAGGATTCACTAGAGAAAGCCTTGATGCTGGGAAAGGTCGAATGAAGAAGAAGGGGGCAGCAGAGAATGAGATAGCTAGATGGTATTGTTGATGCAATGGGCACAAAACTGGGTAGGCTGAGGAGGATGGTAGAGGATGGGGTGCCTGGCGTGCAATTGTCCATGGGGTTGTGAAGGGTCGGAATCGACTGTGCAACTGAACAACAAAAATATCATTCTTGAGGTTTTTGCAGGTGGTAATTCATTCCTTAGTTCCTTTGGCTTGACCTTGTGTGAGAAAGATTAGCTGGCAAAATAAAGTGGCCGTTGCCCGTGGTATGCCCGATTGTGGTTGAAAAATTTAATATGTACCCACAATCTTCAAGGAGGCTATTTCAGTGTAAGTAAAGGTTGACCTTGCTCGAAAGCCATTCGTATCCAACTCTAGGGTTTGGTGCTCATCTCCATTTATAGCCAAAAAGCCAGCAGACATTTCTGTGATTATGTGGTAGGTATGACCAGACGCCGGAGTGTATGGAATGCTGTTACCTTTCCTGCTGAAGCGGTACCTATTTATCCACTTGCAATTCCTTGCTTTGGAACTGCTAGGTTGGCAGAAGCTGGGACAGAGACTTTTTCTGTGTAGCCTGGTTCATTTGCTGGTCTTGATTCCTTCTCCCCCAACTGTGCATTTACCTGTGTGTAGTTTTCAAATGCATGTGGGGCAGGGAAGATACACAACCAGAGCTGTCAGCATGACAACATTAAATCATAAATTGCCACTACTCCATGGACAGTTCAGGAAAGGAAGCTCTTGGCAAATTCATCAAATTCTGGATGAAAAATTGGACGTTTCATACTTCTGTAGACAGGGTCTCTAATTAGAAAGAAAGTGGAACGTAACACAGCCTGATCCTACTGCTGCCTATAAGACCTGCTAATGTCATTCTCACTTTCTTCCCTTCCTCTCATGATCCCTAAGCTATTGGCCTTTCCGAAGGCACACACGCACTGGTAGTTAAGCATATTAATTTGAATAGCAAGGCTATTAGCATGCAGACTCTATTCGCTGTGCTTTTGAGTCACTTTATAATAGTCAAAAACCTAAAGCTAGTGATTTCTCCTTCAAACACTCGGCGCTGCTTCAAGCACAGTTGGCAGCACCAGTTAATTAATAATCATCATAATTATTATTGTTGCTATCATCATCACTTACTGAGGACATTGTTTTTCATGTTCAAAGTGCTTTACAAACGTTATTGAATTATTCTCACTCTCTCCGACTTCAGCAAAATTAGCTAGACCAGAAGGCAAAGACTTGGTGCTTTCATTATCCAAATTTCATTCAAGGGGAACTTGAGATCAAAGCAAGGAAAGCAAAACCTGGTTGGTAATCCGGGATGGGACTCTTTGGCAAAGGGGGACATCTCCATGGCTTGCTTTTGTGACATGAGAGCTTGTTGTACTGTGCTCAAAAGTTGTTAATTCAACCATCCTTGATTGTAGCTCACGTGAAGTAGACACATTATTATTATTTTTGTTCTCGTTGACTTAGCCAGGCCTTGATGAGAAATAGTACAATAATCAGAAATCATCAAGCCCCAGCACTGAGATTCTGGCTAAGGATTACTCTACAGTTTTCACAAAATGCCTCCCCCCGGGCTCTGTTCAAAAAAAGATGCAAACAACCTATCAAAAGCTTCCAAGATTTTTTAAGTATGCAAAACAAAATAGCTGACATTGCAGCTTTAGGCAACTGCTCAATTTCCGTAACAAAAAAAAGTGTTCTTGCTGCTGAAAGAACTCTAGTTAATAATGTTAGGAAATATTTCCCTATCATGGCTGGCAAGAGAAGCATGTCGTGGTTCCAAATCCTGGTGTGTGAGGATGAGAAAAGCAAAAGGTTTTGTGAACATCCAGCTAAGCTTTCAGGCTACTGGAGGGAATGTTGGGAGAAACTGGGCCAAGCCTTCATGGCAAACCAACTGCAGTGCACAATGTTGAAATTCATGAGTTCTCAGCCTGATCAGAGCCATAAGTTGGAACCTGCTATTTTGCTCCCCCAAAGAGTGCTGGGCTGAATATTACTTCATCTGACGCATGAGTGGTTCAGACGCAGTGGGCTGTGGTCCATGAACGCTCACGCCAAATAAAATTTTGCTAGCCTTGAAGGCATCGTTTATATATATTCTTCTATGCCAGACAACCCTTCCACCTCTTTTATTTTTTTTGCAAGAGAAGAAATAATTACACAGAACGGGTTTTTTCTAAAAAGAGATAAAACATGTTTGCCCTTTTGCAAAAAGAAGTTCCCATCTTGTTATGTCCGTGCTTTGAAGGGACAATTAAAACTGTGAATGCACAGCTGTATTTTCAGAAATATCCTCTCCTTTTCCAGCAAAACTGCATGACGCAAAGATTTTGGGCAGTGGAAAGTGCAGGGATGGTGCTGTTTGTCAAGAGCTGAGCCAAGATTTCTGAAAGAAGGCTTTCTCCTTAGACCACGAGTTCCAGGGGGCTCTTATCAAGGCATCTATGTTTACACTTCTGGCAGAACAATAGTGGATAAACCCAATACTGGAACATAAATTCCATTTTAAAATGCCATTCCTGACTCCTAGAAAGTAAGGAGGAAATGAAAGAAGAAATGGGCAGTTTCTGTGTCCAACACACACCCTTGGAACAGAGCTGATTTAGCAAAGGACACCAACAAGTTATTTAAGCCAACATAAAAGTGGGGGGTGAAAGGGGACAAGTCTACATCTGTAGTGCTCAAAGAAGAATGTCAACTACTCACCCATAAAATGTTTTGGAACTCCATACCTTACAAGGTACAGTATATGTAAAAGGAGAAGGCCAAAGACCAGGAGGCAGACCCAGAGGAAGGTGGAGAGATGACATGAAAGAAATATTACAAGGATGCCAGAAGTGTCAGAGCAAGAACTTTGCATCTCTCTCGACACCCAATGGGTTAAAAGAAGAAGCAAAAAAGAAGACCAAGAAAAGAAAAGTTCCACCTCTATTTACTAGCCAAGATCCAGCTGTCTTTGCAACCATGTGAAGGATGTTCAGCCACGAACTAGCAAGGAACCACAAAAGACAGTTTATGGATGTGCCATTGGGAATCCCTTGAGTTATGTCTTTAAATAATCAGTGGGAAAGGTATCACAAATGTAAAAAGTTTTCCAAGATTACCAGGGGCAAATTAGAGCATTTGACAATGGCAGTGTGGAGATCTTCTGTCAATTGGGTTTCGTCTTTTCCTTCATAACACTGCCTTTTAGATGACAGGCAATAAAATAGAGCGACAGGACCGCTCCGACTCCTTTGTGACATAAGAGTGTCTAATCATTTCAGTTATGCCTTCTCTCCCAAATCTCTCTATCTCACGAGATCAGGAAGGGTGAATGATGTGGAGCTGAGGGCCACCACATCTGTCTTCATGAGTGAGACATCCCAGTCACGCACACCCTCTCCCCGAAAGATGGATGTTCAGAGTGATCAAAGAGCATATGGTAGAGAGTTGTCTGTGACTTCCACTTCATACTGTCCTCAAGCTCAGAGGAGATGTTCCTGAACTGTGAGCTGAGATGCAGCTGATGCGCAGGAAGAAAATGGTGATGTGTCATACCCTAATTAAATAATGAAGAGCTGCCCTTTGGATACTGAACTGCTGACAGGCATAGTATACCATTCATTACAGGTGTACATATTGTTATTTTTCAGACTATAACTCCTGCTGACTGGAGGTGTGACTAGATACTGGATAGAATGCTGTTACCTGTAATGGCAGGAAATGTAACAGTGTTCCACGTGTGCTTTGGTGTCCTGCCACATGACCACAGAAATGCCTGCAGATGCAAATAGAACTGACTCTTTGGCTGTAAGCAGAGATGACTACTGCCCCCTAGAGTTGTACACAACTGGCTTTTGAGCAAGGGAGACATTTATCTTGACCTAGACCTCACACCTCCCCTTTATGGGTTTTGGTGGCTAAAAAGAAAGCATCAGCCACTTCAGAGAAGTACAAGTATGAAAAGGACAGAGACATCAGATCAAAGAGTCAGAGTCAGGAACAACCATGATTTCTCGTTAGATTAAGGGATGCATAGAAATAAGAAGACAACAGATGAACAAGATAACATTTCAGACTGCATCAGCATAAAATTCAGCACATTTCACACCCTGGAACAGAGGAAAGTGAGAAAGTAAGGCAGCCCTATCCGATCATCTGCAACCTATCCCTTTCCAGATTATGATTAAGAACTTAATTGCACTTTCACAGTTTAATCGTGCCAGTCAGCTGCTATTTAATCACCACACAATAACGGCCTTGTTAATGACATTAGAGTCCATTATGATGATAATCAGCCTATATAAGCCTTACATCTCTTACATCTGCTTGCTCCGGAGTCTATCAGGACTCCGAAACCCATATGGAAGAAACTAGAAGGAACAGAGCCTTGTGGGGAGGGGGAGAAGGGGGTCTCTCTGGCCAAACGGGTTGTTAGGTGGCTAAGAAAGAGACACTGGAGGGCAATGAGTATTCCCTGCTAAATGCTAGCTTCTAATAAGAACCTTAGGGAGACTTAAGCTTACTAAACACTTAAACTTCTTCTTTCTTGTCCAAGTCAGACTTTAAACTGCCAAAATGAAGCTACCTTCTTGGCTTTGTCATTGGCCAAACATAAACTGTCATCGGTACAAGTTTTTGGCAATAACCAGCAGACTAACAAACGAGCCGGATTCTGTGTCTCTCCACATTCACACAGTGTGTTGTTGTCTGCCAGTCCCGTCCCCCCCCCCACACACACACACACACTTGAGCATGTTGGTCTTACATTTAGGGACGCCAACCTTCAGCCTATTCAAGGTCCAACACTTCAACTCATACAGAATAATAATAAAACAGATGGGAATGAGATATTTGTCTGCAGGAAGAGCAGGGGTTTCAACAGGCTTCTAAAATGTAGAGAAGCCAACATTTCCCCAATCCTTAGGGAGCTGAAACGTAAATTTTGCTAATGAGGAACTTAAACTAACCTCTACCCCCACTCCAAACTGCCTGGCCCTATTCAGAAGTCTCAAATAGAGAGGAGGTAGTGTTGGCAAATCTGAAAGTTCAGGGAAGCTCAAGGTTATTTCCGGGGAAAGGTTGTTGACAAACTATGGTGGCAGCTCCATCTTTTTCCCCGGTGGGGAACCGGGAGGAATCTTGCTCTCCTAGGGTCCCATTTCCACTCCTTGGGTTCTTCAAATAGCCATGCTTCCTCTCTGTACCCCAATTATTTGGTGTGTTTTCCCCAACTCTTACACCATTTCCCTCTATTATAAACTCTCTTTCCCAAGGATTAACTGTGAGTAGAAATTGCCTTAGGCTAGAAACAAAGATGGCATTTTTCAGTGCACCAATTTTGCCTTTGGCCATTGGATCATCTGGTCTCCAAAGGATGTCCCCAAAATAGATTTCAACCTGCCATCTGATAGATGACTAAGAAGTCATGTTTGCAATCCCTGTATGCACTAGCATCAAAATAGGCATCCACTAGGAAATGCAGTGTTACGGCTCATGGTGTTGTGGATTTATGGGCTCAAGGACCTGCTACCTCCAGAACAGTAGGATCTAGGACATCCTGAACTGTTGTTCAAAGGAGATAATGGGACAGGGCAGAATGTAACTGGTGCTGCGAGATAGAAATCGATGGAGTAACTATGTTTAGCATAAGAAGGATATCCCAAACAACTCACGTAGAGCACACTTACTTGTAATAGCAGATATCATGCCCCACTCGAATCCAGTGAGGTCTGCCCTGGAGAGCTTCCTTCACTGAATACATGACCAGTTGCATGCCTACACAAAACAAAAGTGAGAAAAAGAAAAGAGATGTGACTTCTTTGGCTGTAAAATGGAAATGCAATAAAACAACTGTTATAAGATAGAAATGTTATAAGATAGAAGCAACAACTGTATAAGATAGAAATGATATTTTTAGAGGATATTGTGGAATTGTCACAAGTACCAATCTAAATGCAACCTTCTCCCCAAGTGAAATGGTGGTGAGTTTAAAGGACAACATGGCTGGCACAGCATTGATTGGCCAACTTTCTATGATGTCACCAAGAAAGCAGAGGATCTACCAATTAGTGCTATTTACAAGACACCATGAAACCTTTTGTCTGAGCCAAGTCCTGAAACTGTTTACTACTTTATGTGTCTTGCTTTTAATTAACAAGGTGGAAAAGCAAGAGAGCACAAATGCTGGTGTGTGTATTTGGAAAGCAACAAAAATGATGGCTAAGCTATAGTTAGATTGACTGCTGGGATTTCCTGTGATCTGAAATATGAAGTCAGCCAGACGTTTGCTAGGCTAGAAGGAACTATGTTGTCAGTTCTGTTTTTACCATATCTGTTGGCACCTTTTTGTTGTTCAGTCGCACAGTCAAGTCCTTTGCAACCCCATGTACCACTGCACGCTAGGCACCCCTATCCTCCACCATCCTCCACAGCCCACTCAGCAATATGCCCATTGCGACATCAGTGCCATGTACTGGTCCAACCAACTGCTATTTACTGCTTAGTTTTCTTGAAGGCAACTATTTAGACAGGAAAGAAGTTTTTGTTGGAAGCTCTTAACTTCATTTTGTTGCGAGAATACTTCCTCTGCAGCCTCCACATGGTGACTTCTCATACTAATGAGAAGGTTTGAAGAGGGAATAAAATAAAATTACTCTTTCTATAACCAAGAACCTTCTTGGGTTCATAAACATATGAGGAAGGACTCTCAATGTGCATCTCTTCACACTCTGCACTCTGGAGAGATAGAGAACAGATCCTTTCCTTCATCTTTATGATTATCTATCAGACATTCGATGAGTGCTATCATATCCTTTCAGGGCAGCTGTGTTAGCCACCCTGAGTCACTTCGCAAATAGGGCGGCATATAAATACGACTAATAAATAAATGAATAAATAATAAATAGTTTCATTTTCTTAAGGCTAAACATGTCCAGTTTCTTCAGTCTTTCTTCCTAGGGCTTGGTTTCCAATCCTCTTATTGTTGCACTTCTCTGTACATGCATCTCTTTTTAAAGTGTGGTGCACAGAATTAGACAATGTTGGTGAGATGGTTGGATAACTCAGTGGTTTAGGTCCCTGGCTTTGGAGCCCGAGGTTGGGAGTTCAATACCCCTCTGTACCTCCTTGGGGAAGAGCCAGCCTATGTAGTCCTGAGCAAGCTGCACAGTTTCAATCCCACCCACCCAGAAGATGGGAATGTAAACCACTCCTGTGTACTCTCTACCTAGGCAACCTTGGAAAGGGTTATCCTACATTGGAGCTTACATGACAACACATGCTTATGTTGGCGTCAACAAATTCGGGTCCTCTTAAAGTTGATGCATTGCAACTCCCAGCAGTCCTAGCTAGCAGAGCTAATTAAGACATGAGCAGAGTTGCCATCTGGCAAAGTCTGGAAAGCTAAAAGTTGCCAACCCTATCAAAAGTTGTGTGCTCTCTGTAGAAACTGAGTGCATGATTATCACCACTGGTGCTGGTAAGGAAAGAATAGTGGCTTCATGCAGAATCCTGAAATTTACCAAACCAATGTTCCCAGTGGTTCATAGTTCTATGCCTGGAATCCCATGGGTGGGATGGGGTGCACTGGGGTTGCTCCCCTAAGATGTATCCAATTTTTGTCCATAAGAATGAGGTTATGTGAGTTTTACATACAGAGAGAAGTACACAGATACATGAAAGGAAATTGGGAAAATTACTCAAGCTGCTCAACCCCACAGATCTTTCTTAAGTCCTATCATCACCCTACTAGTTCCCCAACTATCCTCACGTCACCTTTCCATTCTCTCTTATTTCCCCCTGAAAAGCAGAAAATAGAAGATAAAGGGGAAAGGTATCTTCTGCCCAGCATTCAAAATGCTTAGGTGGTAGTTCATAGGATGGCAGTTCCCTGAATGAATCAAACCCTACCGAAGCCATTCCACTGCATCATGGCCTTAGATAAACCGAACAAAAAATCCCACTACAATTACGGTATGTAATCTTTCCTTTCATGCCTTCTTCAGCATTGGCATTTGAACTGTCAACCCCTTAGGGCAGGGGCCCCTTTGTTTTGCTCATGTTGATTTTCCGAGCACAATTGTAGAAGGAGACATATATGTTGTAAAAAAAATTACGGACGATTCCTATGCTAGTTAATAGAGATATTCTCAGTTCATAATTCTGAATGTTCCCTCATCCTGCATGAATAATAATTATTCACTCTTGAGTTTTCAAATTTCCTACTCTCCGCGTCATCAAGTTTGATATTGTCATTTTCTTCCTTAGTTTCATTGGTGGGAAGACAAAGGAAGGATGAGATCAACCTTCGGCTGATAAATCTTCAATGGATTTTGAATCACTTATTGAACAGCCAGAAGAAAAGGCTTTTCACAATGCTGATTTCCAGTCTGGCCAGTTTTTCCTGCTGCAATAATAGAGTAGACCATACTACCAGCAACTCAACGCTGCTCGTCAGGTGGTAGTTAACTAACCTGACTACACTGAGGACTAGAGGTCTTGGGTGGCAAAGTCCACAAGGAAGGATGATGGTCCCCAAGGGGATTAAATCCCAATCGAACCCATCTTGAAGGAGAGCAGCAGCATCAATAATGGTCTGGGGCTAAGGAGAACTTTGCATGCAAAAAGGGCTCAGGACCAGAAAGTGACTTTGTGGAACTGGATCACTGGTATGAATGTCACACTGCCATGTGGAAGGCATGGATAACCGCTGCATTATACTGTTCCCAGGACAATCTTCACAGTTGATTGCCATGTTGATTACCAAAGTTAGGAATCAGATACGGCACAAGAAGAAGGAAAGGATGGACTAAATCAGAGTTTCTCAACCATGGGCCTCCAGATGCTTTTGGACTCAAATTTCCAGAATCCCTGATCAGCAGGTGTGCTGATTTGGGCTTCTGATAATTGAAGTCTGTCATGATCTTGGGTTGCTAAGCAGTTGCTAAGCAGTGACTATACTGCATACCTTTCTGTCTGTGTATTTATACTTCACATTCCAAAGAGGCCCAATCATTAGCTGTGTTATATAAAACCCAGAAGTGATGTGAAGGAAGGGAACTGTCATGACCCTTTCTCACCCTTTTCCTTTTGGCCCCTGAACATTCATGTCCAGGATGAGAGGGTAAAGGGCAGAAGTAGAAGGGAAAAGAACAGGGGTAGAAGGGGAAAGAGCAACTTCCAGACACTTTTGAGAGACACCTGAAGGGACATAGGACTTTCCCAAGATGTAAACACATTCCATTCCCATGGGAAGCCAGGTGCCTTCCCATTACCTAATACATTCCTAGGGTGGGGGAAAGCACTCATTAATTGTTATAAACCAAAGGTTTTTGCAGCAAAAATCAGTTCTGCGGAACTGCTTAATTGCTGTTTTGTCTGAACCAAATCCAAGGAGGAACTGACAGGATGTAGTCCAACTGGGGCTAAGGATTCCATCAAGAGGAGATACCCTGCCTGGATGCCTCTAGACTTGGAAAATTCACTTCAGACTGTTTTTCCTTTACAGGTTTACTTCTTTGCTTTATGAACTTTAACCTGGAAAATAAAGTTCAGTTTGGACTTTGAAATACTCTGAGTTGGCTTCTACTTGGGCATAGCCAGGCACATTTGCTCTCTGCTTAAACTACTCTACTACTGGAACAACCACACTTCCTGTGACTAGGCGAGAGTAAGATCCCCTGGGTTCTGGGAGAGGCAACTGAGGCTGTTGAGGGAGTTGTGGAGAAGAAAAATATCCAACAACCTGCTGTCAACATTGCAGCCTCTCGAACCCACGACGGGGTGTTGCCACAAAGTCAAACAAAACCTGGGGGCCCAAGACTGAAAAACCCTGGACTAGATCATTCTCAAGTGTCCCTCAATCTCAACCATACTAAAAGCCCTCATGGCATAGTGGTTAAAGTTAGTACTGCAGCCAAAACTGCTTGTGTTGTTTGTTCAGTCCTCCTAACGGGATCCAGTTTGACTTAGCCTTCCATCCTTCCAAGGGTGGTAAAAATGAGTACCCAACATGCTGCAGACAAAAATGGTAATTACATTGTGAACCACCCAGAGAGTGCTGTAAGCACTATGGGGTGATATATAAGTGTAATTGCTTTTGCTATTCTGTGATTATGTGCAGTACAGCTTATATGAAAGAGAGGTTCTCAGAAGTGAAAGGAAGATGGAGACCAAGGTTGGTATGTGGCTGACAAGATGTATGCAAAATTGAATGTACAGAAAAGGAGGCAAAGGAAAGAAAACAAGACCCTGAACCATCTCAACATTCATGCAGACCAAACATCTCAGGGGTAAGAAAGATATTTTAACCCAAGAATGGGCAAACCATGCATATCGACAGAGATCCCAGGTGACATCTCAATGGGTCTTACCAAAATTAAACTGGCTGTTTGGCTTGTCACAGTTGATGATATTGAAGCGGTAGGGAGTGCCTGCCTTCATAGCACTGACTTCAAAGTAGAACCAATGATGGTATTGGGAACTGTTAATGTCAGGGTTGAGGATCAGGTCATACTCGAACCTGGATCGAAAGGACAGCAAGGCAGCATTAAGACTCAATCAGCCAAGCAACACAAACATGTTTGTTTGTTTGTTTGTTTGTTTGTTTGTTTGTTTGTTTGTTTGTTTGTTTGTTTGTTTGTTTGTTTGTTTGTTTGTTTGTTTGTTTGTTTGTTTGTTTGTTTGTTTGTTTGTTTGTTTGTTTGTTTGTTTGTTTGTTTGTTTGTTTGTTTGTTTGTTTGTCTTTCTTTCTTTGTTTAGCTTTGTTTAACAACTCTGGCCGGCTCAAAACATTAAAAACAGCACAACAGTCAAAAACATTAAAAACCCATTTTAAAAACCCCAACTTAAAAGAGCTACAAAGACTAAACGAACAAGGATTAAAAACAGTGAGGGAGCGATATTGCTATTATTTTATCAGCTGGCAGACGGGGGTCACCACATTACCGGTGCCCCACACCTGCTTTGCCAGCTAGGTTTTTAGTTCTTTCCTGAAGGTCATCAACTCCGTCTGGAGTCGTAGCTCAATTAATATTCAAACACTAGCGGTCAAAAATTAGGCATCCAAATGGCAGGAAGAATTAAATTTTAAAAAATGCCATCCTATTAGTTCCTGGAGGCTATTGTGCTTATTGTGCTGCCTTTGGCCATTTCCAGGAAGAACCAGGAGGAAGCAGAATTTGGTCTCTAAGCCCATCAAAATTGCTCCCCCAACTGTAAAAGAGAAAAGTTGGAGAAAAAGGAAGTCAATATTATCAAGGGGATGAAACAAGTTCACTATAAAGAAAGAATCCAACAGTTGGCCCTTTTAAGTGTTTGGGGAAAGGTTGAAAAGGAGAGACATGGATTAGGAGGGTAAAGGTAAAGTTGCCTTTGCTCAAAAGTCAGTTGTATCCAACTCTTGGGTTCAGTGCTCATCTCTCTTTATAGCCAAAGAGCCTGTGTTGTCTGTATCTGCAAACACTTTTGTGGACATGTGGCAGTCATGCTTCAACACCGGAATGCACAGAACACTGTTTAGTTTCCCACTGAAGTGGTCCCTGTTCATCTACTTGCAATTTCTTGCTTTTGAACTGCCAGGATGGCAGGAGCTGGGACAGAGACGGGAGCTTACTCCGTCATGCAGTACCCGGGAACTGAACTCCGACCTTCCAGTCAGCGAGTTCAGTGTCTTAGCCACTTGAGCCACCACAGTGTGTAGAGACAGAGTGGAGAGAAAGAGAGAAAGTGGAAATAGAGAAGGAAGGCACGTTTATCCCACTCTTATGATGCTACTCTCTAAAGCCATCCAACAAAGCTGAAGGGAGAGAGAGATGCAGGATAAACAGAAGGAAGTATTACGCCATACAGAAGATAATTAAATTATGGCACTCAATTCCTCAAGAGGTGATGGTGACTGCCAACTGAGAAGGCTTTGAAAACAGATTAGACGGATCCATGGGATTCATGAGCTTGAAAGGGGGCTTAGACAGGTAAGACAATAAGTGCCTACCACTCACAATGACTATGTATTATCCTCTCCAGTATTTTATCTATACTATGTAAGGATATCCAATACATATTATTCAGTATATGAGCTGGAGTCCTGTTGGTGTTTGTGGAAAGCTTAGCTAAGTGCAACTAATTAACAACATGGCAGGAAGTAACTTGATTGCGCAATTAGGGGTGTGACCCATTGGCCTCCTGTTACCTGCTAATTAATCACAATTTGTTGCTATCTATCTAAAACCTTGCTCTGCAAGATATCCGAGTTTCCCATGCTTGATTGGTTGGTTTTGCCTTGTGTGCGTATGTCTTCGTGTGAAGGAAATCGCAAAACTGTGCTCAGCCTATTGTCACTTCTGGTGAAACAGAAGCAGGAACAATGGCATTCTTGGAGATCACTAATTCCCATCAAAAGAGTGGCTTGTTTACATAATAGATACTAATCCATAGCCAAAAGACATCAAGCCCACTGTTTTTTCCCAGGAAATAATTTCTTAGAGTAGGAAAATCACGATAAATGGGAAGTCTAGGTAGAAATGAAGAAGAAAAAAATTGGATGCAACATCTATTAGTTTAGAATGAGTTCCAAATTGACATTTATTAATAGCAAATTATAAATGGACATTAGAATTCATTCTAAACTTGAAACATTTAAGCTCTTTCTCCTACAACAGTGATGGCGAACCTTGGCACTCCAGGTGTTCTTGGACTTCAATTCCCTGCATGCACAGTTAACCCATTCATGTAGATTCACAGAGACCTGGTCTTCTGGGAATCGACATCCAAGAACACCAGAAGTGCCAAGGTTCACCATCATGGCCCTACAGGATGCAGGAGTTTCTCCAAGGTCCCTCCATAGGCTTGAGGCCCCCAATCAAAGCAGGTAGTCTCCGTCCTTATTTTTGGGCTGCTACCACCACTTACTTCCGCATTTGGATGGCCTTACGGAGGTTCCCCGATTCAAACTTGGAGAAGAACTTCAGGCCATCAGGAGCCTCAGAGCTGATGGAGCTGGAAAAAGATGCAAGAAGATTAATGCATGGCCTCTCGGTTGAGAAAAGCCACCACTACAACCACTGTTTGCTAGGGAAATTTACAGAGGCCCTTAGGAAAAAAAGGAATGCAGTTAAAACTGATACATATTTGGACCCTCTAAAGCCCAACCATAAATCTCATGTTCTCTTTCCTTGGCCTTCATTCCAATCCAGGTAGAAGCAGAAGGACATGCCTGTCTCCAGCAGACCCTTTGTAAAGAAGGAGAAATATCAAGGGCCAGAAAGTGACTTGTAGAATAGGGTCAGTGGTACAGGGCTCCTGCTGAGATGTGGAAGGCAGATGAAAGGCCACTGCATTATATTCTCAGTATAGTCTTCATAGCTGATCGCCATGAGAATCACCAATATTTGGATTTGGATATTGCCAGTGGTGGATTCCAAAATAATAAAAAAAATTACTACAGACTGTGGGCGTGGTATGGTGGGTGTGGCCAGGGGGAAGCCCTGCGTTGCACTTAAATTACGACTATTTTATTTCAAAACTTGGATGGGCAGAGCCAGCCAGAATTTCTCCTACCGGTTCTGGCGAACCATGCATGCCTGCTGATGCCCACCACTGGATAATGAAGAAGAAGAAGATGGGGGGGGGGAGCCTAGCTGTGCTGCTCTGGTTCTAGGTTCATCTTACTCTTTCATACAGGAGATAAATGAGCAAAGAGGAGGAAACTGATGGTACTAGACTGAAAATTAATCCTAGGTTATAACCAAACATATTCATATGTAAGAGGGCAAGAAAACTGGGGAAAGAGGCAACTTGCTTCTACCCATGGTGAGTATACACTGTTAGGGAATGACTGCACAGGACTTGCCTTCAAACAGAAGAAAGAGACATACCTGGAGGCATCTATGTCAAAGGCTACTCGGTTGATTACATCTCCTGGCCGTATAACACGACAGACATCTTCAAATATTTTGGCCCTACAATGTTTAAAACAAAGCTTAAGCTGGTGGGCAATGAGCCATGCCAGAGCACATAGAATGCTGTTACCTTTCCTGCCGAAGTGGTACCTATTTATCTACTTGCAACTTTTTGCTTTCAAACTGCTGGGTTGGCAGGAGCTTAGACTGACACCATAACTCAGCACTTGGCTCTCAAACTGCTGACCTACCAGCCTTCCAGTCCTCAAGTTCAAGCATCTTAACCACTATGCCACCACGACCTCTCTTTGGATTGTACATCTGTCCAAAACTGTCACTGCTATTCTTTGCTCCAGAAGGGCAAATAATAAATTTCTAGAGTGGTGGCCATACTAGTCTGTCTGAAACAGAAGCTGCAAAGAGCCCTTTGGGTGCCTTTCAAAACTTTAAAGAAACTATTGACTCATGCTTTCATGGGGGGAAAATTAATCCTCTTCACCTGACTGGATGATTAAAACATGATATTCTGTTTCAAAACAAAAAAAATCCTGTGCGCACGCATGCACGCATGCACATTCCACTTCCACATTTCTTTTTGCAAAAAGGTGCCAGGATAAATAAAAAATGGAAAAGGAATTTTGCAACTTTGCTTCCCAATTTTAAACAGTTTCATTCACATTTGTGCAAACAAAATAAATGAAGATTTGCATTCTTAATTTGCCTTCCCTTGCTTCTTTTTCTTAAAGATTTCTTGCATTTCTGCAAACATCAGGATTCCCTTGCGCAAACTCATCTCTTTCCCTGGACTCTCCAAGGCCCCGACTATGGTTGTACCATTTACTATTAGAGGTAAAAATGCCGTATCATCTCATGTTGACCCTGTACTGTCTGTGTGGTTTTCTTTCCTCCCATAATTTTTAATCTGTCTCTGTCTCTATCAATAGACAGATAGATAGACAGTAAAGGTTGCCCTTGCTCAAAAGCCACCTGTATCCGACTCTAGGGTTCAGTGCTCATCGCTGTTTATAGTCAAAGAGCCAGTGCTGTCTACGTCTGCAGACATTTCCATGAACATGGGGCTGGCATGCCTCAACACCAGAGTGCACGGAACACTGTTTACCTTCCCACTGAAGTGGTCCCTATTTATCTACTTGCAATTTCATGCTTTCAAACTGCTAGGTTGGCAGGAGCTGGGACAGAGATGTGAGCTCAGTCCATCATGCATACCTGGGAATCGAACTCTGACCTTCCAGTCAGCGAGTTCAATGTCTTAACCACTTTAGCCAACATGACAGACAGACAGACAGACAGACAGACAGACAGACAGACAGACAGACAGACAGACAGACAGATAGATAGATAGATAGATAGATAGATAGATAGATAGATAGATAGATAGATAGATAGATAGATATGAGAATAAGGAAATCTTACCTTTGGATACCACATCTCCTCTGTTGCAAAGACTGGCTATAAGGAAGAGGTAGATGACCCCAAAGATCCGGGAATGCCAGAACTCGGTAGTCTGCAATGGACCTGGTGCAACCAGCTCTCGCCATGTAAATGCCTGGGTTGTGGAAAGGGATGTTGCCTGGGTGTCTTTCTAAAAGCTTTTTTATTACTTCAGAAGCCTCCACAGATACTTGGCTACTGGGGCTGCAACAGTTTGTGTACGTAGCCTGGGAATTTAGTTTGTCCCGTGATGCCTTGATGGCCAAAGGATGGCCAGTGCCTTCTCTGATGGAGCCCACCGAAGGCTTTGATTCATCCTGATCCACTTTTCCATGTTCCTGAGAAGGTTTCTCTTTCCTTAACTGCCTCTGGACTTGGGGTCCAGGTGTCCTTTTGTTCGGCTTGCCTCCTGTAGCTGTTTGGTCCTTCTCTCTGCATTTTGGCAGGCTCTTCGGGGAATCAGCGTTTGGAATGACATGGAGGCAGGAACGGGTCAGGGTCCCCAGAATGTCTTCAGAAATTATCTCATCTTCAGATTCTGATTCCAACTCCTTGGCAACATGTAGAAAAGCGAGAGCAAAAAGACAGCTTACAGAAGGAGCCAAATATGAGAAACGAATTAAAGAAGTTGAGGAGGTATCACTGCAGGAAAGACTAATCTATACATCAAGAATGAAGAAAAGACAGGGGGTGGAAAAGAATCAGGCAAATATGTAGAAATGTGGCATTGCCTTATTGTGTCTTCTTGCAAAAACACTGTATCAATCAATCTTCTGCAACAGCAAATGAGATTTTGGAGAGATCTATTACAACACCCAATTCCCAGCCAAAATGAAATGAATTAATAACATGTATAGCAAAAAGTGAAGCTAACTATCCTTCTGATTCTGTAGATCTGGGAACGGTTGTGCCTCTTTGTATTTTAATGCCAACACGTATAATTCCATCCCTACCTTACCTTGATTCCTGCCCCAGATGTTTAATTATTCAATGTTTAATTATGTGCTTTTACAACTGTTGAAGGTAATTAGTAAAGGTAAAGGTTTCCCTTGCTCGAAGCCCAGTCGTATCTGACTCTAGGGTTTAGTGCTCATCTCTGTTTCAAAACTGAAGAGCCAGCACTGTCTACTTCTGCAGATGTTTCCATGGTCATGTGGCAGGCGTGACTAGACACTGGAGCGCATGGAACAGTGCTTACCTTCCCACTGAAGCGGTCCCTATTTATCTATTTGCAATTTCTTGCTTTCGAACTGCTAGGTTGGCAGGAGCTGGGACAAAGACAGGAGCCCGTTCCATCCTGCAGTGCTTGGGAATCGAACTGCTGACCTCCCACCTTCCAGTAAGCATCTTAGCCACTTGAGCCACTGCAGTAATTAAGGAAGCCTAAAACAAACAAATAGTGGTTTCTGCCACATAGAAATAAACCTCAAAATGTTGGAAAGACTCACCAGAAAGTTGAAGCCAAGCTCTGGGCAGAAGGCTTTGTACTGTTCAAGTTCTACTTCTGGCCGGTCAAGCGGTGGCTTGGACAGAAGCTTCTCAACATCCGTCTCTAAGTCATCATCCTCTCGGAAAGAAAGGCAAAAGGAAACCGCGTGAAGGGACCGTCCTTTTCAAATCTCCCCCAAGCAAAGACTGAGTGAAAAGGGTGGTGTATTTTGCCAAATCCCATCCATAGACAATGCAAAAAGAGAGGAAATTCTCATAGGACCACTTAGTGACTAAGGAACATCCGTCTCTCTCATACACACACACATTTCCATGTGTCACATCTGGTCGTGCTTGAAGAAGGCATGCACCTGCTGTTGTTAAGAAATATTTATATCAAACATTAATCCCCAAACTAACACATTTTCACTATATTCAAGCATAAACCTTCAGGCCCTTCCTCTGAATATTATTCATACTGCAGTCATAGAGAAGGAATAAAACACAGTTGAAACAAATGAGTAAATCTCTGATTTAATCTTTACTCTGAGATTAAGGATAGATGATCTGAATGGGACCTTTTCTCTACTATGGGCTAGGAGAGCTGAGATCAACCTGAGATCAACCAGTCAACTTCCTAGATTAGAATTTACCCAATCCAGTTTTTACCTTGACACTTTAACTTATTATTCAGCTATTAGGTTCTCCTGCCAACCTAGCAGTTTGAAAGCAAGAAATTGCAAGCAGATAAACAGGGATCACTTGGGTGGGAAGGTGCTCAGCCCTGATCTCATGGCATCATGAGCTCTAACCACTGTGCAAAACTATCTCTCATATGTTGAGCTTTTATCTGCTGACATGTCCTCTTGCCACACCTATAGGGATGGGTAAGTTTCACATGTGTTTCCTCCAAGATCAGAATGTTGTGAAGTTTAATAAATTCTGATGAAAACTGAATGGACACAGAGTTCTTACTCCTCCTTAATTAAAGGTTACACAGATCTTCATTCCCTCAGCAGCTGGCTGCCTAATGCATGTCAAGTTTGATTTAAATTGAAAAGTTTCCAAAACCTACTTCCTCTTTATTTTCCATGTCCTCATTATCTACTTCTTTCTCTGTTCCTTCTTGTACACCATCTTCACGATAATCTGGAAAGAACCCGCACAAAAACCACAGGTCAAACAACTGGATAATCTAGAAACCTCACCAGCAAGGAAAGGCTCAAGGATTTTACAGAATTTCTACTCCAGGAGTAACGGGATCATTTGGAAGATTCAGCCAAATAATGGTGCGAAATTTCATTGCACATTCAATATGTAGTAGTTTAATGTAGTGTGTCACCATACCTAACAGTAAAGCCAGCCCTCATATTAGTCCCCTGTTGAGGCAAGCATGGTTAGCTTGGTTAATTTTAATTCAGAGAAAGGGCGTTCCTTGGTTTCCAACCCAGACTGAGATCCACAGAGATCTCAAGTGAGAAATAACACTTATTATTTATTTGTTTGTTTGTTTCGAGCCTGCCACATGACCATGGAAACGTCTGCAGAAGCAGACAGCGCTGGCTCTTCGGCTTAGAAACAGAGATTAGCACTGACCCCTAGAGTCGGATACGACTGGCTTTCGAGCAAGGGAAACCTTTACCTTTACCTTTACTTCGACTTGTACTCTGCCCAATCGCCAACGCAACTCAGGGCGGCTAACAAAGTATCACAAAGTATCACATATACATCAAAACACAATATATCCCAGTACAACCCACCACAGAGAAAGTTCAAAAAAAGTTTGGGGGGAAAGGTCCAACAAGAAAGTCCAAGACCCGGTTGGTCAGCACGGTTTTTCCAAACCCTCGGCCAGGTAGAAGCCTGGGGGCAGGTTGACAGGGGTGTATAAATACAACAGTGTATTTTAAGGAGGAGAAGTGAGTCTTATATGCCAGGAATACGGTATTTAGTTATAAGTCATAATATTCAGTAGTGCCGTAGTGGCTTAATAGTTAAGACACTGAGCTTGATATCCAGAAGGTTGGTAAGTCAGCAGTTCAAGACCTGAGTACTGCATTGATGAAGTAAGCACCCATTGTCTGTCCCAGCTCCTGCCAACCTAGCAGCTTGAAAGCAAAAAATTGCAAGTAGATTAATAAGTACCATTTTGGTGGGGAAGGTAACTGAGTTCCATGCATTTGGGTGTCTAGTCATGCCTGCCATGTGTCCACAGAAACATCTGCAGACACAAACAGTAGTGGCTCTTTGGCTATAAATGGAGATGAGCACCAAAGCCTAGAGTTGGCTATAACTGGCTGTCAAGCAAGGGTGTCCTTTACCTAATAATACTCAATAGGGCCATGGTGTCTTAGTGGTTAAGATGCTGAGATTGATGACTAGAAAGGTTGACAAGTCACCAGTTTGAGACCCGAGTGCTGTAGGATGGAGTGAGCTCCCGTCCTCTGTCCCAGCTCCTGCCAACCTAGCTGTTTGAAAGCAAGAAATTGCAACTAGGTACCACTTTGGCAGGAAAGGTAAAATGGAGGTGATCTCATCCTTTTATTTATTTATTTATTTTCCATCTCCAACACAAACATTCCATTGATTTACCTTCAACATTAGGGTGTGAAGGTTCAGCTCTTCCTGGGACGGGAAAGGAATAAGAACTGCTAAGAGCAGCGGCTGGAAACATCATCTTGGGGTATGTTTTCCTCAGGATCTGGATCACTGTATTTACAATTGGATCCAGATTCTTGTTAATTAGGCATTCCTGAATAATAGGAGGAGAAAAAAAGGGGGAAATGTTTTCTGATGTTTTTCTTAAACATCCATCAGCAGTAGATCATGTAATTCCCAGATCAAGGAATAATTTGTTACATAGATAAATGCTGCATAAGGAGATAAATATCTACATATTTCATCTCTGCAAATGAGAAGCAACAATTTCAAACATTTCTTCCCCTCCAGGTGAGTTTTCAAGCGGTTTTGTGCATGTGGACACTATTTTTTGTGTGAAATTTGTAAAACCGTCTCTCTCTCTCTCTCTCTCTCTCTCTCTCTCTCTCTCTCTCTCACACACACACACACACACACACACACACACACACACACACACTTTTTTTTTGCAGTGCTACTGCTGACAGGCACAAGGGACTGTGGTGGCTTAGTGGTGAAGAGGCTAAACTTGACTCCTGGAAGGTCAGCAGTTTGAGACCCAAGTGCTACTCAACAGAATGATCTCCCATCTCTGTCCCAGCTCCTGCAAACTTAGCAGTTTGAAAGCAAGAAATTGTAAGTAAATAAATATCTGCCACTTTGGTGTGAAAGGTAAACAGTTCTGGTTTACTAGATTGGACCAATTCCAATGCTTACAAACAGGTACATCCCTATCTCTTTCTGTGATGTAATACCTGAATACACAGTCAAGAACCAATCACACACAAAGAAGCAGAAGAAGCAGCAGAAGCAGCAGAAGCAGGAGGAGGAGGAGATGATGACGATGACGATGATGATGGAGGAGGAGGAGGAGGAAAGTAATGCAGAGGTAGGAATGACACCAAACAACCACTAAATGACACTGTAAATTGTGTGTCCACAACAATCTATATAATTCAGGTTTCTTTTTGGAATAATCCAAAATGGAGTCCTTCTCTTTTGGTTTCACAAGAAACAAGCTCACTCAATATAGGTCTCCACAATTTGAGAAGAAATCTGGATGAAGCAAATTCTGAAAGCAATTCTGACTTCGTGGCTGTCACTTAAGTACTAGCCTCCGTATTACGAAATGAAATATCTCTATCCCAAGAGCCAAATGACCTCTGTAGCAAGGGCAGAATCTTAAAGATTTGAAAACATGTACCACGCCATAATCTTGCAGGCTTTGCTGCTACAGCTCACACGCAACAATCTCCAGAGACAAGGGACGGGAATGGCAAAGCTATCACATATCTTCACCGTTAAGCTGTACGATGCCCATCTACATAAGAATGTGATTGTTTTTTCATCCCTGATGGTTTGAGAAAAAGCCTAGAATACAAACAAAGCGACAATGCGCCAGTCTAGGATAGCGCTGCTAAATATCTATTCAACAACACACTGGGAATGCCAAAGAAATGTTCCCGCATGTCTTTGCCTATTAACAGCAATGTCCCTACTCTAAATGTTCATACTTTCAAGTGGATAAACAATTGGGACAGAATAAAGTAGAGTATTCAACTTGTGACCTCTTGCCAACATATTAAAGATACAGATGGATAAGTTTTGAATTTATTCCCTCACAGATGGGAAAATTGTGAAGTTTAATACATTTGGATGAAAACTTTGCTCATAAACCAAAGCTTTGCTCATGATTCCCAACCACCAAACTGGCTTAAATCTGTGAAAGAGGGGCAGAACCCAGGATGAGATAATAATGGAGAGTATGGTTTCTAAATCTGATCTTTGTTTTAATATATAGAACTGCCAGTACTCCTGAACTGATTGTCTTTCTTTTCTCTACTCATCTCTTGAAGGACAGGTAAGAGAAGGTCATTTTGAAAAATAATCTTAGTAAAGCTTTTCTCTCTCTCTCCTACTTTTGGTGTATGTGTTCCTTTTGGTACCCACAGCCACACAAGCTGCAATTTGCCCATTTTTGTCTAACTGAGTCTAACGTGGAACAAAGAAACATTTTTAACCTTGCTTCCCATTTATATCCAAGTGCATCCATTTTTGCAAAAGCAGGCATTCTCTTGCTCTGGATGAAGATAATTGAACGCAACATAGAGGAAAGATGGCCAGTGTTAAGAACTCACTTAACAATGCCAAGAATTGAGGGCCTTGTATTTGGAGGTAGGAGGGCTTCTCTGCTCCTCCCCATAGTGCGGAGATTAGGCAATGTATCCCACTGATTGTTCATGGCCATATTTGAAAGCATGTGCAATAGGGAACATATCAGAGTTCTTTAAAACACTTGTCAGATATCTCCAGACATGCTGAATTTTGCAAATCTGAAATAAGAGGGAGAGAAGCTGTCAGCATGGAACTCCAGCTGCTTTCTCCCTTTCTGCTCTCCTGCATGACTGAAGTATGACACAAGATTCAACAGGATTATGTTGATATCTTGCCGAGAGACTAAAGGAATCTTCTAAAAAACCCAGGAAGTTTGCAATAGTCTATCGTCAGGATCTTTGTATATATTTACCTTTTTCTTACACTTGGGAGACAGAACAGGAAAGACGCTGGTTTGGACAATTACCTACCAGCTTGCGTTACCTTACATTCAGCTCAAAAATATACAGTTTGGTGGCACTGAAAGCTTGGTTACCTGAGCTGTTGTGAAGAGAGCCTCCAGTCCACGAGCAATTAGGAAGCCTTCTCGACCTGACCGAACATTGGTGATGTGCTTCAGACAAAGCAGCAGACTTCTCCGGATGGCTATGCAACTATTGGTAGTGTCATGGCGATGCCAGTCTTGATACAACCAGAGCAGTTGACCAACATAGCCCCTGTTTACGGCTCGTCGACTATTAGACTCTGAAAGAAAAGTATAAAGGGTGATTTACCAGCTCTCCCAAAAACATTCTTGCAAATGAACCCGTTTCAACAAACATTTGCTTATATTTTTCTCACTCAATAAAACATACGTGCTCAGTTTGAGAGCTGTGAACCCTGCTGATACGGAAAATTCACGGCAGCAACTTGATTTCCCATTTGCCATGGGGAACACTGAAAGTAAAATGTGTCTGCTTTACAAAGACGTCCCTCTGTCATTGTTTTTCGAACTCCACACTAGAATTTGACCACTTTCATACTTTCACCATGCCTTTTATCAGCAATCTCATACTTCATCATGGGTTTTGCCACCATAAAACAAATTAAAATACACTGCCACCCCTTTAATTTCTTAATTATAGGCTTTCAGCTTGTGGTTTGTTTCTAGTGCCAACAGTGTGCCATGGATTTTGTCGTCAGAAAGCTGTTCAAATGTTTGTGGAAGTGCAGCCATTTCTTTGCTTGAACAGAAAGCGGAAAAGCCATTTGCAGCAAAAGACACAAATACACAACAGAACACAAGTCAAACTAGAATAAACATTTCGCTCCTTTGTGCAGAGGTGCTCTATCATCATCATCATCATCATCATCATCATCATCATCATCATCATCATCATCATCATCATCATCATCATCATCATCATCATCATCATCATTATTATTATTATTATTATTATTATTATTATTATTATTATTATTATTATTATTATTATTATTATTATTATTATTATTATTATTATTATTATTAGGGTGTTGTATCCAATTCGGAAGCTTAGTAATCATCATGATGATCAGCCATGAAGATTGTCTTGGGAACAATATAATGCAGTTGTCTTCCATTTGCCTTCCACATCACAGTGTGGCACCTGTTACCACTGATCCAGTTCAGTGAGTCACTTTCTGGTCCTGAGCCCTTTTGGCACCCAAAGTCCTCATTGGCCCCAGGCCCGTATTGATGGATCTGTTGCCCTCCGTCAAGATGGATTCAAGTGGGATTTAATCCACTTGGGGACCTTCACCCTTCTCTGTGGACTTTGTCACCTAATGCCTTTAGTTCCTAGGGTTGTCTATACAAAGAGTGAAAGACACCTTTTTGTCACAATATCTGATATACCTCTTTGGAGCATTGTGATTAGTCACCGGTGGGTAACATGAGTTTAATTTACAAGCCTGACTATTGCTACTGTGAACCATTGTGGGTTCCGGCAGGACTTTTTCTTCTGCTCTTTGGGTCCAACAAACTTTTTTCCAAGGTAGAAGAAGATGGGAAATCATAGGGGCAGCAGGTACTTGCATTTAGCTGGGCCTTGAGATAGACAATGGAATGGCCTTACCTACCCGCAACCCACTTTTCAACTGACCATGTCTTGACATGAAAAGATTACAAGGATATTATAGAAGGAAAAGCAAAACATCTCAGCAAGGAGAAGAAATCAGGACTATACAATTCTACTAAGCCCCCACCCATCTTCTAAAGGAGTTTCACAACGAAATCTTACATGGCATGCATCTATATCAACAGCCGTAATTGACGGCATGGCAGGTTGCTCATGTGACCTATGCTACCCAATAAGGAAAATATCAGATGCTGGGAGCATCATCGGGGTCTTTATTTTTTTGTAAAGGTCAGATTCATCAAAAGCTGTCAGGAACCTGGTAATCAAAGCGTCCAGCAAGCACGCTCACTTGAATAGCAATCATGGGAAGCTATTCAGACTGTCTGGCTTGCGGTTTAAGTGTTGTGTGCGTGTCTGCTAGGCTCCAAGCCTTTGTGACAATACCGAAAGGAGTCCCCGGAGATCAAACCAGCCATCACACTAGAACTGGCCATATAACCCCTTACATATAACACAGTTGCTCACAAATGAAACTGGAAAGAAAAACTCGCTCAATTCCTCATTCCAGAGAAATCAGGCCATCTCAGCACAATGCGAAACTTCAAAAAAAAAAAAAGAATATTAAAACCTTGCCAGTTTCCCCACCTCTGGCTGAGGCCAAGATAAAGAGGTCATGTCCCCCCTGCTCAGGCTTTCTGTAAGGTGCGTAGAAATGTCTTTTGTGCATTTCTGCCTTTGAAAAACAAAACCCATGCATGAGGCAAGCTCAGAAGGACTTGCTGAATGGAGGGAAACATCCAAAGCCCCCTTTCTTGTGCCCAGGCTTCTCAGATAAAGGAGTCTTCATCTTCAGTTGTGGCAGTTTGGAGAAGATGGGCATGATCCAACATTGCAAAAAAAAAAAAATGATTTGTGTGTGTGTGGAAAACAAGCATTCACACAAAAATCCAAACTCTGTCAAAAATCTCAGGAAATGCCATTTTTACTACTGCCATCTTTCTTCTTCTTCTTGCATGTCTAGGCCAGACAGGAAACTGCGAAAATGAAGCCACCTTTCGGGAGTTCGTTCTGCAGTCCAATTCATTTGACCTAGTGACCTGGTTGCCATTACCAGGGTATGTCCAATTGTGGTTCAAAAATAACATGATCTTTTAGGTCAGTGATGTTGAACCTTGGCACTCCAGGTGTTCTTGAACTTCAATTCCCAGAAGCCCTCTCTCTGAATCCATACAAAATTGGATCCCCAGTCTCTTTACTGGTTCAACTCCCTGCGTATCTCAGTACAAGATGTCTGCCAGTTACAGTCTGGAATGGGCAACGTGCAGCTCTCCAGATGTTGCAGAGACCACAGATCACATCTGCCCTCTTCACGTGCATACTTTGCAAATGACATCTACCAAAAAGCCCTAACTTTCTCAAAACATCTGTTTATGCAGGGGAAAGGTGGGCATTTTCATGTTTTCCAATTAGGGTAACAGCCTTTAAAAAGAAGCAGAAGGTGTTGAAGACATGTCAAGCAAGGTAGAAATGTTGTTTTGATCAAACGCATCAATAGTTACCTTGTCTGACATTTCCAATTTGACACTTTTTTTCTGGCCACGGCAGTCCTGATATTCTGGGCTTCTGTTCCAATTTTGAAGTTTCAGTGTCTTTCACTTCAGGAGGGTTAAAAAACACCATAAAATGCTGGGTCTCACTGTTCCTCTTGTCACAACTATTTCAGCATCTGATGTCGACACTGTGATGCAGCACCACAACCCAACATGGAAACCAAAGGGCCAGAATGCGCCTGTCGAATATCCAAATAAACTATTTCCCAGAGTAGCAAGGTAGCTTCTTCCACTTCCACCTCTTCTTCTTCTTCTTCCTCCTCTTCTTCTCCTCTTTCTCCTCCTTCTCCTCTTCCATGTCTAGATCAGACGTGAAACTGCCAAAATGAAGGCAGTTTCATGCTGTTCTATTTATTTTATCTGTTCAGCCACTTTAATGCAAGGTGTTGTGTTCCCACTGTTTTATGTTTAAATGTGTAAGATTTTTGTCAGGGGCCCCTTGGAAGTTATACTTTTGAAAGGTGGGCTCAAATAAGTCAACAAATAAGGATCATTTTAAAATGTGATGCTTGCAAGGATAAGGAGATATGACAATCTTTGCATGTGTGTGTTTGTTTGTTCCGAAAGAGGTCCAAATTTGTAACAAGCTGTAAAGACATACATTCATGTATAAAGTGTTTCTATCCAAAGTCAACTAGTTGATTGTTTTGGATGTGAAGCTGTAGCTTCTGACTCTACCAGACAAATCAAATTTGATAGGGGTTTTTTTTTAACACTAACTAGCAATCTGAAATATATCACATCAAAAGTCGACGACATTCTACAGGGTGGCCTGTAAGTCCCTACCTAGTCCGTAAGTCCTTACACCCACCCTCTCTATGGACACGTGCCCTGCTCCTCTGCCCAGCAGTCCAATGGGAGTGCTTCCTCCCTCCTCCACGCCCCACAGGGGGACTTCATTTCCCAGAAGCCTAAGTCAGTACATTGGGTGATCAGTGCTTTGGGGAATTGACTTAGGCTTCTGGGAATTGAAGTCCACAAACCATAGAACAAACACTGTGGATATGCCCAGTTTCCTCAAGGTTACAGACCTCTCTTCTTCTACAGTGTCAACATTGCTTTTGAAGTGTTTTAAGATAACTGGCTCATTTTTTTCCTTCTCTTTCCACCCCAATACTCCCACACCGGTACTTTCACTCACAGTGGAAATGGAGTTCTCTGTTCAGACATTTGGAAATGTTTCAGATTTATTCCTTTGAGGGAATGGAACTCATAGCTGTTGTTTATATAATACGCTGAACAGAAGGATCCATGACAGTGAAACCAATTGCCGCGAGAGGTGGTGAGCACTCCAAAACTGGAAGCATTCAAGAGAGAATTGGACAACCATCTGTCAAATTTGCTTTGATTCAGATTCCTGCATTGAGCGGAAGGGGGGGGGCTCTATGGCCTAAAAGGCCCCTTCCAATTCAGTGATTCTACAATTTTATGATCCACCAAATGCCTTTGAAGAGGCACTACTCAAAGCTAATTATGAAGAAAATCATAACTAACCTAGATACTTAAAGCTGGGGAATGAGTGCTCTCTATGCACAATTATGTGTTTATAGCTGTTTCTATTTTGGATCTCTTTCAGGACAAACAAGCAAACAACTTCCAAAAATATTCATAACCATCTACGGAACAGCCAACGTGAAAAGCATTTATACTTAGAACATTCTTTGTTGGTGGTTTATAGAAAAGTTTTGCAAATGGATTTAACTGGATTTACCGAAAACTAATTATCAGTCATTCTAGTTAGCCCTCTGGGAGAGCTAGTTTCCAGGTATAACTAATCAATTTATTCAGACTTGAAGCTCAGTCATACCTATGGAAATTTCCATAAAGATCTTTCAAGAAACAGACATTCATAAACAGCAGCAAGTATCTTGTTTGGTTTGTTCTGTTGTTACCAGAAACATGCACTGTTGAGGGCCTAAACTTAGCCAATGACAAAGCCAAGAAAGTGGCTTCATTTTGGCAGTCAAAACTTTGATCTGGACATGAAAGTAGTACAGTGGTACCTCAAGTTACAAATTCAATGCGTTCCAAGGCATTTTTCATGTTATTAAAAATTTGGAACTCAAATTTCCCATAGGAATGCATTGAAAACCAAAATTCACAACTTGAAACATGGTTTCCCATAGGAATGCACTGAAAACTAATTAATCTCTTCTGGAAAAAAATTGTAAGTTGAGCCATTCTTTTCAATTGATTTTCATTCGTATTGTGAAAATTTAGTAACTCAAACCATTTGTAACTCGGGGTACCACTGTATCTTGTTGCCTAACTGAAGGGTGTAAGAGTAATTGGATAAGTGGTTCCCTATATTTCAGTAAGCCACCCTGGTTGTGCAACTGTCTCACAAGTACAGTGAAAGCACAGGCATACAGTGGGGAGCCTGTCAGAGCTAAAGTGATACTCCTTTGGTTTCTTTTTTGCTCCACTTTTGGAAAATAAGAGATTGACCAGTTTTAAAGAGGTTGTAAGTGGGACATATACATATTTTCCTTGGAAGGAGATGCATCCTCAAAGGCTAAAAACTTCCCCCACCGGAAAGCTGAACTGTGGCGATCCTTTCAATTACAGGTCAGACACTGCCAACTTTAGGCAGATGAGTGATACAGTTTGGAAGGGGATCTGGATCTGGGGGATGCCCTTCTCCAACCAATCCCTGCAGGGTAGGTCACCCTTCACACATTCCAGCAACAAAATCTCAGCATACTCCTGGCTGGTTGCCGACCTGATCCCAAGGCATTGCTGCTTGAAGAAAAGAAGAAGATGATGCTCCTTCCATGCCACTAGCAGCTGAAAGGTGCATCAGCGCTTCCATAATGTCATCACACTAGGAACAAAAGTCAAGCCACACACCAGGGGTTCTCAACCTAAGGCCCATGGGGCCAGATCTGGCCTGTGGTGCTATTTCATGTGGGTCCCCCACCCCTTCAAGGGATTTTAGGAACAAAATGGCCACCCCTTTGATGCTGTTGGAACAAAATCCACCCCCTTGTGCAGGCAGTGCGAAATGGCCATCTGGCCCTCAAAGATGACTGAGAGAATGTGACCCAGACCCCGGCTTGAAAAGTTTGGGATCCTAACCACACCCAATGGTCCACATAGGACCCAGCCACTGCCACCCTATCAAGCAAGGTCCATGATTGCTTGTCTGAAATTCCAGCCATCTGTTAGACTACCGTCAAGTGATGTTTTCATGACTGCATTCCACAAGAGCAGAGCAGATGGCAAAGAAGCATCGCTGCTTCAAGAACTGGAGAAGCATTGGGTTGGACACTGTCTACAGAGAAGCAAGATGAAGCTCATGTATGCAAAACATGCTTGGATCAGGGCCCATGTAAGAGGAAGTCCTGAGCTCCCTCCAGCTCCTATATAACCTCCTGGATTCAACCAAATCATTGTTGAAACAGCTTTTATTCTCAAGGTCAAACTTTGCCCTACAGTCAAAGAAGGACTTCTGAAATAGGATGTCAGAAGGACCACCCACCTGTATCCATTGATTACCCTATTTGCTGGCATGTATGACCCACTTTCCCCACCTTAAAACAGACTAGAAAAATGGAGTGCATCTTGTACTGTATATAGTGGCCTACAGTGGGCTATTTTGGTAATAATGGGGTGCACCTTATACTCTGATGTGTCTTATACGCCAGTAAATATGGTAAGTTTGGGGTGCAACTCCAACATAATTTAAAAAACAACATGAGAAATAAATGCTGACCATCCAACTTGGAAACCACACTTTTTTTGAGCCATCCATAACTCATTTTTGAGTCATAATATGAGTTTAAACCCCATATGTTACAACGGCAAAGATTAACCATTGTCAACATGTCATCCAAGCATCTCTTGTCCCCGAGAATTGTGTTCCTTTTCTTGTGCTGAAGATAAAATTCCCAGATCAACAGCTTTTCTGGCTCAGAACAGACAAGATGTTATTCTTATTCTTATTATTGATGACTTGTGTTGAAGATCTTTCTTCACAACACCTTTCAGATTCTCATTTCCACTTTCAGGAACATTTGGAAGTCTGCCACAGGTGGTCTCTTTAAATTATGTGTTGATTTTCTCTCACACACAGACAGCACAACCCACATTCTTGTAACGCTCCGTTTTACCTTATTTCATCTCACCTTGCTATATTTTTGGTAGCCACCCAGCAAAAGCTTCCAAGATCTACATCAGCTCAGCAATTTCCCTTTTAAAATGGCACAAGCCTCTAACACTCAAAGAAGCCAACCGTCAGCGGTGACAAATATGACCAGCGTTAGATTAAAATAACTGGCTGATAAACAAATTACTCACTAAAAATAAATATTGGATTAAAAGTTTAGGAAGGCTGGCATAGTTATAGTAAGAGTGCCACCATGTGGCTTTGGAGAATATAGAATGGAAATCCAGAGAAGAGTTCACTGTGGAAGAGAGAAAGGTAAATATAGAAACATTCGATGAATTCTAGAGATATGGAGTCAAAATATTGCAGCATCGCCATATGACTTGTTAAGAAGCTAGCTTTCCAGACTGGAAAACCAACAGATCTTGGAACCAAAACGTGTGAACATCTCAAAATAGCAACCAAGCACATGAGAAATCCTGACGGTGGGATTTATATTTGTGGCCAAACCCTCCCCATCCCTGGTTTGTTCAACACATGTTTCAAGCAACTGTCTGCACAGAACTGATGACAGACCTGCTTCTTTCTTCTTTGGTTTGTTGGTAGGGAGACAGACATTGCAGGCAGGAGAACTGAAAGCTAGGCTACATGGTGAGGAACCTCACCTTACCAAAGGACAACAGTCCTACTCAAGGGTTCAGCAAAGGGTTGATCTAATATGTGAGCTGTAGGAGAATTCAAGGTTTCTCTACTCTATCCCTGCTCATGCTTTCAGGTCAACCCTTTTATGAACACCTAAATAGAATAGATTTCAACTCAGGCTGGAGGAGAAGGCTCTTCCGTTCATAATTCTTTGTTTATCAGAAGGTTTCTATAATTTTTTTAAAAAATCGATATATGGAAAAGTTGAATATCCCATCCTGGTGTGCTTCTTTATTAGTTATTTTTCTATGTTCAAGAAACTGCCTTTTCATATAGAGCAGGGATCAGCAAACTTGACTCTCTAGATGTTATTGGACCTCAATTCCCAGAAGCCCTGATCAGGAGGTGTACTGAGTTGGGCTTCTGGGAATTGAAGTCCAAGAACACCTGGAGAACCAAGATTGCTGACCCCTGATATAGAGGAATATGCAAATATATAACTTTCTTCTTCTTCAGGTGCTGTATCTGTTCTGGATATTGGCTATCATCATGGCGATAGTCTTCCTGTTCTTAATTCCTTAGAACAGTTCTTCCAATGTCATTCCACACCAGTCTCTCGGGTTCTTCAGCCATGAAATCTGGCTAAGTCCAAAGTCTCCTCCCCAGGGATCTTTCCTTGCAGAAATATATACAGTATAAATATATAACCACTCAGCTGCAATCTAAAGTGGTATGATGCAGAAACTGCTACAGCGCAAGAGTCTCCTTTTACTGTCATCTCCCTATCAACACAGACACCCACAAAGAACGGCAGATTGTAGAGACTGAACCTTGGGCAACAGGGATGTTACACCGTTTGCACTTTAAGCCACCCAGCCTCGATCTGTTTCACGAATGTCACAGACTCATCCCCAGGTCATCCCTCTCTTTTTCTGCATTCCTTTGAATTTTGCAACAACGTTCATTAATTGAAAAGAAAGAAAAACAAATTGGACCTCAATGCGAATTAAAATGTGTATTTTAGGACAAAACAGATATGAAACATTTATTACAAAAAATGCATTAAAAATAATGTTTTCTGCAGATTAAGGGCAGTAAAGGACACATTGGACACATGAAGGTACTCATGCAAAATTCATGTTGACTAGAAACAAACTGATCTGCTCAACTGTAGCCTCAAATGCACTCCAGCCTTGTCTTTTTGAAGTTCCTCTTACTGCCCTTTTCCAGCAGTACTAATAGTTTATGGAGGAACGTGGTTTCAGATGGTTTCTGCCACTCCTAACCATCCACCATTACTGCTGTTGGCTAGTGGGAGTTAACTAATGTCTAGAAGACCATGGGTTCCTTATCTATAACCTATGAAGGTTATAACCTATGAAGGTTATGGTGGCTCAGTGGTTAAGAAGCTCACCTTGTTAGCTGGAAGGATGGCAAGTTGGCAGTTCGAGACCCAGGTACTGAATGACAGATTGAGCACCCATCTCTGTCCCACCTCTTGGGGACATGAAAGGAGCCTCGTTTCTAACATGAAATTATTATTATTGTCTATGAAGTTGTGTTTTATACCTGTATTCTGAAACTGAAATTGACTCCTCTCTCTCTCTCTCTCTTTCTCTTTCTCTCTCTCTCTCTCTCTCTCTCACACACACCTATTACAACAAGTTCACCAGTTGCTATTCTGTTTTGGGAGTCAAATTCAAAGTCATCGTTATTCCCTATAAAGTCCTTTTACAATTGTTGACTTCTTCCCTTTTTGCTGGTCAAATCTGTGCCACCTATCCCCTCAGGGGGAGAAGAGACGTTTCCAGATCAATTGTTGTCCTTATTTTACCTTGCGAGAATCAGGGAAGTCTTTGAGGGTATCTTTTTCAAGTGTGTAGGAAGTCTTTTGCAGGCTCAGCTTGTAGAAGGGTCAGACAGATCTGTTTGGGGGCTTGCACTAATCCAGGTTGAAGGCAGCATGCCAACACGGCATGACTGCCTAGGTCTGCATCTTTCTCTCACTAAGGAAGAGAAACAATCTTGCAACCATTTTAGAAGACAAATGAGTTTTCCTCATACATCTTTACCCAGCGTAACACCCTGTCTGCTTTCAAATGTGTGTGAGACATGCAGAGTATGTTACACATTAAATAGAGCACACTCAAAGAGCTTTCAACACTGTGTAATAGTGGGAAGGAGGAGATGGAAGGCTGAAACCACAAAACTTCATGAGTTGAGACAAGAATCACCAAAGCCGCCAAACTATGTGCTGTCTGTTAACTTGATTGTCACCTGTGAAAGGCTGGAGGGTATAGAATAGCAATAATAATCATCATCATCATCATCATCATCATCATCATCATCATCATCATCATCATCATCATCATCATCATCATCATCATCATCATCATCATCATCATCATCACCTTTAGAAAGAAGCAAAAAATATCACAAAGTAGAAATGGGGAAATTCAAAGAAAAGTGGTCATCTCTTCTCTCGGGCTGTGGTGGCTCAGTGGTTAAGAAGCTCCCCTTGTTAGCTGGAAGGTCAGCAAGTTGGTAGTTTGAGACCCGGGTACTGCATGATGGATTGAGTGCTCATCCCTGTCCCTGCTCTTGGGGACATGAAAGGAGCCTCATTTGGGTGTCCCATAAGCAGAGTTTCTTGCACAAAAATCCTTTCAACCCAGAATAATTTCTGACATGAAATTATTATTATTATGTCTTCTCTGGCTACCTCTAGGATTCTGATGTCACCAAAGGAACATAATTGGGGAGTATAAATTCATGTGTGTGTGTGTTCCTTTTTCCAGTTGTTTTTTATGTCATTCCTTGAGGAAACACTCAGTGTTTATTTGAACGAACTGTTATTAATAAGCTGTCTCTGGGCCCAATCAGATGGTGCTGCAGCTTGTATTTTGGACCACAAGAGAAAGCAATGGACACCAGTTGGAAGGCTGTGAAAGGGGATTGGAAAAATTCTTGGAGAATAAGACTATCCATGTCTGAAAGTCATGAAGACCATATCGGGCTGTGGAACTAGAGGTTGGGAGTTCAGTTCCCTACTGTGTCTCCTCAATGATCCATAGGGTCCCTTCCAGCTCCACAATTCTAAGATTATTATTATATATGGCTATACTTTACCTCCTATAGTCCCTATTTATCTATGTGCAATTTCTTGATTTCAAACTGCTAGATTGGCAGGAGCTGGGGCAGAGACAGGAGCTCATTCTGTCTTGCAGTACCCAGGAACCAAATTCCGACTTTCCAGTCATGACAGACAGACATGTCTAAAGGTGAAGACAGCATCACCAAGGACTGATCACACTCCTTATTAAGGTTCAGTGTCTGATCCAGAAGTTTGACCTTTAAGTCACCCCTATGGGTTGACACTGGAGTATTATTTGTGAATCTTAGATCTTTGGCTGGCTCATTTAAGGGCAGCTTCCGGGGCTCAGTTTTCCCCAGAGAGTTTTGCTCTCTGACGCTCAGTGGAAAGGAGACAGAGAGAGAATGAGGGAGGGAGACTGAGGCAGTAGGAAGGAGAAGGTAGAGGGTTGAGAGAAAGGACAATAAGGAATTGTGATTTATGGCGAGAGAAGATTGTCTACAATGGCAAAGCACTCTTTCTTAATCAAAGCTTTATTAAATTCTAGTAATAAAAGGCTAAGTGTTCCTAGATAGGAGAGAAGCATAATAGGCTATTACATTCACTTCAAGAAAATTCATTCTGAGTGTGGGCTCGTATCAGAGGCTTTTCTGATGGACAGATACTTGAAACATTAGATGCATGCTATCGCAGCAGCGCAATATCTAAAGAGGGCATTCAGCAGCAATACTGAACTCCTCTTGCTGATGGACCAGATAAGTTCCAAAATGAACCAAAGCACCCCTTTCCTCAGCAAAACTCACGGCTGGATCAATACAAATTTGTTCCACCCTCAATAGAAAGCCTTAACGCTGGGAAGGTTTGAGGGCAAAAGAAGAAGGGGACGCCAGAGAATGAGATGGCTAGATGGTATTGTTGATGCACTGAGCACAGAGCTTGGTGGGCTGAGAAGGATGGTGGAGGATAGGGATACCTGGTGGGCAATGGTCCAAAAGGGTCAGAATTGACTGTGTGAGTGAACAACAACAACTCTCCAACACACACCCAACTACTTCTACATCACTTCCCCTCCTTGAAACAGCCAAAGGAAGAAGGGCCCTTGTTGCTGGTGTCAAGAGGTCTGCATAGCATCATACTCAAATGAAATTCTTTTAGGGATTTCCCTAACGCTGTTGACATTGGAAGATCCTGTGGCAAAGCTACATTTCCCATGGGCACTGGAGCCATTCATTCTGGCACAGAAGGGGGCAAAGGTCACTTTAGTGGTAGTGGTGGAACTTCAACCAGTAAGAGATGTTCCCCTCAGACATTGTACCAAACTCAACTGTAAAGACATAATTGCTTGGCAAACTCCATAGCTCTCAATCATCTACAATGGTCAACATGCAGTCTTGTTCCTTGAACATCTTCTTTGCAGGTTCTTCTGTTACACCATCAGAGTTTGGTGCTGGCAGCCCACTCCTCCATAAAAACATAATGCACAGAGGGCATGCACCTGCTTTTCAAAATGTTCTATCTGTATAAAGGTCGCCCTTGCTCAAAAGCCACTCTTATCCAAATTTAAGGTTTGGTGCTCATCCCCATTTACAGGCAAAGAACCAGCACTGTCTGCATCTGCAGATGTTTCCATGGACATGTGGCAGCCATGACTAGACATGTAGCACTGTTTACCTTCCTGAAGAAGTGGTACCTATTTATCTACTTACAATTTCTTGCATTCAAACTGCTAGATTGGCAGGAGCTAGGACAAAAGACGAGAGCTCACTCCGTCAACTCACTCCGTCATGCCGTACTCGGGTCTCAAACTGCTGACCTGCCAACCTTCCAGTCATCAAGTTCAGCTTCTTAACCACTAAGTTACCACACTACCATCCATGTACCTTTATAGTAAAAAGATTGTATTCAGTATTTGAATGTTTTAATGTCCCAAAATGGGACAAGGAAGGGACGGAGAGACCCTTAGAGAAATGGAAACCTTTCCACCACTTGCAAAGACAACACAGAAAGGGAGCCAAGCAAAATGAGATGAGATAGCAGAAAGGCTTACTTGATTTCAACAATGCTGCCAAAGTGTCCACAGCTGCCCTGGGAAAAGGAAAGAGAAAAAAAATGGAAATGTCATTTCCCCCCTCATAATTTCTAAACCTGAAATGCTACTCCTTGGATACTAAGATCTCAAGAAGGTGCATTCAATGTTCTCCCAAAAATGGACACCTGATTGCAGTTTCCCCCAACATAACCCAACAGGTAACCAGATTGTGGGCTTTGATTCAGCTAGCAGTAGCATTTGATCTCATTAGCATAAGTTCGACACCAGGCGCTTGTTTTGCAACTCCCCACTTTTAAAATTGAAAAGAGGACATTTAGAGCTAATGCGAATAACAAACTAGTGATCATCTGCTACTGCTAGCTGTGGGAAGCTGTATTGATTTGCATGCTTACTCTTTACCTCTGTATCTGGTGTATATAAGTTCATGTTTTGATGTCTCACTCCTATGTCTGATGAAGTGGACTTGATCCATGAAAGCGCACATCAAAAATATAGCAGTTAGTCCTTAAAATGCTGCAGCGTTGTTGTTTTTGTTTTCTGATATGCCTGAAACACAGACTAACACAGCTACTATTCCAAAAAAAAGTAAGATTATGGGAGGTACCGTTCATCGCATCTGGAGAGTCAATGGGTCATGTTCTGCAGGAGGCAAATTGCATCCAGTGTCTTCTCATCTAAATGCTAAACATCAAGAGAAGTACCCTCCATGCTGGCTTCTTCAAAGCATTCTTGCCCACAACTCCCCCCCCCCAACAACTGCAACCTCTTTATAAACAAAGCCTCGGACAATCACATTGACTTTCACCCCAAACTGATTATCAAGCTGTAGTCCGGTTTCCCCCCACAGAACTAGGATTTGTTGCTTGCTTGTTGCATCTTTGTGAGATTGTAGAGCCGTTTTAAAATCTATTCAGTTAGCCAATCGACTAATTGGTTGATGGGCAGGTAATTATCTAAGCTGCAGATTATTTAGTGAGTTGATAGGCGGAGGTGTAAGCCATATTCATGAGTTGTTTTCTAATCAAGGGAAAGGGAAAGGGAAAGGGAAGGAAGCGACCTGTAGCAACTTAGTTGTATAGCCAACAAAGTTCTCTGAATCTCCTCCAAACCAGCACACTAGATAGTAAACAAGCGAAAAGATTGACAAAGGCAATATGTCCCTGCAATATGTACGAACGATGAATAACCGGGTGGGGGTTGCTATTGTTCTGCATGTTGAAGGAATATTGGATTATCTAACAAGCCTGGACAAGCTTAGTGAACACAGCAATAAACAAGCTTTCATCTTTGGCTTGTCAACCCCAGGAAAACGTGCAACTTTACAAAATCCCTAGATAGAAGGTAGATTTGTGAAGGAAATTACCAGGTGGAGAGATGCATGTGAACAATCAAATGAGTGTGGATTTTTATCATAGCAGATACCTTAAGTGCATGTTCTCAGAGGAACACACACAAAAGGTAGAGTGACATCATGGTTTATATCCTGACTCATTGGTGGAACTGCTTTCGGTGTAGAATTCTGTAATTTTAAAGCATCCGCCCTCCAAAACTCTACCCTATATATTTGTCTACATAAAACACACTTCCAAAGGACAAAATATAGCAAGGCTCTCATCTCTGTTTCAAAGCCGAAGATCCAGCGCTGTCTAGAACAACCAAAATTATTGACAAAATCAGGCAGGACTCTCTCCCAGCCTACTAACCTGGTGTGCCTGATAACTACCGATTTCATGATAAAATGGTAAATCTAACAAAGCCTGGTAAAATGCTAATTCATTTTCAGGTTTCAGTTCCAAAATTATATCCAAGGTCCTCCAAAAATGGAGACCTCTTTTAAAGTTTGGATGAAAAAACAGAACAAATTCACAACCCCTGCAAAAATCAGAATCACCCAACCTCCTCTGCTACTAACTCTAAGCACTTCTGGTTCTCTTTGGTCTTATATTTTTGTTTACTCTTGTTGGTTTTGGGGGGACATCAGCAAGTTTACAATGCTTTTGGATCCATGCCGTTGCCCAGGAGATGTGCAAGTATGTTTACAATGTTTTCCACATTTTGGGGAGGCCCCTTCTAAATTGATTTATTCCCCCATTCTTGCGAATGGAAATAAAAATGTTCAAACGTCTCTTCTCTCTCCCTGACTAATATGTAACAGCTTTTGTGCATTTTTCACATTTTTGCACTTTGTGTGTATGTGCAGAAAAATAGTATGGGAACATTTTTGTGCAACTCTACCCAATATATTTGGAACAGAATACCATTCATTTTGCATAGGCATGCTAGTATTTCATGCAAGGTAACAGTCAGAAAAGCTATGGGATTTACAGAGAAGATTTGTAATCGGATTTCAAACTTTTGCATTTTGTACAAAACGTGAGGGTTTAAAAGCAAATACATGCCTGCTGTGCAAAAAAAAAATGCAGCTTTTGTATGAATACTGTTGCTGATTCAAAAAGCAGTCATCTCTTCAATATAATAGATGAGGGAAATTTCACTGCAGTTACCTAGGGGTTTTTTTTGACCTGGTGCCACAAAGATCAAGAAAATCTCGAAAATCCTTAGTTCCCAGAATCAGAGAGTTATTTATTCTTTCTATGGAGTTCATGTGACTTTAAGGCAGAATCTTACCCCATGAAAAGCATAGCTCAGTTTAAAACAGCACACCCTGAAATATCATTGGACCTTTCCTCTTAAGCAAACCTCTGCATCTTTCCCTTGCTTTATGTCTGTAAGGTGCTTTGGAGATAAAAAAAGATGCCACCATCAAAAAAGAGAGAGAACTGAATACAGAATGTTCACAGATTACAGAGATATGTGGAAGAGAAGATTGGAGCTCATTTTTACACTTATCTACCAGGAGATAAAATGAAGCAAAACTAATTCAAAACTTCTGAATGACGGGAGGAAGCTGAGGTGGAACAAGCTTAAAAAAAGAACAATTTATAGGAAGATGAGCAGAAAGTGTGAGCCCATCATCTGGATTTGTGAGTGTATTTTTTTCCACCATGTGCACAGGAATGGAGAATGTATCACTTGAGAACAGCAATGGGAAAATCAGATAACTGCCTACCCCAGCATTTCCCAAACTATGTTCCAAAGAACACTGGTGGACTTCAGTTCCCAGAAACCTAAGTCAGTACATTGGCTGATCAGTGCTTTGGGGAATTGACTAAGGCTTCTGGGAATTGAAGTCCAAAAACCAAAGGTTGGGAAACAATGACCTATGCAATCAGATACCTACCCAGTCTCTGACTGGGACAGGTTGATTTGACACATGTGTTACTGTTTCCTTCCAGAAAGTTGGTAGAAAGCATCACTAATGACGATCGACACAGCTGCGTGCTTCCCAGACCCAATCTGATGTAGAAGTGACTATGTTGTGGGAAAAGAAGGTTCTAGTCCTATCTGAGCCATGAAAATCACTTAGTAAGCTTTCTGTTAGCTGATGTTTCTCCACCTAAATTTCACTTTACAAGCTGAGATCCTCTTGTATAAGCTATGCCTGCAGAAGAGTGGTGACATCACTGAACAAAGGAAAAAATAGGATAACTAAAGATTTCCTCATTTTCTCCTGTGGCTTGTCCAGCTCATGAGTCATTGTTTCCTTTCTTGGAAGCATTGGTAATCACATGGATTGAAGACTTACTCTTTCGATCCCGTGGCTTCCACAGCTTCAACACAAAGACGATTACTTGTGAGACAGACAGAGTATAGGAGATAAGGGGGTAGTCTTGAATTACTACAAATCTCCCTCACTCTTCCACAAATATTACTTATGCCATAAGACTCTTGCCACAACGTGGTTGTGAGAATAAAGTGGGGAAGGTTGAGTTTTGATCTCTTTGGGATGGGTGCATAAAGAGACAGCGGGTTGAGTGCACATATGAGAAGTGTTTTGATATTCATTCTGTGAGTACACTCAATATGCTGAGAGATGAATGTCAAGCATTTGCCATCTTCATTACTACTTTCTACCCATCAACAGTGGAGATGTCTCTCCTCATGTATAGAAAAGCTCCCATTTGCACTTATGTTTTATCTGCTCACTTTCATGGGGCTTAGTTTTCCATTTTGCATAACTGGTGTTTTGATGTTCTCCGCTACCATGGGGACCACTCTGAAGGCCAGGAGGACAGGATTAAAGATTGTTCATTGACCAATAAATGTATCACACACAGACACACACACACACACACACACAAGTGGATTTTCCAATTGTGGATTTACTCTTTGGGACCATTTCGTCATCATGAGTTCCTCCTGCTGATTCCTTCCTGGCTTGCATGCTTGAAGGACTGCTCTTCCTCAACTGCCAGATTTCAGCTTCTCCTTGGACCAAAGTCAGGAGTGGCTCCGAACATTGTTTATAAATGTCTGTCTTGGCATTGCTGCCTTCAGTCACAGCCCAGTAGGTCCGAGTGATGTGAAGAGTACTGACAAGTTTATCATGACACAGAACCTGTACATTGTCTCTGTCACCAGCCTACCATGCTGTAGCAAACTCACTATCCTTGACTTTGCAAAGAAGCCTGGAAAAGAAGCCAATTCCAGAGGCAACTTTGACAAAGTTAGGAAGTTACCGTATCTCAACTGGCAACAAAATAAAATCTGGTCTGATAATGTCTTATTTCATAAATAAAATACTGTCCGCCTACCACTGGCTAGGATGGAAGCAAGGCTGAATTGAGTCTACCGGTCATGAAGACCAATAAGATCTTGTTGATCACAATCTCATAAAGCCAGGCCAAAGTTCACAAAGGTCTCCCTGTGGATTCATTTTCTCCAAACTATGGCCAAGACTTTATTAATGAGGATATGACATATTGCTTTTCAGAAAATCAATTTTTCCTCTAACAAATACAATGGTGATCTTGACAACATAAATTCATTGCCTTATCCTCTTCTGGAACTGGTTGAAGCATAGTAAAGCTAAAGGTTACTCTTCCTTGAAAGCCAGTCATATCCGACTCTAGAGTTCAGTGCTCATCTTTGTTTAAAGCCGAAGAGCCAGTGCTGTCTGCGTTTGTAGACATTTCATGGACATTTGGCAGGCATACCTAGACTCCAAAGTGCATGGAACACTGTTTACCCTCCCACCAAAGTGGTCCCTATTTATCTACTAGCAATTTCTTGCTTTGGAACTGCTCGGTTGGCAGGAGCTGGGACAGAGACAGGCGCTCATTCCGTCATGCAGTACTCAGGTTTTGAACTGCTGACCTTCCACCTCCCAGTCAGCATCTTAACCACATGAGCCACTGCAGTCCCTGGTTGAAGCATAGAAGCAGGCAAAAAGAGCACAGTCAACTCAAGTTCAGCTATTCTGGGACCTAATGACATTTGGTTAAGCCTATCCCACATTTTCAGTACCCTGTCTTCTGGCTATAGAAAAGATAGACAAGCATTCTGTTGCATGGGTCAGTGTTGGGTTGTGAGGTAAAATGCACATCTCCATGTCAATTCACACATTTGTGAAGCTTAGGAGACATTTTTGTGGAAGTGAAGTACTGCGTGAAATAGCTAAAATTTCTGCAGTTATAAAAAATGAGCATGAATATGCTGTAATCAAGGAGGAAATATGCAAATTAGATAAAATATATCAGTTCATGCATACATTGGATAATGTTCATAAATAAAAGTAAGGAGGGTAGCAAATGGGAAGGTAAGTTTTCAATGTTTTTAGGAATTTTAAGGGTTTCTATAGTTTAAATGTTGGGGATTTTATGTCAATTAGGGCAGCTATACAAATTGAATAAATAAATAAAAATAAATTCTTCCTAATGGTCTCATCCTCAAGACGTCAGATTTCCTGTAAACATCATTGCCATCTTAGAACTGCGGTGCTGGTAGTGACCCTATGGATTATCTCGTCTAGCCCTTGTCAAGGAGGGACAGTGGGGAATCAAACTCCCAGCCTCTCATAAACCACTGAGCTAGTCAGCAGTTACAGTTATTTCTGCACAAGAGCTAAAAGAACTGTACATTTTTCAGCCATGACAGGTTTAGCAAAAAAAAAATATACACTTTTTCTGTGTGCAAAACCCCCTTTATTTTCCACCAGACACACTTTTTTGCATAAAAATGCAAGCAGTTTATTATATTATTGTCTTTCTTTTTCTCTTTTTACACTGTTTAATTTGAAAATTCAATAAATAAATATTAAAAAATGCCAGCAGTTTTCACAAAAGGCAGTTCATTCACAAAATATTCAAAAAAAACCTTCAAATGGGTCGATCTTAGAAGAAATCAACCCTGACCTCTCCTTAGAAGATCAAATAATAAAGATAAAGCTGAAGTACTTTGGACATCAAATGAGAAGAGAGGATTCACTTGAGAAAGCCTTGATGCTGGGTAAGGTGGAGGGCAAAAGAAGAAGGGGGCGGCCCAAAATGAGATGGCTAGATCAGTGGTTCCCAACAAGGGGTACATAGCCCACAGGGGGACTTCAGTTTCCAGAAACCTAAGTTAGTACATTGGCTGATCAGTGCTTTGGGGAAATGACTTAGGCTTCTGGGAATTGAAGTCCAAACACCAGCATTTGGGAGACACTGGGCTAGATGGTATTGTAGATGCAATGGGCACAAATCTTGGTGGGTTGAGGAGGATGGTGGAGGACAGAGGTGCCTGGAAGGCGGTGGTCCATGGGGTCATGAAGGGTCAGAATCGACTGTGCGAATGAATAACACAAACAGTTTTTTCACACAGCCAAGTCCTAAAGTGTGAAAAATGCACAAAAATTCTCATAGTCCTACCCACTGGAAAGTTTTTGGATTTTTTTCACTCGCCACTGCAAGAATGTAACAAATATTTCCTCCCCTAGCAAAGATTTGTGCAAAAAAAAAAATGCACAAAAAGGGCCTCCAGATTTCAAGCGAGAAGGAAACTCATCAACCTATCAGCCAGCCATCAGAGTGGGATGAAACATTAGCTCTCAATGAATGGAGGCAACTCCCCATATATGACTTAAGACGACATGTAGACTGCGTCGAGCTGGCTGCTGAACGTTGTGTCGGAAGACAAGATCAGGTTATCCCGGAAGGTCACAAAGAAAATGCATTTCTTTTTCAGCAGTCTGAGCAAAATTATCAGCCTGGCATGGCTTTTGGTACTGAATCTTATTCCCTCTGTAACACATGGCAACAGGATTTCTACGTGTCATTGTGGCATTTATCTGGAGTGACATTTCTTTCCTCTCCCCACTCCGCAAACGCCCGTTCTTCCCTTTCCCTCCAAAAAGCATCCATTCTCCTGCTGTAATTTTGCTTTTTTAATTTCCCAATTTCTCTCCACGGCTGCTGTTTTGCTGCCCCGGCACCAATCACGACACAATACAGTAGTGTAACTATATTCATGCCGAGCAGCACTTCTGACATAGGACTGCTATGAAATCAGGCTTTATGGCTTATTGCAATTTGAGCAGGCTGTTCTTGAAAGGAAATGATATAGGCTATAAAAGCAGATAGGCAGATGGAAGTGTATAAAGGAAGATGTCTCATCTTCAGAGCTCATTTCTTCTATTCTTATGGCTCATTGCATAGATAGAACTCAGTGTTTTATTTACTTATCTCACCGATGGAGCCTCCCTAGGTGACCTGCCATCTCAAATAGAATGGCAAGATAATGGCTACCTAGCATAATAGCACGGTCCGTTTGTTTGTCTAACCTTAGGATTTTGGTTGAACCTCAAATGTCAACAACATGTAAGCTACTGGCCAAAGCCTCTCAATAAATAGTTCTGTATCAATCTCCAAGACTACTTAAATTATTACAGTAATACCTCAGATAATGTTTACCTCGGATAACGCTAAAATTGCATAACGTTAAGCAATCTGGGGAGGAGAATTGGATCGAATAATGTTAAGGTCCTATGGGATGGATTGGATAACAACCGCTAAAGCCTGTGCGGTTACAATGTATCTCTATGGAGCTTTAACGTTATCCGATTCATCCCATAGGATTTTAACATGCATCGGATAACACTAAAAATCAGATAACACCAAGACTTGTGGAATCAAGTCTTAGCGTTATCCGAGGTATTACTGTATTTGGTTCTATAGTTTCTGCTGGTTACTAAAATGTGTAATGTTTTAATCCTGTTAGGTATATGTCTCCCTTGCTTGAAAGCCAGTCGTATCCAACTCTAGGGTTTGGAGCTCATCTCTGTTTATAGCCAAAGAGCCAGTGCTGTCTGTGTCTGCAGATGTTTCCATGGTCATGTGGCAGGCATGACAATACACCAGCGTGCATGAAAAGGGCCTTCTCGGTCGTAGCCCCCACACAATGGAACCTCCTCCTGGTAGAACTACACCTCCAGGCCCAGTTGCTACCATTTAGGAAAGAATTGAAGATGTGGTTGGCAAAATGGGGCTGGGGGCTGGGATTGTCAACAAGCTCCCCTTTCTGGCTCGTCTGAGGCTCTCCCCTCCTGTAATTAATTTTTGGATGTTAAGATTTTGTAGATTTTATATTTGTTTTTAGATAGTAAATGGCACAGCAGGGGAGGGGGTAATATTGCTATGTTTTTAAGGGTTTTTAATTGTTTTATATTGGTTTTATCTTGTGTACACTCCCCAGGGTCCATTGGATAGGGCAGTATATAAATTAAATTAAATTAAATTAAATTAAATTAAATTAAATGCTGTTACCTTCTTACCAAGGTGGCACCTATTTATCTACTTGCAATTTTTCATTTTTGAACTGCTTAGGATGGCACAAGCTGAGACAGACGGTGGGAGCTCACTCTGTCGTGAAGTACTCAAGTCTCAAACTGCTAACCTGCCAACCTTCCATTCATCAAGTTCAGTTTCTTAACTGCTAAGCCATCCACATATAAATGGAGATGAGCACCAAACCTTAGAGTTGGATAGAACTAGTTTTCAAGCAAGGGAGGCCTTTACCTAAAGCTGCGGTTCCCAACCTTCGGCCCACGGGTCGGACCCAGCCATGGCACAATTTCATGCGGCCCACCACTGCTGATGCACCTGGAAGTGGATGCACTTATGACAGCTGTAAATTGCACCCACATATGCGTAAACACAATCATGTCAGCTGTAAATGCGCCTGCTGCTATCGTAAATGTGGAAGCGGACGGATTTACTTCAACTGGCCTAGCAGTGGCTGGGGACCTTGCCCACTCCTCTGGGCCCACAACAATGGCCTGACGGGAGTTAGTTTGTGTTCTGGTTTGGTTGTTTTATGTGGTTGCATTTTATAATTTTTATTGTACTGTTGTTGTTTTAACTGTAAGCGACCCTGAGTCGCCTCGGCGAGTGGGCGGCAATATAAATCTAAATAAATAAATAAATAAACTTCTGGGTTCATGGTCCGGACTGCTCAGCTGTCTGGGGGGGGGCATGGTCTGGCCCCCAGCGTAAAAAGGTTAGGAACCCCAGACCTAAAGCTTTATGTACTCAGGCAGGGAAGTATTCAAAACAAAAAGACGGGTGTTCTATCATACCAACTATGCATGAAAAGCAATGTGCACTTTTCAATGCTGTACAAAAATAGCTTTAAAAACGTTAGACTCCATTTGCAAGGAAATTGGTTTTTTCCCCCTCCTACATGCTTCTTTCTTCCCAATAAAATGTTCTCATTTGTCTTCTCTTCAGAAGCAGGATCTACATTCCAGATCTGCAAAGTAGATTTGAGGGGAATTATCCATTACCCAGGCAAAAATACCTATTTTGAAAGCTTTCCTCTGGGCGTTTGTCATGCTAAAGTAAACCACACAGTACCATCCAAATAAAGTGGGCATTAATTAAGAGTAAATTCATGGCTGTGTGCCAACAATCGGACGCTCCCATTCGAGTAAACGTCCGAGCAGTTCTGGCACAATTAATGAGAAATCAGTGGCTAACGAGGGGAATTAAGGCTGATTTGCTTCCCACACCACCTCTTAAACTGCTGCCAGATAAACATATGTAGAAAGCTGTTTGCAGACAATTCTTTAAACTGGACCAATCCTGACAGATGTCGTTGCGTGTTATCAAGGAACTAATCAGGATGTCAGGACATAGAGTTAATTTTTTTTGTGCCCAATACATATTGCAAAGGCAGAAGGAAAAGACTTAACCTTCCAAATTCTGTTCAAAATGAAGATGCTGAGAAACTGGGGGGTGGAGGTTTCCTCAATGCAGGCCAGGATGAAGAGTCAATCAGTGGCAAAAAAAATTGACAGCTACGGCATATAACATGGCCTTCAAACCTTCTCAAAGTCTTGCTCTATTGGCTTTCCCCCTTTATTTTTTAACTTATCTTTGACGGTTACCTTTACACTCCCAATTCCAGCCTTCCAAAGGTCTCCTGCTCTCCTAAATAGCTCTATTAATTTCCTTTTTTCCTCAAGAGATGCCTCAAGAATTCAATCTTACATGAAATGACCGGGTCTGTATTTCTCGGACTCAGGTTCACAAGAGACCTACGCTATCAATTACAGTCCACATTTTTCTCAGGATGTCTCAGTAGTACAAAATAGGAATCGAGGGTGATTCACTTTTATGGATAAGAACCTATCAAAGTCACACATTCAACCTTTTGTGAATAGAAACTTGCCACCCCAGCCCCCCCCCCGCCCCCAACAAAGGAAGCCAAGACAACATTCGTGGAATAGAAATTGGCCACTTTATTAAGTGACAGAGAAAATAATACAACCCTAACGCAGGGGCCAGAAAAGCACGGGGGCAAATCTCCGGGGGGAGATTTGGGCCAGGCCAATTAACATAAACCATGCCCTAACCCCAACCTCACCCCCTCCCCGTCAACTCACCACACCCCCTTTACTCCCCCGTGCTTTCCGCCCAACCCGTACAATACTGTTGCCCCTATACCCTTACTCATCAAGGTGAGGTAGGCGAAAACAGCCATCAGCAAAGCCAATCAGCCGTGACCCAAAATTCCTACCCGGCCCAAAATATTGTGACCACTATTGCCACCTCGATTTTTAGGGCAGGCGGGCGACCAATTCCCAACCCACAAAGATAATTCTCGAACTCAGAACAACAACACCCCAACAGGACACGTCCCCCCATACAAGTGAACCAATCCCAGCCTTCCACGCTGTTGTCTGCCGACCCAAGCCACACAGGATGGGGTGGGGCAGCAAAGACCCTTCTACAGCAGCAGTTGCTGCCTCGAAGGTACCCATCTCACCGTCCCTCAGTATTTGTGTTTCTCGGAGCCAGCCCTAACTTTCCGGAGAGTGAGTTAATTACAGACAACCATAGCCAATCTTTTTAAATGAGAAAGTAAATAAAAACAAAACAAAAAAGACAAAACAGCAACAACGCTGTGGCATCTTAAAGACTAACTACTATATTTTAACATTAGCTTTCATGGATCACTTTTGCTGCCTTACAGGGGAATAAAAACTGGGAATACTCCAATTTACAATATTCAAATAACACATGGGATTTACACGATATTGAGTGTGCTGATTCCAAATCTGAACTCAGAATTTCCCTATCACATACAGATTTTTAAGGCATGCTATAGCTGTTCAAAAATTGGGTAATGTATTTCTACATGGGAACATTATAATAGTTGCAACTTCCGCTATGCTTCCTGCCGCCTCAGCTTCATAGGTTGGTTATAAATTACTGTTTGGTTCACCCATTATGCTGAACTAGTTGCCAGATTAGGTGGCAGTTCTAGAACTGCAGATTCCACTAATTCAGACTACAAGGAAACAATGTTAATACAGTTGTACCTCGCTTAAAGAGCATAATGCGTTCCACAGGATTGCTCTTTAAGCGAGTTTGCTCTTTAAGCGAAACACCATTGTAAGTGACCAATTGTGGGGGGGGATTGTGAGCACCAATTTATTTGTTAAGCGAGTTTTTGGTTGGTTTTATTTGTTAAGCGAAGCGAACATTCAGAGAAAATTCTGCTCTTAAAGCGAGTTGCTCTTTAAGCGGGGCGCTCTTTATGCGAGGTTTGACTGTATACAGTATTTAAGAGCATTCAGGAGACCGCATTGTGTGTTTTTTCCTAATTGTTTAAGTAGCTTCCTGTACCTCAGAAGTGAGCACACAGAAGTTTCTGCTAACACCTGTGAATCACATAACTTTAAAGATGGCAAAAAAAGCTACATAGGTCTGATCAAAGGTGAGAAACGATGGGTCAATGACAAAGAGTAACGATCCAGTTGACATACCTCCTAAATAAGGTCAACCGAGGCATGTGTAGACCTCCATCTTAATAACCCAGGATTTGACAGTGGCAAAAATAACTGGCCTCCTGGATCTTATTACTTCATACTAGCTGGCTTAATAAAGAGTTCCTGTCCTAGCGATGGGCAGAGTCAGCTCTAAGAGTGACCTTGGCTTAACTGGGCAGAACCAGGCCTTCTTCGCAAGACGTAGCTGGGTGGAAATGTGGGCTGTTCCCTTTGGACGTGTTCCTGGCAGCTAACCCAGTAGCCAGTGTGACATAGGGCTCCTCAACAAGAGGAGTCCTTTTCCCAGTGTGTAGCTGTGAAAAAATTTAATGCTGGAGAAAGAATGATTCTCCTATAGCAGCGATGACGAACCTTGGCACTCCAGGTGTTCTTGGACTTTAATTCCCAGAATCCCAAGTCCCTGTGAATCCACACAAATGTGTTCACTGTGCATATGCGCAGCAAACCCATTTGTGTGGATTCGCAGGGACTTGGGCTTCTGGGAATTGAAGTCCAAGAATACCTGGGGTGCCAAGCTTTGCCATCACGGAAGGCTATCCACATTGCCAGATCCTATCAAGCTTCCTTGCTGAGGGCAACTAACCAAGAGAGCCATAGAAAAGTGAGATTTCTCAGCGGTAACCCCGTCACCCTCAAGATACACCAAGCCCCCTCCCCTCTTGGTTTCCATAAAAAGTTCTGAAGATCTTTCTTATTAGACCACCCGCCACAGACCCACCTCCCAGTAAAGAAGAGAAGGCTGTTCTTTTCTTAACAAGAAAGCAAATAATGGTTTTGCAGTTCCAACCATAATGCTAATTAAATGTCTTTGGAGTTTGACAAAAATTGCCTTTTCAAATGAAACTTTCCAAGCTCTGCTGTTGCTGCTGCTTCTTCTTCTTCTTCTTCTTCTTCTTCTTCTTCTTCTTCTTCTTCTTCTTCTTCTTCTTCTTCTTCTTCTTCTTCTTCTTCTTCTTCTTCTTCTTCTTCTTCTTCTTCTTCTTCTTCTTCTTCTTCTTCTTCTTCTTCTTCTTCTCCTTCTCCTTCTCCTTCTCCTTCTCCTTCTCCTTCTCCTCCTCCTCCTCCTCCTCCTCCTCCTTCTTCTTCTTCTTCTTCTCCTCCTCCTCCTCCTCCTCCTCCTCCTCCTCCTCCTCCTCCTCCTCCTCCTCCTTTACCCCTTCAAGTATTGAGGAAGATACAAGGTTCTTTCTTTGGCACTTTTAGCGACCTCCACCAGTGGTTGTTTTTTTTAAAAGTATGTTCTTGCAATATGTGAGAACTTATTATACAACTTATGTGAGGCTTCATATCAATGTAATGGTATGTGAGGATAAATGCACAGAGATTTCTCTGAGCATTTGTGAGAAAATGGTTGCAAAGTTTTATCCCAAATAATGTTTTTAACCAGAGCAATTTCCCTCCCTTCTGCCAGCACCGAACCTGCACTTCTAGAATGACATCAACCCGTCAGACATAGTCTATAATCTTCTTACCGCACAAGTGCTTGTCTGATTCCCCTTATATTTCCACCTCCAGAGTTGTAAAGTGCTTCTCTGGCTAAGCCCTGTACTACTTGCAGGCAACGATCCAGCAAAAAGGACAGAAGGAGGGCATGCCGGATTTGCTCACTCAGTTAGTAGGGAACCATCAATCATATCTTCAGTAGTTGAACTATCCGAACTATCCTATACCCAAGAGCCAACGAATTCCCAGTCCTGCAAATCTGCATGGAGCTCCTACACCACTTTCACTGCCAGCCTGCTCAGACCTCAGCAGACCCAACTCTTAAAGCATATGACACAAAAATAAAAAAGGAATTTCCTGTGGGTACTTTTGGCATCTGGGAAGCATTGGTTGAACTGGTGGTCTCTAAGCTTTGAATACCAAAATAAGCTTACTCTGATGTTTGGCTGTGGGTTGGTAACTCACAATTCCATTATCATCCAGCCCTTATGGTTCTTTCTCATGAAAATAAATTTGGAATTCGATGGTGTTTTAAATAAATAACAACTTTCAAAGGATGGTTCTCCACTGGCAACCCTTGCAATGAAGGGCCGTCCTCTCTAAAACATGGTATGTGGTCACTAATTAATAACTGGTTGCCCTTAAGTCAATTCTGACTTATAGCAATCCTTTCTAGAGTTTTCTAGTAGAGACTACCCAGAAGTGGTTGTACCATTCCCTTCCTCTGGAGGGAGCTCTTGGGACTGTGCAGCTTGCCCAGGGATAAGTAGGCTGTTTTTTTCTCCCAGTGGGGAAAAGAACTCCTGACCCCTGGCTCTATAGCCAGATACCCAAGTCACAAGAGCAGTCCAGCTGGCTTGGTCAAACTAATTGATGATATGGAAAACTCTGCCAACCTAGCAGTCCCCTGCCAACCTAGCAGTTCGAAAGCAAGAAATTGCAAATAGATAAATAGGGACCACTTAGGTGGGAAGGTAACAGTGTTCCGTGCACTCCAGTGTCTAGTCATGCCTGTCACATGACCACGGAAACATCTGCAGAAGCAGGCTTTGAAACAGAGATGAGCACTGAACCCTAGAGTCAGATACTACTGGCTTTCGAGCAAGGGAAACCTTTACTTTTTACCTGTCTTGCTCTTTATGTCTAGGCAGTTGAAATTTTTTGTTCTTTCTCCTGCATTGGAATTTCCATAAAGGAAGCATTTTCTGTAGCCGGGTATTTATTTATACACTCCTGGTACATATTTTCCCGATGCATGCACTAGAAACCATCCATAAAATGAAGGGGGAAAGTTGTTTTATTTCAGTCACTAATTAATTTGCTTTGCAATTACTGTTTTCTGTTCTCTCCCTTCTGAAACAAACAAGCTGTCCATTGTGTTTCGCTGAAAGGGGCTATTGTTTTAAACTTTGCAAAATTATTTTTCACGGCTTGGAGACGTCACCTGGCCACGATGATATCAAGCGCAGCAGAAAGAAGAACAATTGAAAAAGTGATGATGACAGTAGCATTAATACTAATGTGAAATGTTGCACAGACTAGCAGAGTTATTCTTGTTCATTTTCAAAACTGTCCATTATTAGCATTCATTAACAATATTAATTGTTAGAATTTTGCATTTTTATGCAACAGTTACATCCAACAGAGAAGAGGGTTGGGGAAAGATAGAAGCAAATAACCCTTATTTTTCACCATGTTTTGATTAAACTTATTTTTACCCACCATGTAAATGGAGTCACAGTTACGTCTACAGACAGAGCTCCTGCCCTTTCGGAAGGGCCTAAAAACCTGGCTGGCAGGGCAGATGTGGGGCTCCAGTAATATGGGGTCCCATGTTGGGTGGTTGATCTGATGGGACAGCCACCCCTCCCTCACTTTTTTAAACTTTTTAAACCTTTTAAAACCTTTTAACCTTTTAAATCTTTTAGATTTTTGTAAATTCATAGTTTAATTTTTTTAATTGATTTTTTAAGTGATTTTGAACCTTAAGGTTTTAATTTCTGAATTTGTAGGGGGATTGTTTAATTGTTTTGCATTTATTGTGTATAGACTTTCCCCCTTTTCTGTAAGCCGCCTAGAGTCAGGTTCACCTGATTGGGATGGGATAATAAATCTAAATAAATAAATAAAATACAGTAATACCCTGGATAACGATTGCATCAGATAACGCTAGAATCAGATAACGATGCAAGTTTTTTGGGAAAAACTTGCATCGGATAACGATTCTGGATAATGATTCTTAGCGTTATCCGAGGCAATGGTCTGCGGGTGTGGGGTGGTTTGGGTAGAACTACCCAATCCATCCCCCACCCGCAGCAGTCTCTAGAGAACCAATCACGTCTCTCTCTTTCCCCCTTCCTGGAGTTTAAATACAGGGAGGGAGGGAGGGAAAGAGACAAGCAGTCTCTGCAACTGCAGTAGGGTCGAGGGAAAGGCACACCTTTCCCCCGACCCTACTGCAGTCGCAGAGACCGCTGCGGGTGGGAGGTAGCTTTAAAGGCAGGGAGGAAAAGAGAGACCCGATTGGGTCTCTTTCTTTCCCTGCCTGCCTGCCTTTAAAGCGGTTTTTCCCTGAATTCAGGGCTTTTTTTTAGCGTTGTTCGATGCATGCAGCTTCACCCTGTTGAATTGCAAATGATTAGTAGATGGAAATGAATGACAAAAATTGTGACATTACACTTTTGCAAATGAGTTTCCTCTTCAGGCCTAGCATCTATTGTTTTGTTTACTCTCTGATATGCTTGAAACACAGACTAACACAGCTACCATTTCAAAAGCATTTTATGCTTTCTTGATCATTCTTCATATTTATTACCTATGTGTGAGGAAACATATATGATGATCTACTTTGATGTTGGTGACTACCAGAAAAACTTCTGCAAAAACTTTGACGGGGAGCAACAGGGCATCCTATGATTTAGTGAAAGGGCTATTCATTTTGAAGCCATTGCATTATTAAAAACCAAAAGGCAGCATCACCCAAGATATGAAGGCACCTGGCCGGCCTTTTCTAGCCTTCTAGAACAATGAAGGAAAGGAGAAGATGGATTTCCAGGATGTGAAAATGAGGTGCTCATTAGAAGGAAGTTATAATTTGACAAATGGTCTTACAACCGGCGATAACTAATGGGAATATCTAAGGAAGGCTATATAGTACATGAGTCAAAAGCAGATATGATTATATTCGTATGTGGTATTAATTTTTTTCATTATGGTGATCGCTGTGTCTTTGGGAACAAACTCTGGAAAACAAAGGTTAAAAACAAAGTTTTATTTTATGTGGAAGTTTTATGTAGTTGCTTCTTAGACTCATTTTGGTTTTAAATCTTGTAAATGAGGTTACCTTTCTTGGATGATTTGTTTATCCTTTGATTTTATTAACTACAGAGTATGTCGCACCTTCCCTTTTGTTTACGTGGTTCTTGTGAGTTGCAATTCAGCCTAATGAGTACTATTATTTATTTACTTGTTTATTGTTAAATATTTACAACCCCTTTTTCAAGTGCCCCATGTAAAATGGAAAACATTAAAACACAAATCCACACAGAGAGACAGAATTTCAGCCCATAAAGATGTCAGCTGGTTTCCCAATTTGTCAATAGTCCCACAGATTCTGCAATACACATACTCCACCCTAGGATTCACCTTTATAAAGTTCTCTGGATATCTCTACAGAAGGAATTCATTGTTACAGAGAGCTGAATCCCCTGACACTATCACTTCTTCTCCTTCTTGTGCCACATCCGATTCCAAATATTGGCAATCAACATGGCAATCATCCATAAAGATTGTCCTGGGAACAATATAATGCAGTGGCTTTTCATCTGCCTTCTGGATCACAGTGTGACACCCATACCACTGATCCAATTATGTGAGTTACTTTCTGGTCCTGAGTCCTTTTGGCACGCAAAGACCTCATCAGCCCCAGGCCAGGATGGATGAAGCTGCTGCCCTCCATCAAGATGGATTCAAATGGGATTTAATCCACTTGGGAGACGATCACCCTTCTCTGTGAACTTCGCCACCCAAGGCCATTAGTCCTCAGGGTTGTCGGGTTAGTTAACCACTTCCTGATTATCAGTGTTGAGTTGCTGGCAGTATGTTCTATTCTATTACCATACCAGTATAAGCTGGCCAGACTTTTTACACTATCACTAGACCTGCAGATAAAGCAGAGATAACTGACTACAGATTCTGCATCAAACAGGCCATTTTCTGAATATTTCAACCAGCATTTGTATTTTGCTCAAAGTGACAAGACAACAAGTGGTGGGCATCAGCAGGTTCACACCAGTTATCCAGAACCTGTAGCAGAAATTCTGGCTGGCCCTGCCCATCCAAGTTTTGAAATAAAGTAGTCCTAATTCAGATGCAACGCAGGGCTTCCCCCCTGGCCATGCCCGCCATGCCATGCCCATAGTGTGGTAGTAAATTTTTTTGGAGCCCATCACCGAAGACAACATCTGGTTTCTGTATCCAGAATATAAAGACACCATCTAGGTTCAGACTCTAGCATTGCCTATCAATGTAGGGGCTACCCCAACTCTTCCATCAGTCTCATGATGGGAAGAATGCTTTCTGAAGTCCTCATTTCCATTGATCAAGGCTGCTGCAACATCTGGACAGGGAATTTTCAACCTCTTGGAGACCGCCTAATTCCACAACAGCTCCTTCCAGAGGAGTACGGGGTCAGCAGCAGGAGCGAATATTTAAAACTTGCCATCCCCAACACCTTGAGCCAATCCCTTCAGTACATCTAATGGTAGGGCCATGAACAGGTGGCCTATAAGGTAAGTCAAATTAAGGAAGAAAGCAATACACCTCCAAAAAAATCAGAAGAATGCCATCAGTAGCTGGAAGAGCAACCAAATCCCTACGAAAGAAACACTGCCGGAAGCTGTACATCTGTCGGAGCTGTTCGGCATTTTCCAGCAAGTGAGCAGTTTGTTTGCCACATTAGCAGATGGATCCCGAGAAGTGACGGAGAACTTACGCAGAAATGTAAACAAGACCATGCAGAATCAGGTTACATTGTGCTATTTCTCATCTCAGTCCCCACAGTTTTGCTTCGCCCTTGCTCAAAAGCCAGTTGTATCCAACTCTAGGGGATGATACTTATCTCTGTTTACAACCAAACAGCCAGTGCTGTCAGTGTGTGCAGACATTTCTGTGGTCATGTGGCATTTATGACTGGACACCAGAGCACATTGAACACTGTTACCTACCCATGAAGGGCTACCTGTTCATCTACTTGCAATTTCTTGCTTTCTAACTCCTAGATTAGCAGGAGCTGGGACAGACAATGGGTGCTCACTCCATCACATAGCACCTGGGTCTTGAACTACTGACCTGCTTACCTTCTTGTTGCCAAGCTCAGCATCTTAACCTGCAAGGCACTGTAGCTGCCTACTATAGGAGTTCCTAACCTTTTCAAGCCGGGGGCTGAGTCACACTTTCTCAGTCACCTTCAAGGGCTAGATAGCCATTTTGCCCTGCATGCACTATGGGGGTGGCCATTTTCTCCCAACATCTTCAAAGAGACAGCCATTTTGTTTCTCAAATGACCTTGGAGGGGTGGGGAGGCCATATTAAATTGTGTCATGGGCCAGATCTGGCCCATAGGCCTTAGTTTGGGAGCCCCTGGCCTACTGGACCCTGGAGTAAAACCAGAAAGTCTATGGGCTTTCTTTTAAGGAAATGATCCTTATTCAAAGCATTTTCTACCCCATCTGCCGAAATATTTTATCTAATACTCTCATCCACTAATTATTTTGTATAACATTGGGTTTCTGCATTTGCCCCTTCCTCACTCAAAAGAAAACTCATTTGTTGTACCTTTCACTTCCAACCAGTACGTAACAACAATTCTTTAAACTTCCTCACACTGTTAATTTTTGGTATTGTCATCCCAATATTTGTGTTGGGTGGCCAATGGGAATAATACATGACATGGTCATAGCAAGCCGTCCCTAAGATGGAGCCAAATGTCCCCGGAGTCACGAGCAAATCCATTGAGTTGCTGGTGGACAAATTGTACCAGCAATGGGGATAAAATACCCCCAGAAAGAGATGGGCATGCTCTCGCAGGCCTTATCTTCTCCTTCCTGCCTCACCTTCTTTAACTGCTCAGTGTGGAGAAACAAATCCTTCTCCCTCTTCAAGCAGCCCTCACAAGGGACCTGGATGCCTTGTTCCTCCTGTGTGCTGCCTCATGGCTTCATCTGCCTGCCTCCCCCACCCCTGGCCTGGTGAGTAGTTGTTCAATTTAATCACACTGCTCATTAATTGTTCAATCCTGTGGGTTTCTTCTTCTGCATACCCTCCCTTTTTTTCTCAATTTCTGGGCAGTTCCTGCTGGTGCCTCCTCTTTTCTTTCAGACTTTTTGTAGGATGTGGTTCCTGTCATTGCGGCAGCCTGCTGTGTCGCAGCTTCACCCCACGGTGCTTCCCTGGGGGCGTGCATTTCGTCCATTAGAAGGCGCATTTTCCTTCCCGATTCCGCTTGTTGAGGGACATCTCGTGGCGGAGGCGGCCCACTTCCACCCTGCTGATCTTGCATATTGAACAGTACTATGCAGTTCATCCGCTGGTGACGTGCATCTCATAGGTGCAATGGAGCATTTCTGAAATCATGAAGGCGAGGCCTGGATGGATGGACCTCCTTCCATGCGATGGACTGAGGTGTCCTGCCTCCATTCTTCTGTTTTCTTAGCAGTGCGTCCGCTGGTGGTGTGCATCTCATAGGTGCAATGGAGCATTTCTGAAATCATAAAGGCGAGGCCTGCACGGGAGGACCTCCTTCCATGTGATGGACCGAGGTGCTTCCCTCGCCTCCATTATTTTCCTCCCATACCTGACTGTATGCTATGTGCCCAATTTAACTGCTCCAGAGGCCAGGGCCTCCAGCCCACTATGGGTTCATTGCCTTTTGCCTCAATTTGCTCCTTCCATTGCACTGGGGCCTTCATCCCGGTAGGCCGGACTTGGGGCGGGGGTCAGGGTTCAGCCATTGGCTGTACCCCATGTGATGGGTAGTGCGAGTGGTTTTAATCAGAATGGCCTGTTTAGTTATTCATTTGGGGTCTTGGTCCACTACCATGTAGGCCTTTAAAGTCAATAACCAGCACCTTGAATTGCACCCGGAGGCAAACTGGAATCCAGTGCAGCTCCCTCAGCAGCAGTGAGGCACCAGCTGTTATTCGGTTGGGGTTTCAGTTAATTGGGGACCTCGGACAGCACTATCACTTGGGGTGTCTCATGGGTGGCGAATAGCCACAGACCTGGGACAGCTGATCAGGAAGCTTTGCCAGCTTCCTGGTCGCATAGTTTGTTCACACTGTTGGGCACAGTGGTAGCCTGCCTGCAGAGCTTTTCTGCTGTCCCTATTATTTGAGATTCAAAATTCTCTGGTATTGACCTGTTATTATCTTGCACTACTTAGTCCCCAGTGCAATAGTTTGCAACAACTTATTTTGGCTTAATAAAGTGGCCTGTGTTTGAACCCATGACATGTATCCATCTCTTCACTCGGGGTGGCAGGCAAAGCCTTGTCTTCTTAACAAGATCTTCTCACCTTAAGTACACTTTTACAAACCAGGTCCTAAGCCTGGGCTCTCTTCTCTGGTTTCTTGCCCACCTCCCTTCTGCGCAGGAGAAGCAGGGTGAACCCGGTGACTCAAGTACACAAGTGTTTTCTCATTTATAAGGCATGCACGCCTTGCAAATCTCACTCCGAGAACTAACTGGGGACAGGACTGGAGCAGACAGCTGCGTAACTAAATATAGCTTCTCACCAGAGACCCCAAACAGCTTTTAGTCTTAGCGGAGAAGGGAGAGGCAGGGCAAACTTGGAAATAAATACAGGGCCTGTTTGACCCTTAAAGCTTTATCGGAAGATACATCTACAAGACCAGATCCTCCATTTGTCAGGGTCGGACTTATCACCTAAGCATCCAGGGTGTGGTAGTGGACAGAGGGACAAACTAGGTTGCAGAATATTTGAGTAGACTCCTTTCTATATATTGATTTTTCTCTTCTGAAACATACCATCCTAAAATGAATAGATTAAACAGGTTCATTGGTAGTTAAGCTTCTTCTTCTTCTTTTGCCTTACCCATAAACCTAAGAAGAAATGTCCAGCCTACCTTATCATTCTGGTGTGCTTCTTGGTGTATGGTTTGATAGCACTGAACGTCAGCTCCATAGCTCCATTATTGCCCAGAAGGGTTCCTGCTGTAACTGTTTGACAAAATGGAAGAATTGGGTATTTAGATTCAGAACGAGAGTGAGGGCACTGAGACAGAAATGAATTTGTGGGTTAGCAAACTTTTTGACACTCACAAATCAAGGGAATTGTGTAAGGATGAAATTAAAATCCTACGTGAAGGTATATTTATCCATCTTGCCCTCTATTCTGTCCCTGAGGGTCAAATTTATATGGTAGAGATAGCATGTAGCTAAATGTAGACATTTCCTAGATACTGAAAGGTTCTCTCTCTCTCTCTCTCTCTCTCTCTCTCTCTCTCTCACACACACACACACACACACACACACACACACACACACACACACTTCCCATAGATTCCAAATGCCTTGCAGTTGGTCATTGGAAGGTAAACACAAGCTTCATTTGCAAACATGTTTGGCTCAGGCTATAATGAATTTGAATGAATTAGCCATGTAAATAAGTTAGAGGTGTGTTAGAATGATTTACTTTAATCATTCTGTTTGAGTTGTGAAGAGACGAAACTTCATTGACTTGAATTGTACAGGTTCACACACATTAACCTGCAGAGTTCATCCACCCAAAGAGAGGGGGAGGAATATAATCTCTGGGCAACTTGCCAAGTCAGGATCATGCCCATCTTGATAAGGCAACCTTGAAAGATCTCCGGAGGGAACGGAAACCTTATCTGCAAGATCTAATCCCAAGGTAACCTTGATATTTGACATTCTTAAGGAGGGGGTGAGTAACACCTTTTGGGTATAAAGGGGACTGCCAGATAGTCCAAACTATCAGGAGGAGAACCTGAAACCTTTGAAGACTGTTAGAAGGACATTCCTGAGACTTTGCATCGCCGTGGAAGGATGAAGCTTTGAAGAAATGTGTCCGGCAAGGCTGTTACCTTAGCAATTATCATCTAAGCCAGAGGCAATCGGCCTGACTTAGTCATTTCCCCAAACAACTGGATTTAGCTGATTTTCCAGCTTTGAGACTTTGAAATATTTCCAGCTTGCTTAGCTATACTTAGAAAATATTGTGTTTTATTTTCTAGAGTTTAAGTATTAGGCAGGAGTGCGTGCCTAGGAATAAGTAGCTAGGGAAAGCTATTTTAGAGCTTCTTAGCCTAGAAGAAGAACCCTGAAAAGGGACATTTTATTCTGGATATGCTGAACCTGATCTGCTGTTTAACCATTGCTATGCTTTGCCTATGAGAACAACAATTTGCTTTATGGACTTTGTTTTTCTTTATATTCAAATAAACTCAAAGGCTGCACAGGTCTCTTTTCCAAAGAAGTTTGGAAGCGTTGTGCCCAAGTTTTAGTGTGGTCCTGAGACATGGGACTTTTGTACCATTTATCCTTGCTTACTATTATTTTTCTACACTACTGCAAATCTTCCACAGCTCATCTTTGATACGCGACCGGAGGGGACGCTGACTCAGACATAACACACAAAGTTACAGGGCTGGATTGTTGAGAGCTGTGGAATTAATAAATTGCCATGAGCCTGAGGAAAATAATTTTCAGCAGACCTTTGACCCATCATTCTCTCCCCCACCCCCAGGGTGGGATCGTGAGACAGGCATAATTCACTGTGGGAATCGCACTTCCAGAACACTGAGGAAATAATGCTGTTGAAATGTATAGATTGAACCTAAGACCATTGGTTTTCAATCCATGCATTCAAACACAGCATTCACCAGAAAGGCATGATGGTTTGTCCCAAATTTCACCAATTAGGTGGTTGTGGTTTTATTAAAAATGCACTTCATACAACATGGTCCAAAAAGCAGGTCTCCACCTTTGTTATTCTCCTACGTTCCTCATCTATTCCTCTCTCTTGGAAGACCATTCTGCCTGTCCTACAGCTTCTAACAGGTACCTACAGAATTGAGGTACAATGACATGCAGATTACTACATCTGATCTTTCAAGCGAAGCAAAAGGCAGTGGGAGAAGGAAGGAATGGACTGAACACCCTACTCAAAACATCTGAGATCATAGTGTTGTGATTTTGGAATCCACGTCCGATGAGGAAGACTTTCTGCCAGCACCTCAGCCCAATGGCAGCATGGAACTGCCTTCTCTTGATCAACTTGATCAAGAAATGACAGGGGCACAGTCAGAGAAAAGGAGGCAGAGCTGAGAACATCAAAAAGATGCAGGTAGCAGCTGTAGAATCGGCTACACCCGCAGAGAAGAAAGGCAAGGGCTGATTTGTAAAGACCACTCCCAACTGTGAGCCCTGAGCCTGAACTCTCTTAAGGAGACTCCCAAGCCAAAAGAAGCTTGTTGGAACAATCTTTCTGCGTCCTGACTCTGCACCACTCAAACTTGTGCCTCTTGCCTGCTTGCTGACCCTGGACCTTGGACCCTCTGCTTGGAAACCTGACTCCTCTTCTGGATCAACCTTTTGTCTCAGTTCTTCAACTACCGGCTTCTGAACTTGGTTCTTCCTGACCAACGATTCTGCCTCATCCTTCGGGCTGTTGTAAGGTTCTGCCTCTTGCCTCCTGCTCCTTGCGCAGTGGCTGCTAGCCAGCTCACTCTGCTGTGCAAGGAGGGCACAACACATTGCTTGAATGCAACACAAAACCATTGTTTGGAACTGCCACACCCCAAGACAAAATAGTCATGATGTTGTCCAGCCACAGGCATGAAAAAGGTGGTGTGTCTCAGTGTTGAAAGAAGCTTCAGCTGTTCATCCTCTTTTTACATGCAAAGGGGTGGCGGCATCATCTCGTTCTTAGCTCCAGGCGCCAAAATGCCTTGGGACAACCCAAGTTGCCTCAAGAGGTCCTAAATTTTGCCCTGTGATGGCAGGTTCTTGGCACATCATCCCACTATCTGTGGAGAGCAGGCCCAAGGCAGAGCACAAGGCCTGAAAGAAGACTCTAAACGTGAAAAGCAGAGGAAATAAAGGCTGCCCTTTCTAACCTAAATCAAGATGTATTTCAACAGCCATCTCTGTTACAGCCACCCTTTCAAATACTGCTTATCTCAGGGAACAGGGCTGGCTGGCTGCCCAGGAAGGTCCACCATGCAAAGATGAGCTGCCCAACACACACACACACACACACACACACACAGGAAATCTACAGGGCCAGCAGCCAGGAACCTTAAATCTTTAGCGTGGGGACTTAAAATGCTAAGTATGCCAAGCTGGGCCGAACGCTGAGCTAGAATTCTCCAGAGGGGAAGCAGCCAGTGGGTCAAAAGAGGTTGAGAAGAATGTGAGTGGAGCGATGGACACACCAGGAATGTGCTGAGGAGAGAGGAAAAAGAAGACCACCTAGAGATCAATTAAGAATCTTGTGACACTTCAAAGATATCATCTCTGAGAGGCTGTAGAGTGTCTTGGCTGGTTTTTTTGCTGCAAAGGATGGATGCAAATAACTCCTTGGAAACATATACAGAGGGGTTGACAGAAGCCATGAACAGCTTACAGGAAGATGGACACATCTGGTGGTATGGAAGGTAGAAGTAGGCAGGAAGATGAGAAGTGAATCTTTTCAAAGTATTGGCCTGGTAGGAATGTCATGCAAAATGTCTTGAGCTGGCCATAATCCGGAATGTTGTCACACTCCTGTGAAACCTTTGCTGGAGAGTTTTGTGGCCAACCATATTGCTGTGGTTAGTTGCCTTCAAGTTGTCCCCGACCTGGTGTGACCTGGTGAATGAGAACTCTCCAAAATCTCCTGTCTTCAGCAGTCCTACTCTGCTCTTCCAAACTCAACCCAGTAGTTTCACCTGTAGGGAATCAATCCATCTTGTGTTTGGCCTTCTTCTTGTCCTGCTGTCTTCTACCTTTCTTAGTGTTGTTTGTTCATCAGGATATCCACAGTAGTGGATCTTGGTCTTGGTCTTGGTCTCCAATAAACTACCTGTGTCCTTAATGATCTTTTCTAATTTCTACATTGCTGCCTTTTTTATTCTCAAACTTATTTTGATTTCTTGGCTCTAGTTGCCATTTGATTGATGAGCAAATAAGGGTAAAGGTCTTCCTTGCTCGAAAGCCAGTTTTATCTGACTCTAGGGGGCAGTACTCATTTCCATTTATAGCCAAAGAGCCAGTGCATCTGCCAGATGTTTCCGTGGCCATGTGGCAGACATGACTAGACACCGGAGTGCAGAGAACGCTGTCACCTCCCCACAAAAGAGGTACCTATTTATCAATGTGTAAATTCTTCCTTTCCAACTGCTAGGTTGGCAGAAACTGGGACAGAGATGGGAGCTCACTCCGACTGCAACACTCAGGTCTCAAAATGCTGACCTGTCAACCTTCCAGTCATCAAATCCAGCATCTTAACCACTAAGCTACCAAAGTACCTGCCAATGAGCAAACACTAGATGTTAAAATATTTTTGCATGCTCAAACTCAACCTTGCTATATCTCTATTTCTCCCCTGTTCCAATTTCTGGACCCCAGCAAATGCTTATGTTTCTTGATGCATATGTTTAGGACATTTATGTGCATGCACATGTGCAAAGATTACTGATTATCTTAAAAGAGGAAAGAGTGGAAGGGGTCATATATACTCACCAGAAGAGGCATAAACATGTAATGCCCAAAGACAATGGGTGAAATTCTGGTAATGGTTGACATTCTTCTGTGCCAAGCTAAGGGTTATATCAAGTGCACCCAATCTTTGAGCTTTGAATCCAAACTTCTTATCTGAGGGAGAGACAGTAATACAAGAAGGGAAATAATCACAATTAAGCTACTTTTTAGATATGTTAGCAGAACAAACAACACACTTTGTTCCAAAAATATGCCAGTTTCCACTCAAGTCTTCTGTTCAAATAACTCAATGGTCTTTCTAGAACTACTGCAGGTATCTATTGACTCAGAGGGAATCTACTTTAGTTTCCCTGATATCTTTTCAGTGTCAGCAGTATCTTGCATATTAAGTTGACCATGCTTGATTGATTGACTGATTGATTGATTAAGATGACCATGTTGGCAAAAGCATCATGCCAGCATAATTCAGTCCATGAGGTCTTCCTAGGGTTTACACTATTCTCACAACACCCAGAGAAGAAATGGATTTTCCAAGACACAGTAGTTAATTACAATCTTGGTTCTTCATTTGAAGATGGTTTGTCTTGAATGAGCAATTAAGTCATTGGCTTTACACCAGATCTGTTCCTGTGAAGGATGTGAGAACTGTGTTGCAGACATGGGTTATCCATCTGGCTGCATTTTTTTTAGTTCTCCATGGAGTAATCATGTGAGGAGAAGCAACTATGAGGACAATTAGGAAGAACACCCAGACTTCAGGATTCACCTCCACAACTCAATATAAAGCAACTTTGTGCCTGAGCCCAGTTTTACATTTAGGAAGCTTATCTCCCCAAAACAAAACAAGGTTCTAGGTTGATCAGATCTAGAACAATATCTTATCTTCTTCCCTGACTCTTATTTCCTTCTCTGATCAACTTGCCATGTTCACCAGAAATGTCAAGGTCAAAAGGATGGTGACGGCATAACAAAAAAATACTGACTCACCTAACATGCATGGATTAGTTTCCGTACCTTTCTGGCCAATTTTCGCCAACAGGCGAAACATAGGCAAGAGGATGTCATAATCAGGAAGGGGGTTTTGTGCTGTGTTCACCACGACTTGGAGAAGAGCTTCACTGCCTCCTTTGCTAATCATGTAGTAAACCCTCCTGTCAGTCCCTAAGTGAAAACAAATGAAAGGTTAATTAAAGAAGACAAGTCAGAATTAGAGCAAGACATAAGTGAGAGCTCTTTCCCTCTCCTTATCCAACAGCAGAATGAGCAAGAGAGTCCCCAAACCCAGAGGTTTATTGCCATCTGTAGTGGAAAAATAGACTACCATCTTGGCAGAAGGTGACCATAAAGTCTAGAATCCAAAACCAGCCAACTTCAACAGAGTTCTTTAAGAACTTCTTCTAACTGTAGAGTCTGGATCTTTAATCTTCCCAAGCAAGGCTCAATTTTCTACTTACCAACAGAAAGGAGGTCCATGAGAATGTTCAGGATACTCAGAATCACATCCTTGTCATAGGAACTCTGCAAAGAAGCATAAATGGTCAAAAAATGTTGCACTGGCCCTTCAAAAAGAGATGCTTGGCACTTTGTAGAACTTTACACATCTGCAGAGCAAAAGGGAACCAAAGGAAATCCATGAGAGTTCTCTGCATTAAAGGTTTCCCTTGCTTGAAAGCCAGTCATATCCGACTCTAGGGTTCAGTGCTCATCTCTGTTTCAAAGCTGAATAGCCAGCGCTGTCTGCCTCTGCAGACATTTCCATGTGATCAGTCATGTGGCAGGCATGACTAGACACCAGAGCACATGGAATGCTGTTTACCTTCCCACTGAAGTGGTCCGGAATTGGACACAGAACTCTACATGTGGTCTAACTACTGCTGAATAGAAGGGGACTAGTACCTCACATATAGGTACTATACAGTAAAACCTTGTATAAAGAGTGCCTCACTTAGAGACTAACTCGCTTAAAGAGCAGAATTTTCTCCGAATGGCCGCCTCACTTAACAACTAAAACCAACCAAAAACTTGCTAAACAGCTAAATCAGGGGTCACAATCCACACCACCAGAAGTCACAATTAGTCACTTACAATGGTGTTTCTCTTAAAGAGCAACCTCACTTAAAGAGCAATTCCATGGAATGCATTATGCTCTTTAAGTGAGGTACCACTGTTTCTCAGAATATACTTCTGTTAATGCAACCTAAAACAGTGTGGGTCTTTTTTACACCTACATTGCACTATTGACTCGTCAACTGCAACTCATATTCGAGGATGCATTTTTCTCCTGAATTTGTTTAAGGTGGATCCCAGCTTGCCATGAAGTAACCCACACATGATGTCGGAGACACACACATGAAGTGTGACATACAGGATTTAACACCAGGACTGCAATGGACCACTACAGTCTTGAGGATATGGACAAGGTGCATCTTCACAGCCAGTCCATTAGGTATGGCCTCTTCCATCTCCATGACCATTGGGAATCAGAGTTCCTCCTCCACTCATTTTGCCATGAGGCCCAATATGATGGTTTCAAGTGGCATTTCCTCCACTGAGGGGGACCCTCACCCCACCTAAACAGGGTCATTTCTCCGTAGACATTTGCCCCTTTAGGGAGTCAGGTTATCTAACCACTGCCTGACACTCAGTGTTGAGTCACTTACGGTCTACTCCATTACCATAGTGGCATGTCCGGCCAGATAGGATATCGATATCGATATCGATATCGATATCATCATCATCATCATCATCATCATCATCATCATCATCATCATCATCATCATCATGTCAGAAATTATTCTGGGTTGAAAGGATTTTTGCGCTGGAGAAACTCCGCTCAGGGGACGCCTGAATGAGACTCCTTTCATGTCCCCACGAACCGGGACAGAGACGGGTGCTCAATCCATCATGTAGTACCCAGGTCTTGAACTGCTGACTTGCCAGCCTTCCAGCTAACAAGGCGAGCTTCTTAACCACTGAGCCACCGCAGCTCCCTATATCTACAACAATTACAAAATCCTTCTCCCTTGTAGTATTACAGAGTCAATTCATCAGGTACAACTGTTCTGTCACAAATAGAACAATCTTCCATTTGCTTGCATTGCGAAACAACTGGCGAGACAGAAGAAACCCCTTAGGAACAAGAGGTAGCTACTACACCTCAATTAGATTAGGTATGCCTGAAAAATATGAGAAATAAGTATTCCAGTCCATGACCCTGAACGGATACTCTGTCTATTACAGCTCTTCTCTCATCGTTTTCTTTTTCTAAATCCGACAGAGAAACCTTCTTCTCCTTGACATCATGAATATGTAGGGATTTGCAAATGTGAGTAAATTCTACCTTAAATAAGAGAGAGAGAGAGCAAAAATTAAATCACCAGCCATCCTCAGCAAGCAGTACAAAAACCTCAGTGGACATCTACCGCTAGCAACCTCTGAAGGCACAAGAATGGAATCAAGAACAGCAGAAGGACAGAATTGTGCGGCTCCATTAAAAACCAGCACATTTAGCAGGGAAGAGGCTTTTCATATGCCAGAGCACATCTGATGCATAAATCACTGTTTAGATGGCAGGAAAGGGAGCCCTGATTCAAAGCAGAATGCAAAGAAATTGCAGGGTACTAAGTTAAACTGTAAAAGCCATGTGAAATAATAACAGACACCATTCACTCAGAAATGTGGATGAAACCATAAACATTTAGCTGCTGATAAGCGTCTAGAGGAGATAATGGTGAAATGAAGAATTTCTTTTTTTGTTGGTGCATTAGGAAAATCTGCATTAATAAAATGTGTCTAGATGGCCTTTTGTCATGGATTCCTTGAGTTTTGGGTTTCCTCAACTTAGATGACTCTTGCAGTCCATTTCTAGCTATACATATTTTAGACTCTGTTTCTAGGAAGGGTTGGAGAAAGAGTCATGTGTGGACCCAAATATAATTTCTTTTACCCCTCCCCATGAAGTATTACAGCCACCCAATTAACTGGAGTTGCGGCTTCGCATAACACCCAATGACCTGACCCTTGGAAGCTGGCAGCCTTAAATTGGTTTCTGCTAAGGCAAAGTACAGAAAATGAAGCAATTTATCTATTCATGATAAATATGGCACATAGGTTCACATACAGCTGTGACCAGATTTATCTTGTTGCCTAAGCAAGGAAAGATCTGCCATGAGCCATTATGTTTATGGGATAAAATGGTGCTTTGGTTAGGAAGACCATAGTGTTGTTAGTAAAGATTTGAAATTGAATAGGGAATTATAGTCTTCCCTTCCATTGCCTATCTGGTATGAGAAGTATGTATTTTACATGTGCATTTCAAATAACTGCCGCCGCCACCGGACTTTTCCCTTGGTCATTTAGCCTGGAGGGAATTGGGCAAGTCTGAGTTTCTTGCAATGTATTCCCCCCCCCCCCTGTGTAATGCTTTGAAATGTGTATTGCTTTTGAAATACAGTAATACCTCAGATAATGTTTACCTCAGATAACGCTAAAATCGCATAACGTTAAGTAATCTGGGGAGGAGAATTGGATCGAATAATGTTAAGGTCCTATGGGATGGATCGGATAACAACTGCTAAAGCCTGTGTGGTTACAATGTATCTCTATGGAGCTTTAACGTTATCCGATCCATCCCATAGGATTTTAACATGGATCGGATAACACTAAAAATCGGATAACACCAAGACTTGTGGAACCAAGCACAGAATTCACCCTGCCATGTTGGCACTTTGCGATAAATAATTGGATTTTGGATTTCAGTTTGGGCATTTGGTCTCTAAATGGTTCGCCATCACTGTCCTAACTCATCTTAGATTGCACCCCACAGCCTAGCCTTCACATTGCCTTAGATTGCTATTCACCTGGCAAATGCAGGTTTAGAAACATGAGATTTTCCATCCTGCGAAAAAGACAAGCAGTGTTAGCCAGTCTAAGCTGATGGGGAAGGAAAGAGACAGGTACAGATAGATCAGCTCTGAAAAGCAACGCAGGACTTTGGCCCTCTGAGAAAGGATGAACTCATTGTCATTGCCAAATCCCCAGACACCTGGTTCCAAGGCTTCCAGCAGCCCTTGAAGCTGCTCCTTCGTTCACCTCCTTCTATATAATTCCCTTTGTCGGAGTCACTGTGCTGACACTGGCTGGCCCTGTTCCAGTGTTTGTGCTATATTCAAATGGGGGAAGCAGATCAGAGTGTGCCAGATGTCAAAGCTGTCCTGATTTAAATGAACAGCAAAAGGAAGGGAAGGAGTGGAAAATATAAAACAGCAAAGTTTATATTCAGGGTAGATTGAGCACCATGGACGGGCAAATATTGCCATGAGACAAAGCCTTCTTCTTCGCTCATGTCAACCAACCAGCACATGTGCATGATGAGAAACTCATGTTTACTAGCATAATGTGATATTATTCCCAGAGACACTCTTCGGGCTCTGCTGCTTTGCCCACGTGCGGTCATCAACATCAAGGTACAGACCAGATGTGATAAGGCAACCCTTTCGCTTTATTCCATCCAAGCCCAGCTTGTGTTACCAGCCACTTCCCTGTCCAGGCTGCTTAGGCAGACAACATTTTGCTGTAGGCCAGGGCTATTTATTCAGCTGCTGCACCCTCCAAAGAGATTCAGCACCACGGATAGCTCCAAGACACGTGAGGAGAAAAGCTGGAGTGGATTCACTACTGCTGTGTGTAACTGCTATGCAGCAGGGGTCAGCAGACTTGGCTCTCCAGATGTTCTTGGACTTCGATTCCTAGAAGCCCAAGTCAGTACACCTGATGATCAGGGCTTCTGGGAATTGAAGTCCAAGAACGTCTGGAGAGCCATGTTTGCTGACCCCGGCTATAGAGAGAGGTCTTAAGTTAAAGTGGCAGTTGCACTGCTCATTTCTCTCAAAGAAGGGTTAATTTCTGGACTGCAGAAGAAAAACAGAAATGGTCTTGTATTCCTAAGTTCTCATCTGCAGGTGCAGAGATAAAGGCCAAGAAAGGAATGCGAGGTCAAAAAGGAGTGGAGATGGAGCTAGGAGTAACAACTGAGAAATTCAGCAGGATGTACCAACTTAGGCTTCTGGTAGATGTCCAAGAACACCTGGAAACCCAAGCTTGAGAACCCCTGATCTACGTGGAAAGAGGGCAACAGCTCTAGCTAGGTAAGATTTCTTTTTAAGAGGGGATCTTAAATTATTTTGACTACCACTGATATAGAAAGTCTACATTCATACTTTGGGGATCACAAAGTCCTTTAGGGTGGGGATGGCATCAACAGACACAGATATGGATCTCTGATCAAAATGCAAAGGTGTTGTTTCCCCTTGTGGTGGTTTGATCAGGCACCAGCTTAATTCTTCTGCCCCTTCCTGAAGCTGCCCTTGGGAACACCAGCAAAGAGCAGCCAGTTTTCATTTTCCTCTGTCATCTGGTACAAAATGAAAGAGTTGAAGAAGAAAGAAATCTTTGCTATCTAAACTAACCCATAAAGACAGCAAGTGAAAAAGCCGTCCCTCGACCCTACGGTACTTACCAACTACCGACCAGTATCCAACCTACCCTTTTTGGGCAAGGTTTTGGAGAAGGCAGTGGCGCGGCAGCTACAGGAAGTCCTGGATGAAGCGGATTATCTGGACCCTTTTCAGTCAGGATTCAGGCCCGGATATGGTACGGAAACTGCACTGGTAGCTCTGGTGGATGACCTCTGGAGAGAGCGGGATGGAGGTCATCCGTCCGTCCTGGCTCTTCTCGATCTCTCAGCAGCCTTCGATACCGTCGATCATGGTATCCTGCTGGGAAGGCTCCAAGGATTGGGGATCCAGGGCACTGTGCTGGCCTGGTTTTCCTCATTTCTGAAGGGCAGGACCCAGTCGGTGTGGTTGGAGAATGAGAGTTCTAGTCCTAGGCTGCTCCAATACTAGGCTGCCTCAGGGCTCGGTACTCTCACCTCTCCTATTTAACATCTACATGAAGCCACTGGGTGAGATCATCCGTTCTCACGGGGTGAGGTATCATCAGTATGCAGATGATACCCAGCTGTACATCTCGCCCCGTGGGGACCCAAGCGGTGCAGTGGAAGTCCTTTCCAGGTGCCTGGAGGCTGTCAGGGTCTGGATGGGGGACAATGGGCTAAAACTGAATCCCGGCAAGACTGAGTGGCTATGGGTGAGGGGCCCTGCATCAACTCAGGAGTTACCAGCTTTGGTCCTGGATGGGGCAGTTCAGCCTCAAACAGACCCGGTGCGTAATTTGGGGGTCCTCCTGGACTCACGACTACTGTTCGAAGAGCAGGTGGCAGCCTTGGCCAGGAGGGCTTTTGCACAACTTCGTGTGATACGCCAATTACGCCTACTCCTAGATCGGGATGCCTTACTCATGGTCACACATGCTCTGGTCACCTCCAGACTTGATTATTGTAATCTGCTCTACATGGGGCTGCCCTTGATGACCATTCGGAGACTGCAGCTGGTCCAGAACGCGGCTGCTCGAGTGGTGATGGGGTGCGGGCGTTATGCTCGAGCCTCACCTCTGCTCCGGCAGCTGCACTGGTTGCCAGTATGTCTCCGGGTGCAATTCAAGGTGCTGGTTATTACCTTTAAAGCCCTATATGGTAGTGGGCCAGGATACTTAAGAGACCACGTCACCCCAAGAACATCGGTCCATCCCACCAGGGTGGATCGGAGAGGCTCTCTTATCATACCATCGGCTAGAGAGGCGCATCTCTCTGGCACTAGGAAAAGGGCCTTCTCTGTGTCTGCCCCGGCCCTTTGGAACCTCCTGCCAACGGAACTACGCTTACAGACAGAGCTCCTGCCCTTCAGGAAGGGCCTAAAAACCTGGCTGGCGGGGCAAGTTTGGGGATCCAGGGATAGGGAATCCCATGTTGGGTGGCTGATTTGATTAGACAGCCACCCTCTTGCCTCTCATTGTTTTAACCTCTTTTAATTTTTTAGCCTTAATTTTTTTTTTTTAAAAAAAATTAGTATTCGGTAGATTGTAGTCAATATTTTTATGCTAATTCTTAAACTAAGTATAATTCTCCCCATATGATTCTGTACCGGAATTTGTGTCTTTTTTGTACTGATGGATATTTAGTATGTCTTATGATGTTTTATCGTATAGATGGTTATTATTTGTTGAATGTTTTTATATTGTATGATATTGTATTGATATGTTTGTAAGCCGCCCAGAGTCGCACTTCGCGATTGGGGCGGGATATAAATCGAATATAGAATAGAATAGAAGTGTTCCCATTAGACTAGCCTCAGAGTCTGGACTTAGAGAAGGAAGAAAGGCATACAAAGAAGATAGAGCTTATTTGGAGACTAGATTAGATCTAAGGGCCACAGTCTTGTGGGCTTCTCATTTAGTCAATTGCAGCATTCTGATGAGGATACTACAATCAGTGGAGAAACAGACGAGATGCCAACATCAAAAGTGACAGCAGTAAGTAAGGTAGGACTCATTCTCTTCATTATCTCCATGGAGAACATTACCACTGGGCCACTCCAATGTACAAAACATGGTTCACACATCCCTAGCTTCCTCTTCATCATCACCATCATCATCAACTGCAACTTGTATCTGAGAATGCATTTGTTCCTGAAGCAGGAAAAATTTATTTAAGGTGGATCCCAGCTTGCCATGAAGTGACCCACATACTATGACCATGGAGCCATCTCCTGCGGCATATATGAGATGCGACATGCAGGATCTAACACCAGGACTGCAATGGACTGCCACAGCCTTGAGGATATAGACAAGGTGCGCCTTCACAGCCAGTCCATCTGGCATAGCCTCTTCCGCCTCCATAACCATTGGGAATCAGAAGTGGTTCTTCCTCCACTCATTTTGCCATTTGGCCCAATATGATGGTTTCTAATGGCGTTTCATGCCCTCCTAAAGGGACTCATCCACCCATAGCCATTGGCCCCTTTAGGGAGTCAGATTAGTTAATCACCACCTGACACATGACGTTGAGTCGCTGGCTTGTACGGTCTACTCCATTACCATAGCAGGATGGCTGGCCAGACTAATTCCTCTTCAAATAAAATTCCTCTTCAAATAAAAGGGACTCTAAAGAAAAGGTGGATGAGGAAATGGGTAATGAGACCAACTCCTCCTAATTTATGCAGCTCAATATTTATCAATAAATACTTCATCTGATGCAAAGAACTACTTATCTTCCACAGTGCAAATGAACAATTAGAAAAATTGCTCTTTCAAGATCTCTTATGTGGGTGGGGAGAGAAAATGGTTTTCTTATTTTAATTTGTGTATAAATTAAGTGGATCTCACCCTTCAAGCAATTTCATTTTCATTTTTAATTGATCATTTTATTAGCATTAATATACTTGTATAGCTGCTTTATATCATGATAAACAAATGCAGAACACCCTTTGAAGGGCAATCCTTATTCTTGCAATTAACATATTCCATTATTATTGGGGCTGAAAATCTTCCCACTGCAGTTCTGACATATCACTTTTGACTAAATTTGGATATCATCAAAGTGCAGTTCAGTATCTTGTGAAATCTAAAGCTCGTTTTTTAAAAGTAAACCATTCCCTCTTACTTTCAGCACCTTTGCTCATTCAAACATATAGAGAAATGATAATAATAATTTCATGTCAGAAATTATTCTGGGTTGAAATGATTTTTTCCTGGAGAAACTCCACTCAAGGGATGTCCGAATGAGGCTCCTTTCATGTCCCCAAGAGCTGGGACAGAGACGGGCACTCAATCCATCATGTAGTACCCAGGTCTCAAAGAGCCTTCCAGCTCTTTTTAACCACTGGGCTAGGATTTTCTCCCCACATGGTTACAAAAGCCATCACAACACTATATGGGAGAAATGCAAAACAAATAATGAGAAATACTATATCCATGGCTACATTTCATTTATTTATTAGTTACCTTTCTAGCCCAGCTTTTCGACAGTGATCTCAAAGTCGATATACATGGTTCTCCTTCGTGTCTCATTGTCACAACAGTTTTCAGATGTCTGTCTGTTTGTACAAAGGATCATGGGAAGGGTTTGAGGTTTTTCTGAGAAGCCACATGCTAGAAGCTGAACTGTGTCTACTCTTTTCTGGTCCAACGTTAAGAAACATAATGATTTGGGTGGACTCAACTTCGTGTTGAACTTCCCTGTTGTACATTGGTGCCAGTACTTGGATGTTTGGAATGTGGAATGACAGGTTCAGATGTCATGGCATAATTGCACATTTTTGTTGTTGTCGTTTTTGATTCATTCATTCATTCAATTTGTATAACCGCCCCAATTGACATGCGACTCTGGGCGCGTACATAAAATCCCCAATGTTTAAAACTATAGAAACCCTTAAAATCCCTAAAAACACTGAAAAATTACTTCCCACCCGCACCAATAAAAAATCTAGTTAAAAACTTTTTAAAACCTGGATGATCCTTTTCTAAATGAGCCAGTGTGTGTGTGTGTGGGGGGGGGGGGTAGTTGCTCCCTCCCCACCTCCCCACACCTGCTCTGCCAGCCAGGTTTTCAGCTCTTTCCTGAAGGGCAGCAACTCTGTCTGGAGACACAGTTCAAGTGGCAGGAGGTTCCATAGGGCCAGAGCAGATACTGAAAAGGCTCTTCTTCTAGTGGTAGAGAGGTGAGCCTCTCTAGCAGTTGGTATTTTTAAAGAGCCCCTCCGGTCCGTTCTAGTGGGATTGTCAGATATCCTTCGGATGATGTGGTTTCTTAAGTATCCTGGCCCACTACCATGTAGGGCTTTAAAGGTACCGTGTTTCTCTAAAAAGAAGACACTATCTTATATTTATTTTTCCACAAGAAGACACACGATGGCTTATTTTATTTATTTATTTATTTATTTATTTATTTATTTGCATTTAATATCCCGCCCCAATCGGGCGAACCCGACTCTGGGCGGCTTACAGCATAGCTCATAATATATATGGCCTTAAAATTCATAAAATTCATAAGAGATTCATAAAAAATTTAAAACATTGAACAGTGAAAACGGATAAAAACCCATAATAACAGCTACCAGATGGGGGCGGATGGCTGCTCTTAAATTAGCCATCCTGGATGGGAACCTGCATTGCTATGTCCCCACACTTGACCCGCCAGCCATGTCTTCAGGCCCTTTCGAAAGGGCAGAAGCTCCACCTGCAGGCGCAGCTCTGTCGGAAGGAGGTTCCAAAGGGCTGGGGCGAACACAGAGAAGGCTCTCTTCCTGGTGCTCATGAGGATTTTCAGGGGATGTCTTACTTTTATTATCCCACTAGCTGCCCGTCTTCTTTACCACTCCATGCCAGGATGCTGCATAGCCATGCCTATCACTATGGCTTATTTTTGGGGTATAGCTTTTATTGCGCAACTGCTGAGAAATCCTGCAATGGCTTATTTTATGGGTGTGTCTTATTTTCGGGGAAACACGGTGCAGCAATTACCAGCACCTTGAATTGGACCCAGAGGCACACTGGCAACCAATGCAGCTCTCATAGCAGGGCACTACACGGGCAGCCACATTCTGAACCAGCCGCACTCTCTGAATGGTCATCAAGGGAAGCTCCATGTAGAGCCTTTTGTCTCTGTTCATGCAGTTCTCTTGGCATTGTTAGTGACGTGGTTTGCCGATTTCTATACCAGTGTAGTGTAGGTCCACTGAATTAAGGGGGATTTGATGAATCCACTCCTCCATAAGTTCCACTGATTCAAATTGGTCTATCCAAACTTCAACATCTTTTAGCATAGTAAATGTCAGAGCAGATCTATTGGAATCAATGGAACTTATGGAGGAATTGAGCCACTAAATCCCCATGAGCAGGTTCGCCATCACTGCTCCAGTGTGATGTACCCTAAACAGCTGAATTTCAGCCAATTATTGATAGATTATGTTAAAACTATTGCAACTTCCTTACATTGTTGACCCTGCATGAATATTAATACCCCTTAATGTCTGAGGAGGATGGTGAAGGATAGGGATGCCTGGTGTGCGGTGGTCCATGGGATCGCGGAGGGTTGGAATTGACTGCACGACTGAACAACAACAAAATATAGTATCTCAAACGATAAGGGGATTTTCTTCATTAACTTTTTTTTGTGCTGTATGTCAGCAGAATACATGGTTTTTAATCATTTTCCTGTCCAACAGCACAAATGAAAAAATGCCATGCCTATCTCTCATACTTAATTAACATTAGCAAGCACCATCCCTATCTTACTGCATTGTTTTTTTTAACTTTGATCTTCTTCATAACAGTCATTAGGTATTTTATACCATTTTTGCTAGCATGTGTTTCTTATCTCAAAATTAATTATTCCCTCTTCAAACATCCACACAGACAAAAAGAAACCAGTAGTGATTAGTATTATTTGATAGTGATGTAACTGTAAATATTTAGAGCATGAGACTTCCTAGTATCTTCCTTTGTTTCCTCATATATTGAAACCAATCTACAATTAAATAATCCATAATCAGCAGGATTAGAAAATAACCAACATTTACAACCCAACTACAGATTTTGAATCCCATCAGTCCCAGACCTTATAGCAATGGTAAATATTTAGAGCATGAGACTTCCTAGTATCTTCCTTTGTTTCCTCATATATTGAAACCAATCTACAATTAAATAATCCATAATCAGCAGGATTAGAAAATAACCAACATTTACAACCCAACTACAGATTTTGAATCCCATCAGTCCCAGACCTTATAGCAATGGTAAATTATGATGGGATTTGAAGTCCAGGACTATCATGATTCCTCATTGCTACACCATGTTGGAATGGGATTTATTTGTTTGCTTGTTTGTTTATTAAACTTATACCCACCATTCTAGGAAAAACTTTCCTACTCAGGGCGGCTTACAGCATAAAATTCAAAAATACAGACTGACACAAATATTAAATTTTTCATATAAAACCCCTGAAAACCCAAACTATGTCACCTATGATGAACTATATCACCCAGCATTCACCTTCAGATGTGAGTGCTAATAAATGTAATGTGTGCCATTCTAGAGGGATTTGCATGCACAAATGGAGTGTGCCTAGCATTGCCTTCTACAGACAAGACAGAAGTCATAGATCGGGGTGCCCAAACTATGGCCCGTGGGCCAGATCCAGCCCCTGATGCCAATTCATCCAGCCTGGCCCATTCCCAGAAATGGAAGTAAAACACATTCGCACATGTGCAGAACGCTGCTGTAAATGACCCACAACACCTGTGGGTACATGAGTGCGGGTGCATTTTACTTCTGCTTCTGGTAGGAGGAACCATGTGACCAGCTGTTGTGATCCAGCCCTCCTCTGACTCTGAAGAGGACCCTGATCAGGGAGCACTCCCTATGCCCAGGGAGAGGTCCAGAAAGGAGCTACACCTGAGATGCAGGCAGGCTAGAGCAAAGCACCAGAGAAGGCTCCCAACTGATACTGATTAGCTGGGAGGCTTATAAGCAAGCTTGTTGCAGTCTGCCAGCATCAGTAAAACTCTTGTGCGAAGATCAACATCCTGCTTGACTCCAGACTGCCTACCTAGACCCTGCCAACACCCCTGGACACCCTTTGGATTAGACTACTGACTCAGAGTACTGGTAAACAGACCTCAGCTTGCCTTTTGGACTTTGATCTCTGGACTATCCTCAAACAAGACTCTGTGTAGCACCACTGTGCAGTGATCGTGTCTGTCCAGGTGGGTCAGCACACCGGCCCAATCAGCTGTCCAGGGCCACAGCCTGAAATGTCTGGGCACCCCTGTCTTAGATGGTGAACTGAGCCAGACCTCAGGCAAAAGTAGGCCAAGCAAATGCACTTGGACCTATTTAAAGGTGGCGAAAGAAGCCCCTTGAGACCTCACTACCAACAGATTAAGTAACCACTTTAATCCTCCAAGAAAAGTGACCACAGCTGAAGATGATCAGGTAACCCTCAAACCATACATCATGCATCTAAATAGCCTTCTCCAGCTCAGGACATATGATTGATAAGTTCTTGTTCACTGATCTTCAGCCTTGATATTTGGATCTTTTTAGACATCACCAAATGTCAGGGACTGCGGTGGCTCAGTGGTTAAGAAGCTTGCCTTGTTAGCTGGAAGGCTGGCAAGTTGGAAGTTTGAGACCCGGCTATTGCATGATAGATTGAGCACCCGTCTCTGTCCCAGTTGGTGGGGACATGAAAGGAGCCTCATTTGGGTGATCCCTGAGTTCCTTCCGCAAAAATCCTTTCAACCCAGAATAATTTCTGACATGAAATTATTATTATCACCAAATGTCAGTGTAGATCCCTCTCTTTATATACTTAAAGGTGTGAGATGCCGTGGATAGAATGTCAAACAAGGACTCAAGAGACCTAGTTTCAAATTAACATTTGGGCATGGAAACTCAATAGGGAGTGGTGGCCTGAAGCATCTAAACTACCTCAGATGCCCTGGTAGATTTGCCATCACTCAGAATCAACCTGACAGCACATAGTGGGTCCATAAAGATATTGGTGCATAAACTGGGCAATGCGCATGCACAAACCCCTCAAATCAAATGCTGCTCTCAGTGAGAGTAGCCCCATCGAATCAACTGCTGAATAGCTAAGTTAACCTTTGTGCAAATCTTACTGGTGCAAAATGCCAATTATTATTCATGAAACTAGCAATTAAGTTTTACACTGCAGTCCAAACACAAAAGATCTTCTAGATGCAATCACTGGCTGCAACTCGTATCCAAGAATGCATTTTTTCCCCTGAAGCAGGAAAAATGTCACTGGCATGAATTTGTTTAAGGTGCAGTGATGGGATGTCCCCGGTTCCAGACGGTTCCCTGGAACTGGTAGGACCAATCCCGGAGGGTTCTCCGGGAAGGGAGTCCACTTTTGAGGCGTCCGGTTCCGGACGCCTCACCGAAAGAAATTTTTTTCTTAAAATCGGAGCTAAAATGGCTCCAATTGACTGCGCATGCGCAGAAACTCAATCTGATGCATTGCGCATGCGTCAAATTGAGTTTCTGGTCATGCGCACTAAATTGGAGCCAAATGGCTCCAATTTTTTAAAAAAAATTCTTCCAAAGCTGGAGCCGCCCCTTTTTAGAGTGGCTCCGGCAGCAGCGGTGGCAGCCCTAAGAGAAGGGCACCTCCCCTAGCCGGCCACCGAGCTCCCACGGGCACGTTGGTGCCTGCCCGGGCCATCCGCCGCCGCCGCACCCTCCTAGGGACTTGGGCCCGACAAACCCCCATGCCCTGGGTAAGCCCGGCGGGGCTCGCCACCGCCGCATCCTCCTCCGCCGGGTGCCTGCAGCTTCCTCGGGGTGGTGCCTTTTCGGCCCGGCTCTGGCTGAGGCCACGGGCGGCCAGGGCCTGCGGGCAGCGGTGGCTCCAGCCCCTGGCCGTGGCTGGAGCCGCCACCATACCCACTGCTGCCCCCAGGCCCTGGCCGCCCGTGGCCTCAGCCAGAGCTGGGCCGAAAAGGCACCGGCCCAAGGAAGCTGCAGGCGCCCGGCGGAGGAGGATGCGGCGGTGGCGAGCCCCGCCGGGCTTACCCAGGGCATGGGGGTTTGTCGGGCCCAAGTCTCTAGGAGGGCGCGGCGGATGGCCCGGGCAGGCACCAACGTGCCCGCGGGAGCTCGGTGGCCAGCCAGGGGCTGCAGGCGGCTGTGGCGGCCGTGGCCGGTGGCTGCAGGGCCGGCCGCGGCCTTCGTAGGAGGAAAGGGCCGCAGTCGGGGGCAGCGTGCCTTGCCGGGTGGCCCCGGGCCACATGGAGGTTCGTCGGCGCCAAGGAAGGTAAGTGAGGCTTTTATATTTAGGGTGGGTGGGTGATTTATTTGTGTTTTGGGTGGGTGGTTGTACTTTTATTTAAATTTTATTTTATTTATTTCTTTATTTTATTTCTTTAAGTTATTTACGGGTCTGTGTGCGTGTTTATTTTTTTATTTTTATTTTATTTTTGGCCTTGCCCACAACGTCATGATGTCATGACGTTGGCTTCGCCCATGACGTCATGACATCGTGACATTGGCCACACCCATGACGTCCATGACGTCATGGCATGGTAGTAGAATTTTTGACATCCCATCACTGTTAAGGTGGATCCCAGCTTGCCATGAAGTGACTCACACACTATGTTCACAGAGCCATCTCCTGTGGCACACATGAAGCGCTACATGCAGGATTTAACACCAGGACTGCAGTGGACTGACACAGACTTGAGAATATGGACAAGGTGCGCCTTCACAGCCAGTCCATCTTCCACCTCCATGACCACTGGGAATCAAGAGTTCCTCCTCCGCTCATTTTGCCGTTGGGCCCAATAGGATGGTTTCCAATGGCATTTCCTCCACTGAGGGTGACCATCACCCGACCTAAAGGGGCTCATCCACCCATAGCCATTGGCCCCTTTAGGGAGTCAGGTTAGTTAACTGCCGCCTGATACTCGGTGTTGAGTCGCCGGCTGTACGGCCTATTCAATTACTGTAGTGGGATGTTTAGATGCAATAGTAGGGGCTTAAACTTCCTATGCCACCACAACTGTCCTTATGCCAACTGGTCTCAATCTAGTGACCCTACTGGATCAGCTGGTACAAGTACTGTCCTAAGACCTGAGATCAGTTGGCAAAGAGTCAAAAGAGAGACCTATTGAAATTCTCCTTCCCAACCCCCATATACATAGCCACTACGTGGGCTCAGAACTAGGGCACGGCTTTAGCAAGCAACCTCCAGCATTGCTTTCAGCCATCTTTGCTGGTTTCATTTGTACCCTTAGGCCCCTTTCCCCCATCCTTACAATGATGGCCCCATTGGTAATTGGAAGGCAATCATGCTGCCACACACTTTGTTCCACTATGAATAACTACAAGAATTAGCCTCTCTACTTTCAAAGTAGCAGTTTCCTAACTGCCTTTTCAATTCTTCTTTCAATGGCTTGTGTATATATAGTGGGTTTTTTTAAAAAAGAATATTTCAACAAACCTGTGCCTTTGTGAAAGTTTCTCTTGATTTGCTTTGTACCATTTTGTTCCTTCCAACCTTCCCCATTACTAATGGATTTCTAATTGGCCAATTATTATATTATGAGGAACTTGTCATAAAACACATTATTGTGTAACCTCAAAAGAACTCTCATCAAACTGGAATATTGAGAGAATCAAGGAAATCTGAAAGAAATCAAAATACCTGATAGTTAGCAAGTGGCTTTTTCGACTTCTCCCCCGTTGATGTTTTTCATGTTCCTTCAAGAACAAGAAACCTAATTTTCTCTCAGGGTAACCTTTCATTTCATAATAGGTTGCTTCTAAGATACTTCACTTTCAAATTTCTTCACATCATTCATTTCTTTTCTTCCTTGCTTTTTAGTTAATGCATTTTTTAATCTTTAATCTGAACTACACTTTGTTGACAGCTATTATTCTGCTGTCAGTCCAACTCCTTCATATACTGTTAAACAGGATTGTAAAATGTGATTTCGGGTCTTTTCAACGACAGCAGTATATTTGTGTAAATCGACTGCAAGCATTACTCACATGGCATTGATTTGCTAATTTTAACACCATGAATCTCTTTTAATTATCATGATGTAACGCTGGGTAGATCACATGTTCCTTTGAAGAGGCATCTTGGTCAATAGCATCATATTCTGCAATCTCTAAAGGTGAAGATTGAAAATAAATGGAATTCAGCTCCCAAACTCCCATGCCCATAGGTTCAAAGGACAGGACTGTAGTGTATTCAAAAGTGCCTTCTTGGTGGGAGATTATACAGTTGGAGTCTGGTTTAAAGATAAGGAAAGATACAAGCTAGAAGAGCAGAGTGCTGTAAATTACTGGTCAACAACAGTTATGGACAATGAACGGAGTGGATCCAGGTCATTAGCTCATGGTGTGCTGAGATAGATCATATTTCTATTTAAATGTCAGTGATATCTGTAGCCTGGAAATTATCTTGTGCAAATTTCATGCAAAGCTCTGTTTGTTCTCTTTTCATCCTCTTTTTTATGTGTGATGAATTAAGCCTCTACCCTTGGGCACTCTAGTCAATCATTGTTTAACTAAAAGAGGCTCTCCACAGTCTCGGAAAAAACATTCCCCAACATTCCCCTCTAAGATCTCGACTGGAACTGTTGAAGACTGAATTTCAGACCTACTGTACATTCACCGTGAGCTGTTCTGCTCAACTGTGGGCTTTCCCTACCAAGAATGGTATCCTACAGCCAGCATGTGTACAAGTAGACACAAATCACACACTCTCATCAATGTCCCAGATAAAGCAACCTGCTTCTCAGAACCGTCATTTCACTCCCCAAATTTAGATACCTTTCTTGCAATTATCTCAATAAATGTCCATTAGTTTTCAACATTATGTAACAGCAGGAGCTATTAGACCAGGTGTTATCAACCTTTTTAAGTCAGGACAGGGGTCACGCTCCCTCAGACAGCTTCAGGAGTCAGACGGCCCTTTTGCCCTTCCTCCACCACATGGCACTTCCTGGTGTGGTGGAGGTGGCGGGGGGCACCACAGGAAATGATGCCGCGGACTACAGGTTGAGAATCCCTCTATTAGACAGTGGAACGTGCTACACCAGAAATAGGAGATTAAATACTTAGGGGGGTACTGAAACATATGCTGTAGGGCCATGCTCACAACTTGCACTGTGGAGCTTGAGCTCATTGTAAGAATGATGCATCCTACAATTGTCAGGTTCCAAGGCAACTTCAGGGTTCCATCTGTTGGTCAAATGCCAGAAGAACAGTCCTACTAGTTGCAAGATTCAACCTCCAGCCTGCTGAAATTGCCAGGGCCCTCATGAGCATCAAATGGGAAGCCTAGGGAGAGAGCTATATAAGAACTGACTCTTCCCTCCAGAAATTGCCTCAGCAACAAAGGTCTCTTGACTAGCTGTGCTACTTCATTTCCCTTGGCTCCCTGCAGACCCTTTGTTCTGGATCTGCTCCTGCTTTTAGGCTCCTCTCCTGTCTCCACTCTTGCTCCTGCTCCAGTTCAAATTTATTCCTCAATTGTCTGACTTCTGGCCCACCTGGACTATGTATTGTCTACTGGACTTGCCTTGTTCCTCCAGCCTTGACTTGGACAGAATTGCCATTTGGACTTGAGTCTACTTGGCCTGGTTCTTGGTGCCTGTGTTATTAGTTGACCACCCACACCTCGGGCTTTGGCTATGATAAAGCAATCACACTTATATAGGACTCCATAGTGCTTAGTGCACTCTTTGGGCAGTTCACAAGTTAATTAGCATTTTGCCACCAAATGATGGCTAATCATTTTACTGACCTTGGAAGGAGGGAAGGCTGAGACAACCTACATCAAGGTTCTCTAACCCTTCCATCCTTCCAAGGTCAGGACTGTACTCACAATGTTTTGGTGCAGTACAGCAGTGTAACTGCTGTGCCATCAGGGCACCTTCAAAAGGTTTCAAAGTGCTACAGGAAGAGGCAGTCACATCTTTCAATATCCAAAGGGACTTTAAGGTTTGAAAAATATCAAAAGTTTTTCAGTGATGCAACCAGAAATAGTATTTCATAGACACCAAAGAGAGGACACAGTAATAAATGCTTGTCTTTTTCCACCACCCTTCATTGAACTCCTTCTCCCACTTATTGTTCAAATGAAACACCCTTATCCAACAAAGTGGTACTTCAAGCCCTGTTCTGATAAAAGTGAGTGCCGGCTGTCCCCCTCCGGAACATCAAGCAGAGATCCGCAGCAGCCAAAGGTGAAGTGGAAACACATTCAAGAAATAGTTGAGGAGCATCGAGTGAGCAGAGATCATCTGAAACGAGTGCGGCCCAAGCAGCAGGCATCTCTTAATAAATCACTAGAATGTCACCTCTCCCTCTTCTCACCCTTGCCCCTTAGCCATGCAGAATGCAGACGGGTCTAGGATGAGCCCGTTTCTTCATCCTTTATCTTTTAAAAGGGCCTGATGTAATGCGTTCCTTTCCATAACAGAAGAATGATTTATATAAAAAGAATGGAAAAGGCTGCCCGGCTCAGCCTTCTACAGCTTCAACTACAGAGTATTTTAAGCACCAGAGGTCACCTGTTCCACCCGTCCCTTCCCTGCTGATGTCCTTCAGTCCATCTGTGGTGTGGACAGATGGCAGGTCAGATACCACAGTGGCAACATATGTTCTTCGCACAGCTCCTTTCCCCTCCCCTCCCAACTCCAACACACACAAACTCTCTATGTTTCCAGATCAAATGGTGCAAAACAGAAGAGTTGCAGCTTCTTCCGGCACAGGTCCCCAGCATCTGATGATCAATAGCCAACCTCCATGGTAAACAGATCTCAAGAGCTCAGAATGCATTAATAGACTCTTCCACCCAGTTTCTAAGTCTTTGCTGAAACTCTACAGATGGACACTTTCATTTCTTCTTTGGTTTGGTGTTCTTTCTCCTCCTGCTATGATACAACTACAGTGGTACCTCGAGTTACAAATTTAATGTGTTCCCCAGGATGTTTTATATTGGGAAAAATTAATAACTTAAAATGCGGTTTCCCATAGGAAATGCATTGACAACCTTTTTTCTGACCTCCAGAATGGATTAATTGGTTTTCAATGCATTCCTATGGGGAAATGCATTTCAAATTATGAATTTAAATTTGTAACTCAGGACATTATTTTCAATGGATTTTCATTTGTATCGGGGGGGGGAGGATTATAACACAAGGCATTCGTAACTTGAGGTATCACTGCATTACTCCCTTATTACAACTCTTACTCCTTTATTACAAATGGGGCTGAGGTGGCTCAGTGGTTAAGAAGCTCACCTTGTTAGCTGGAAGACTGGGAAGTCAGCAGTTCAAGACCCAGGTACTGCATGATGGATTGAGCAACCGTTTCTGTCCCAGCTCCTGCCATCCTAGCAGTTCAAAAGCCAGCAATTGCAAGTAGATAAATAGGGACCACTTCAGTGAGAAAATATCTTGGGGACATGAAAGGAGCAGCAGAGGTGCCTCCACTGAAGCTTAAAGATTTGCTCTTTTGACCACATTATTAATGAGAAGGAGCTTTGAAGGAGTGGCTCATGCAAATTACATAACGTTGTTGCACAAAGAAGACTCCTAACACAAGGCCAAATTTTTCCATATGGAGAAAAACAGGTTCCCTAAGGTGGCGATAAGGTTGACCTCTCCTAATTCCAACGAGGAAGCTCTTGAAATACACGGCAAAGAATGTTCATGGCAGATGTAAAGACCCTGAAAATGGCATGGGAAGATGCTGAAATACTCACCCAAGACCCAAACCATTGAAGCTCTCTTGGTGTCCAATATACTACATAGCATGGAAGGATCTACGTAAGTAAATAAATGCATTGTCTACTCTAGCTTTTATGTCATCCTGAGTACTGCATAGCATTTTCCTAATTGTTACCTAGCATTTCCAGACTATCCAAGAATATTCAAAATCAACACCCACATGGAACTTGCTGGAGAATTTTTGAGAACAACTGGAGGTCTTGTTTCTCTTACTCAGCTACGATATTCCCTGGTCTCCACCCCCTTCCCATCTGCCAATACAACCCTTTCTGGCATGTGGGGGCAGCTTTTTGTCCACAACCCACCAGATCCTCAGCAGAGACAGGTGTGCATAGCCTCTCCATGAGGCAAGCGCAGATGATGAGATGACTGAGGAATTTTTCTCTAGGTCAGATGCAAAGAATGCAGCCTTAGGGTGCAGAGTCTGGGTCTTAGGAAGGGCATTGGTAGGGCAAGCTTGCGTTATACGCCTCCTCCCCCATAAACAAAAATAGATCCATGAAATGGTGGGAGGGTCAATGCCCTTACTATCACCAGCGGTTGCCTGCACTGCAGCTGTTTTCTCCTAGAAAGCTTGGAAGGTAGATACCGAGGTGTACCCAGAGGTGGAGAAAAATGCTTTAAGGCCTCCTAGCTCCCAGAATGCCACAGTCATGATTCCAGTGGCTGCCCATGCATTCTGAGGCTTTGACAGATGGCCCAAAGGTAAATTCTCCAATCTCTTGAAGCAATATACTTGGATGCCCTGGCAAGTTCTCCCAGGATCTGACACTGCACCCCACATAGGAATAAAGGGGAGGGTACCAATGGGGAAAGGGCCATGGGGGTTTGATGGTTAAGAAGCTGAGTTTGTTGACATCAAAATCAGCACAGTAAAGCATGATGGAGTGAGCTCCCATCATCTGTTCCAGCTCCTGCCAACCTAGCAGTCCAAAAGTAAGGAATTGCAAGTAGATAAATAGATTTCAGTGGGAAAGGTAACAGCATTCCATGTGCTCCAGCATCTAATTATGCCTAAATCTGAACAAATAAATAATACCACATGACCATGGACAAAATCTGCAGATGTTAACAGTGCTGGCTCTTTGGCTGTAAATGGAGATGAGCACCACCCCCTAGAGTCAGATACACCAGAAACAAGTGAGAACACTGGACCAGCCATCCCTCCTGCCCTAGGCCACATTTCCCCAAGGGCGAGAGGTTCAGGTCAGCTCCTGTGGCCTCCAATGTCCCAAAGCTCCCTTCCTCCAGGTCTCTCATTCATTAAGTTTAGTTACAACATTGTGTTCCTGAAACGGATCCGAAGAATTAACGCATAGGTTGTCACTTAGATTCTGGAACACGTGGCATGTGAACATAAATAAGCTGCTTGTCTCATCTCAGGGTCAGACTGGCCTCGGAGTTTGGACCAATGTCATCACTTCGATGGAGCCAGGAGCCTCTCCTCAACTCTTCCAAGAATTCCTGCTTTGAAGCAGAGCCTTTTGAAGTTTGGATTGCCAAATTACCCCACGAGAAGATGGAAGATTAAAGTTGCTGCTGCATTTAGCGAGTGACCAAGTGGACTTGATCCATGAAAGCTGACAGGCGTTAGTCTTTAAAGTACCACAACTTTTTTCTTTTTGTTTTGTTTACTCTCTGACAGTGCCTTGAGACTCTTATCATTTTGCTGAAACAGATTAACACGCTTATCCCTGGGAAATAGCTATTTTTTCCTCTCCTCTGCTCTTTCCCTTCCGTTCGAAGTGCAGAAGCACTCACATCTCAACAACAGCCCCTGAAGCTATGTGAGGGAGCGTGACCCAGCTCCTGGCTTTGAAAGGTTGAGAACTCCTGAGTGAGACAGAAATGTGGGATGAGTAAGAGGAGGATGGATAGAAGGAAACAGAAGGAAGGATAAGAAGATGGTAGAGGAAAGATGAGACTGGTGGAAGGGTTGATTGATGGTGGATAGATAGAAGATGGATGAAAGAAGATGCACGGATGAAGGAAAGATGAGGTTTGCGACTGGGTGAGGTGACATGAAGCTTCTGAGTCCTGGAATTACATCCTTCTCAAGGAGGTCATGAATTATTTCACTCAGCAGTTTCTTGGATTACTACTGGAAACATGTTCCAATGAGGATATAAGTTTGGCCAATGATAAAGCCAAGATGGGGGCTTCATTTTGGCAGTTCAAAGTTTGACCTGGACACAAAATAAGAAGAAACAGTGTCAACTCTGGTTGGCAGCTGTCCACCTGGTTTGAACCAGTGTGTTTCAAAGCCCTCCTTGGAGATCCCAGGGGATGAAATGGGAGTCATGATGACGTGCATGCTGGTATACCCCATAGTGCACATGAGCCATGAAAATGCACCAAAAAAACCCCTAATTCCTTTGTTTCCTTTTATGCTGCTGTGTACATGCAGTTATTTCAACCTCCTCCCTGTCTACAGCTAATTAAGACTTCCTAAAGTCGTTTCATCTGACACTCTGCTGACACTTACTCTCTGCACTGGGAAGTCATGATGTTACATTAGGACACATCGCTTCACAGTTGTACTGTTGTATCAAACATGCCTATTTCTTTGGCATACCAATTAGTTTCCAACCAGAGGACAAGAGAAGGGAGACAAATACCAGCTTGCCTTCCCTGAACACCAAACCTGGGTTACTGGGCTTGAGTGGTTTTCATTTTGGCCAAAAATGAGCTAATGTGGAGAGTGCCTCTGACTCAGCCTTACATCAGTTGAAAGCCATGAACATTCTTCATTTCTGTCCCTTCTAATGATCTCCTACATCCAGCCTTATCCCTTCTCAAATAACAATGCAGCTTCATCTTATTAACTGCATCTTTCACTCAGTAGCAGCTGTGTGGAATTTCTACTTGCAGGTTGCCAGAACCTACAGCAGAAGTAACAAAAATATCGCAGCCTTAATATCCTTAACTCCCTGAATGCCATGCCCCATTCTCTGATTGCGCATATAATGTTCTGCTAACTTCTGCATTTTTAGAGATGCGCGATGCAGAAATATGGCTAATTTTAATTCCATTGTAAGCTTTTCAGAACACACAGAGACCCTTCTCAGCTCCAGGAGTTTGGTCCGATGCCCCAACAAAATCCGTTCAACACCGCTCCAAATACCTTGTGAATAAGGTGCAGGATTTAAAGAATATTAAAAAGCCACAACGCATGAAAATTTAATCACAGGAATTCATTTTATTCTTCCGCTTTGAAGCCTGAGATAGATTCCTAGGCTTTTCAACAGAGTTGAAAAGAACAAGGAGCTGCGTCCCACCAAAAAAAAAATGATTCAAGGTAATAATTTAATATTAATAAAAATGATTCCACCTGGAAGGTGAGCATCATTCTGCCCCCATGGCAGGTAGCAAGCTAAGAGACAAACAGCTCCCCCAAACTAACCGCTGGATAAGTTCACAGCCAAAATGGAGATCTGAAGCCACACTTCCTGGTTTGTAGGGCAATTTGGCTTTAAAGCCTCCAGTGCGACCACAACAACTCTGATCTCACCTGGTTTTAAATTATGGGAGTGCGGTTAAATAGACGGAAGATACCACTGCACCATCTTGAAAGGAAGGAATCTAGAAATGATCTCTCTAACTAGTCTGAAGTCTTCTTACCTGCAGAGTCGAAAGAAGAACCTGCAAGCCACTATTTCCTTGCTCGGCCATGCTGCTGATTACACCCAACTTGAGCCCTCTCTAAGTTACAACTGACCAAGTAACTCCACTAGAAGGCTTTCCACTGGGCCACTTTGGTACCGTTCCCTGTCCCAGTAAATAAAGAAAGGAGGTAGACCCAGAGCAGGAGGGAGTAAACATCAAAGCAATTGGACAAACACACACACACACACATATACACAAATACCCCGCCCCATTCTGTCTGTTGCTTTGGTGCTCTCCCACTGGGACGGAGAGATTAATTCCTATATAAAGATCCCTAGGGATTAAGCAAAGTGCCCGTGCAAAAATAAATAAATAAGTAAAGGTCCGGTGTCCAGGACACGGCTGGAGGCTGCAGCAACGGCTGAGAGAGGAAATGCTAAGAGAGGCAGAACTTCAGATCCTCCAGGCAAACGCTTGGGAGGGGGAAAGGAGGTGGGGGACAAGTAAGGTTGGCTGCCTGACAAACATTCCTTGGTTGACCTGCTGATGGTTCAGCCCTGCCAGCTTCTGTCCTAGTGAAACCGGAGACACCGGCTGGCAGACACGGCCGGGCAGTCAGCAACAAAGACCTTAGTAGGCTTAATCAAACAGGGGCACCGAGGAGAAACCATTTTTACAAGCTCCTTCACTGTTTCTCCTCTCTGGAGCCTGTATATCAGTGATGGCAAGGTTCGCCAACACTGCTCTATATCTTGCATAGAGATGGAGACGAGGACATTGGTCAGTTTCACCTTCTACCAGGTGGGACTGTGGTGGCTTAGTGGTTAAAATGCTGAAGTTGACAGCTGGAAGATCGGCAGGTCAGCAGTTCAAGGCCCGAGTGCTGCATGGCGGAACGAGCTCCCGTCTCTGTCCCAGCTCCTGTCAACCTAGCAGCTTGAACACAAGACACTGCAAGTATTGTATTGTATTTGTATTGTATTTTGGATTTGTATGCCGCTCTATTCGCCGAAGTGACTCAGAGCGGCTAACAACAACAACATTATTATTATTATTATTATTATTATTATTATTATTATTATTATTATTATTATTATTATTATTATTATTATTATTATTATTATTATTATTATTATTATTATTATTATTATATTTCAATTTATATACCGCCCTACTCAGTAAAACCGACTCAGGGCGGTTCACAAACACATATAAAGTTATAAGCTCATAACACAACATGTAAACATCGTAAATCATCAGTATCAGTACCAGAAAACATCAAAGTACAGTAATACCTTGGATAACGATTGCATTGGATAACGCCAAAATTGGATAATGATGCATTTTTTAAAAAATTTTGCATCGGATAACGATTTGTTAGCCTTATTCGAGGTAATCGTTATATTCACTTGGGCTAAAAAAAATTAAAATATTCAGAATGTGAGTGACAAAAGTATCAGCAATAAATTTATTTGCACATTAGATCATCACATAGCAAAACATAAAAAATCAATAACATATCAAGGCAACATATATCAAAACATCACATGTCAAAATATCACATATCAGTGACATATCAAAGTATCACAAACATATCAATAAACTACAGAACTTACATCACACAATATCACGTATCACATGTCAAAAACATATTAGAATATCACATATTAAGAAAGAAACATTACAAGAAATCCCCATCCCAATTACAAAATTAAAACATCATGAACATTTAGGGAAATAGGTACCACTCCGGTGGGATGGCAAACAGTGTTCCATACACCCTGCTGTCTAGTCATGCCTGCCACATGTCCATGGAAATGTCTGCAGATACAGACAACACTGCCTCTTTGACTATAAATGGAAATGAGCATCGAACTCTAGCGTCAGATACGACTGGCTTTCGAGCATTAGGTGTGGAGAAAAGTTTTGGTCTGTCATCTAGGTGAATTGGTAGGCTGCTCAGAAATAATTTATTGGCTTAATTGCTTAATTTATTCAAGAGTGACTTTAAAATTCCCTAAATCCCCAATGCCATTATTTTTTAATAATAAATTTTAAAAAATTGAACTATCACCTGGCAACCCTAGGCAATGTCTCTCCTTTGTGGCCTCCTTAATCAAACCATTGGTAGTCTCAGCACAACCAGGTAAGAGGAACCTTCTTTGTTTGAGGAACCTTGTTTTCTTTTCAAAATGCAAAGTTCAGTACCTCGGTGCTTTTCAAGAATTGCATTGCACAAAAGTAAGCAGAAGAATGTTGAATAGTCATCTTTCGTCTAATTTATCTTATCTCTTATTATCTAGTTCTTATTAAGTTGGATTGCTTTAAATGCAAAAAACCAAACCAAAACAAAACACCAAAAAACTCAGACTAGATCCCTGAAATGCTCAGTTCATTCACACCAGGGAACTTTTCCATATGCAACTCGGGAGAGCTGATTTGAGGCAGTCTATATAAATCAGAGACGAGAATCACATAGTCACAAAGTTCCCTTCTAACAAGATAGATATTATGGATGACTACAAGACTGCAGTGACTCAAGTGGCTAAGATGCTGACTGGAAGGCGGGAGGTCAGCAGTACAATTCCCGAGTACCTCAGGACGGAATGAGCTCCCGTCTTTGTCCCAGCTCCTGCCAACCTAGCAGTTTCAAAGCAAGACATTGCAAGTAGATAAATAGGGACCACTTTGGTGGGAAGGTAAACAGTGTTCTAGTCTAGTCATGCCTGCCACATGTCCATTGAAATGTCTGCAGGTACAGACAATGCTGCCTCTTTGGCTATAAACGGAAATGGGAATGCATGGGATTTCTCCCCTAACCCCCCATTGGTGCCCTTATTACTTCCTGTCAACCACCCTCCCAAGGTAACCATCACACCCCTGACCCTGTGACATATAATTCTTATTATCCAAAAAGTGAACTCCTATTCACATGGAGGAAGGGTATAAGGCTATCAACTTTATCTAACTCATTCTGCCCACCTTATTAATCAAATTGACCCCCTTTATGGGGTACGTGCCCCACGTTGGGAACCACAGATCTAGCTAGACATTTTTAAACAATTTCTCCTAAAAATACTGCACTTTGCCTATTCAACAAACATCCTCCTTGGAGAAATTCACACAACTGCCAAATGCACTTCCAAGATCTATCAGGGAGACTTTGTGTCACCCTGGCAGGGCCTACCATGTCTAATAAAAGAAAATGCTCAATTAATAACCATGGGAGAGAGAAGAAACAATACTTGGAGATGAGCAAAGGAACAGAAGGGTAACAAAACCCTTTTGAAGGCATATTTTATAAGCCTGTCTTGCACGCAGCATGAAGGCATGATTAAGCCGCTGAGAAAAAAAATGATTCTAGAACTAATTAAAGGCAGCTTAAAGAAACTGTTTTGTTTCCTGCCTTTCTACATTTTTTTGTTCCATTTCTAATGATAATTGTACCTGTCAGCAAAGCTGAATGAAATTATCAATTTGGGTTAGTTCGTAGGGGTTTTGTAACAGAAGGAGCACATCAGGCAGACTAATAGTTCAGCTTGTATATCTCATGGGCTCTTCTGACAGCTCCAAAATTAAGACCCTGTTTCTAGTCCAATTGTAGGAATGCCAGTGGTCCGTAATCCAAAGTTATGAGGATCCAGAACATTTCTCAAATAGCCTACGACAGTGATGGCAAACCTTTTAGAGACTGAGTGCCCAAACAGAGGGGCAAACTTTGTGCTGGGAGAGGGAGAAAGCACTCCCATTGGGCTTCTGGGCGAAGGGCAGGGTGTGCTGGGGTGATGGTGCATCTGCCCACAGAAAGAACTCAGAGTGCCACCTATGGAGTGGTTTAATTTCCTATGTGCTACCTTACTTACAGTCTAGATTTAGATCTGGCATATAGGTTTGCCATCACTAGCTCAGGAAGTCCTGAATTTTTCCAAGCTTACTGGATGCTCCTTTGGTAAAGGCTGATTTTGCATATACACTAGTACCCCGAATAACGTTATGACTTGGTTCCACAAGTCCCGTCGTTATTCGGGTTTTAACGTTGGGCGATACATTGAACACACAATGTTAAAAAAAGCCCTGTTTCCCTGGAGGCTGCAGGAAGCGAGAACATCGGGATTTGAATCCTGACATTTTGCCTTGCTGCTGCCTCCAGGGAGGTGGGAGAACTTTGGAAACAGCTTGGAGTGGGTTTCCCCACCTCCCTGGACCGCTGGGTCCAGGGAGGTGTGGGGACCCGATCCAAGGTGTTTCTGCGCTTCCCCGACATCCTGAGCCAGTGCAGGAAGCCAGAACATCGGGATTCGAAATCTGACATTCTGGCTTGCTGCACTGGCTCAGGACGTTGGGGAAGCCCAGAAACACCTCCAGAGAGATCAGAGGACCCGATCTACAGCTGCAGGGTGGCTGGGGAAGCTGACGGGGACTCCCTGTCGGCTTCCCTAGCCACCCGCCCATGCCTCCGCAGCTGTGGGGTGGCTGGGTAAGCCGATGGGGGAGCCCCCCGTCAGCTTTCCAGCCACCCCACCCCTGCCTCCGTAGCTGCAGGGTGGCTGGGAAGCTGAACGGAGAACCCCGTTCAGCTTTCCACCCACCCTGCTGCTAAGAACGACTGTTTCGTGTAACGTTAAAATCGCGTTACTCGATACAAGATGTTTCCGAAAATCTTGTAACGTTATGCGGATTTAACGATATACGGTACTCGCGTTATACGGGGTATTACTGTACAGTTGTACCTCGCTTAAAGAGCATAATGCGTTCCACAGGATTGCTCTTTAAGCGAGTTTGCTCTTTAAGTGAAACACCATTGTAAGTGACCAATTGTGGGGGGATTGCGAACCCCGATTTATTTGTTAAGCAAGTTTTTGGTTGGTTTTATTTGTTAAGCGAAGCGAACATTCAGAGAAAATTCTGCTCTTTAAGCGAGTTACTCTTTAAGCAAGGCGCTCTTTATGCGAGGTTTGACTGTACATGTAGACAATGTTGAGCTAATGGCTGAAAAAGACCCAATTGTTGTTCTTGTGACATGTTGTCAAGTTCTTTCTGACTTACAGTGACCCTATGAATGAAGGCTCTCCAAAATACTGTGTCCTCAACAGCTGTGCTCAGATCTTCTAAACTGTGGTTGTTTATGAAATTAATTCATCTACACTGTATCTCCCTCATCTCCCACTGCCCCAGTTTTCCCAAACACTATTGCCTTTTTAAGATTATCTCACTTTCTCATGATGTGCCCAAAGTAAGACAGCCATCATTTCTGTCTCCAGAGATAGTTCATCCTTGATTTTCTCTAGAACAATGTTTCCCAACCTTTGGGGGTTTTTAACTTTAATTTCAGAAGCCTAAGTCAATTCACCAAAGCACTGGTTAGCCAATGTACTGACTTAGGTTTCTGGGAACTGACTTAGGTTTCTGGGAATTGAACTCCCCCTGTAGTGTGTGGGGCTCACTTTGGAAACTGCTGGGCCTAGGACTAACTTGTTCTTCATTCTGGCAAAATTCTCCTTTAGCGTTGTATTTCAAACAAAGCATTTTCCCCATCACCGTTTTCACCGACCTGCTCAAAGCATTCTCTAGTTGTTCTCATATTACAGGATACGGGAATAATAATAATAATTTTGTGTCAGAAATTATTCTGGGCTAAAAGGATTTTTGTGGGAGAAACTCCGCTCAAGGGACACCTGAATGAAGCTCCTTTCATCATATAGTATCCAGGTCTGTTTGAGTTCCCTCTTCCCCCTGGTCTTTTAATCTTTTTAATCTTTTGTTTTTAAGTTTTTAAATTATTATTGGGACCTGTGGATCTTTATAAATTTTAAAAACTTTTTAAATTTTATAATTGTAATTTTGAAGTTTTTAACAATGGGTTTGGGTTGGGTTTTATTATGCTTTTATGATGTTGTAAACTGCCCTAGGTCGCCCAGGCGAGAAGGGCGGTATAAAAATATAAATAAATAAATAAATGTCTCCAAGACCTGGGACAGAGACAGACACTCAATCCATCATACAGTATCCAGGTCTCAAACTGCCGACTTGCCAGCCTTCCAGCTCACAAGGTGAGCTTCTTAACCACTGAGCCACCACTGCTGCAGGAGAGGAGAATAAAACATGAAAATACAGTGGGATACCGTCTGCCGTCTACCATCATGCTCGCCCAATTCTTAAGTCAGTAGAAGTCCATGCTTGCAATAATACAGTAAAACCTCGCATAAAGAGCGCCTCGCTTAGAGAGTAACTAGCTTAAAGAGAAGAATTTTCACTGAATGGTTGCTTTGCTTAACAACTAAAACCAACCACAATCTCACTTAACAAATAAATCAGGGTTCACAACCGCCACACACACACACACCAGAAGTCACAATTGGTCACTTACAATGGTGTTCCGCTTAAAGAGCAAACTGGGTTAAAGAACAATCCTGTGGAACACGTTATGCTCTTTAAGCGAGGTACCACTGTATTCTAATCAGACATTTGCAGAAGGAATTCTTGATAAGAGCTGGATAGAGAGACAGTTACCCCAGCCTAGAAAAGTTCCTTCCAGTCACTCTAACGATAGAGACCATGCAAGGTTATTTTTTTAAAAAAACCCACCAACAATCTCTATCTGAATTAATGGTTTATTGCTGTAAGCCAATATTTTTCCAGTCTATCGTCAATCACACTATGAGGTATTGAGACATTGAGTGCTAGTTAATGAGAAAGGGGTTGGATACTCTGAGATTTGTAGTTGTTTTCCTCTGTGGGCCCTCTGCACTTCTACTGTAGTTTAAGTGGTTGTTAAACACCCTAACAATCCCATTATACCTATATAGTTCAGATTTTATTTCCTTATTTATTTGAGGTATTTCTGCATTTAAAAATATTTGAAATGTCAAGCCTCTTCCTGGAAAACAAAGGGGTAGTTAAGCAATAGTTAACAATTACACAGTAACACATATCAACAAACATTTTACCTTGGAAGCAAACTGGAAGAATATAAATCACTAAATTCTGGCCAAACTGAAAGGTTACAATGCACATTTAAGAAGTGATGGGCTATAACAGGTTCTCACCAGTTCACCAGAACCGGTAGTAACTTTTCCCAGTGTCCCGGAAAACCGGTAGCAGCTTTTGGGGGGAACTACGTTCGGCGCTTACCTTTTCACTGGTTCCCCGCTGCGCATGCACACCAAGCATTTAGTGTGCATGCATGCCTACAGTGCTTGGTGCTTATGCATGGCCTCCTTGCTGTCCTCACAAGTGGGGAGGAAGAGAAGCTGCTAGCCTGAAGTTCTCTATAGCCTGCTCCCCAGGGTAAGTGACTCGCCTTTGGATGTGGTGTGTCTGTGTGTATTTTAATGTGCATTTAATACCTTTACCTATATTGACGTACTACCACAGTTCCTAAAAAGGCCTGGCAGCCAGCAGGCCTGGCTTGGGGGTTTTAAGCAAAGTCTTGGAGTTACCTCATCAATAAGCTACACCTGTGCTGTTCCAATTGCTGTTCCATTTGGAGAATCCTTAAGGAGGTACAGCTGTTTTACATTTACATTAAGGCATATTATCCTAGAGAACCGGTACGATAACCATATCCATCTTGCAACATGGTGCAACAGGTAAGCGATGGGTTTGTGTTTGGGGTGGGTGGGTGTTTGGGTGGCTGGGTGTATCTTAACATAATTTTTATTTAATTTATTTAATTTATTTACGGGTTTGTGTTGTGGGTGGGTGGATGGGTTGAGGGGTGTGTGTGTGTGCGTGCTTATTTTTATTTTATTTTTTATTTTTATATTTATTTTTCCTTTGGCCCTGCCCATGACATCATGACGTTAGCTCCGCCCACACTGTGGTGACATCACGGTGGGGTAGTAAAATTATTGACATTCCACCACTGCATTTAAGTCTGAGAAAAGGCAAAAGTTGACATGTTTTGCCAGAGATCGGATCCCATCATTGCAAAATCCTTACCAACATTTCTTGTCACCCACGGATTCATAAATCCGAACATAATTAATAACAAACTACAAACAACAACATATGATTCCAACTCAGAGTTCATATGGGCAGAAGCAACCTGGTGGGAGCCTGTTTACAACTTCTGGAAGGTCCATATCTGAGTTGTAAATCCTGGTGCCTTCATTTCTTTGCATAGAGATGCAGTCTGGCCAGGTTATCCTGCTATGGTAATAGAGGAGACCATACTGCCAGCAACTCAATGGCAATCGTTAGGCAGTGGTTAACTAACCTGATAACCCCGAGGACTAACGATGTTGGGTGGTGAAATCTACAGGGAAAGATGATGGTCCCCAAGTGGAATAAATCCCACTTGAATCCATCTTGATGGAGGGCAACAGCAACATCAATTCTGGCCTGGGGCTGAGGAGGACTTTGTGTGCCAAAAGGGCTCCGGACCAGAAGGTGACTTGTGGGACTGGATGAGTGGTACGAGTGTCATGCTGTCATGTGGAAGGCAGATGAAAGGCCACTGCATTATATTCTCAGGACAGTCTTCATGGCTGATCACCATGATGATCGCCAATATTCAGAATTGGATACAACACAACAAGAATAGATATATCACCTTTCTGATCATTCCACTCTGCAACACCTTCCTATAAAATGAAAAGTTGCCTGAAGAGCCAGCTGTGAAAAATACTAATTCCCTTTTGGATATCAGAATTACAGTTTCAACTAGACCCCTCCATGATTTCTGAAACCCTCCCTGGAATGAGGATTCAGAAATAACCAAGAGAAACATTGCCAGAGTTTTTGGAGAAGTGCCGATCTACCCACCAAAACTGACAGGTAAGTCTCCCCTCAGAGCTACGCTTGTGGTAACACAAGCCAAACGTTTTCCGCTAACCAATTCAAATAAACTTGTTTTTAAAGCCAAGATCAATTTGCTCTCTTTCAACCAGTCCCTTGTGAGATTTCTGGAATAGTTATAGACTCCTTTTCATCTCTTTTTCATGATCTGTTCATCTTGTTCTCCATGACTTTTTGGAATCAAAATGGTTCCTCCTCCCCTCATTGGGCCCGATATGATGGTTTCCAGCGGCATTTTCTCCACTGAGGGAACCATCGCTCCACCTAAAGGGGCTCATCCTCCTGTAGCCATTGGCCTCTTTAGGGAGTCAGGTTGTTTTCCACCACCCAACACTCAGCGTTGAGTTGCCGGCTGTACAGTCTACTCCATTACTGTAGTGGGATGTCCAGCCAGACACTAATTTCAATAGGATGACTATGCAGGAAAATGCCCTATTGCGCATCATCTTAAGTATTCTCTCTTTTTCTTTGTACGTATATGTATATAGGCCATCTCCCTCTCAAATACATTCATACATAAAATTGTCTTTATCTTAAGCCTTAAGACCAAAGAGTTCGAGTTTGATTAGAAACTGCTTTAAATTAAATAGATGTGCCCATTTCCCTTGAAAGTCTTGCAACTGAAGTAGAACTGATTAAAAGCTTGAGGAGGAAGAAAGGAACAGATGGAATTCCTTGCCAAATCATGCAAAATTACAAATTAAGGATTTTAACTTGAACCAGGTCTCCGCAAAAGGGTTATTTTCTTTCTCTTTCTGCTCAGCCTAACACTTGACTTCTAACACAATCTAACACAGAGAATTTCCTTTAATCTGAGTGGCCAAAATGAAATGTGAGCACACCACATCCAAAGGTAAGTCACTTACCCTGGGGAGCAGGCTATAGGGAGCTTCAGGCTAGCAGCTTCTCTTCCTCCTCCCCGCCTGGGAGGACAGTAAGGAGGCCGTGCATATGCGCCAAACACTGTAGGCGTGCATGCACACCAAGTGCTTAGCGTGCATGCGCAGTGTGGGAGCCAATGAAAAGGTAAGCCCCAAAGGTTGTCCCCCCCAAAAAAAGCTGCTACCAGTTCTCCGAGACACTGGGGAAAGTTACTACTGGTTCTGGCGAACTGGTGTGAACCTGTTACATCCCATCACTGGTTAAGAAGCTTGCCTTGTTAGCTGGAACGCCAGCAAGTCAGCAGTTCGAGATCCGGGCATTTTTCCTGCTTCGGGGGGGGGGAGTGCATTCTCGGATACAAATTGTAGCCGCCAATGACAATATTTTAGAAATGAATGTGCTGAGGAACAAGCTCATGTTTCAACACTAGGGGACATGTGCAAATATGTTGATGTAAAGGTAAAAGTCACCCTTGCTCAAAAGCCAGTCGTAACCGACTCTAGGGTTCCGTGCTCATCTCTGTTTATGCTCCATATTTCCCATAATATCTCCCCCTCATGGAGAAAACCAACACAGCAAGGGATGTACCAAGTTTGACCCGTTCTCCACAATAATGAAGGTTTCTGCTTTACTTCTGGAGGTGCCGTTCGTACATAGTTCTTTTAGCACCAAGATGAAGGGCAACAGCAGACCTCATGTAGAGGCGACTCTTGTCTTCTAGCTGGCTGCCCAGCCAAGAAGCCGACATCTCTTACTGCTTTATTATTGCTTTGCCACATCTCTGGGATTGCAAAACTGGAGAGAGGGTTTAAGTGTCTTTAAGAGTCTACCTACAAATCCACGGCCATCGGGCGGCTATTTGCTAGGCTGACAACACATATTCGAGTCTGCAGTAAAATATGAAAGCAAGTTCTTTGACACTTTATATAGACAGAGAGAGAGAGAGAGAGAGAGAAAGATTATCACTAATGATCCTTGTGGAGTTTTTTTGTACATGTTTTCCTTTCTCTGCTTTTTTTTATGTAGAGGCATAAAGACTCTAAAGAGCTCTGAAGGCGAACACGATCAACCCTTGTGCAAATCATGGAGCCGAGAAAGGTGGGAGACAGAGAAAAAAGAGCGACTGAGCTCATAATCATTTTACAACTACATTCCCTTTTATGAACCCCTGAGTTTTGCCTTCGATTTTCCAAGACAGAATCTACTATTGATCTTCCCAGTATTGTTAACTCTTAACCAGACCATATTTGAAAACATAAAAGTTTAAGAGGAGCCATAAAGTGAAGATAGATCGCTTTTGGCAGAACAGTTTTCAAGGCCGAGAAACAGAAAGTGTATATTTCCCTAGGTTTGGCAATGGGAAATTATGCAGGTCGAAATTAATTCCCTACCGTGTCGATTTCCTAGGACATCCATAAGCCATAAGTCACTCTTCAGAGATGGAGCTGTTGATGACATCAGGTTGCGCGAAGGTGAGCCGTAAAAACCTTTAAGTAGCTGAACAGGAAGGGCCAGTGCAAAGTATTTTAGAAAAATAAAAGATTTCAGATAACATTTGCAAGGCTGAAAAATACATTTAAATGTACTAAAAATAATTAAGCCACCTAATAGTTTTGCCCTTTACACCAACTGAAACCATAATTTTCTATCCTGTTAGCTGGGAGTCTTAATCCAGTGTTCACCTGATATTTCTCTTCTTCTTTTGGCTACATCCTACACTGCCTGAAAGTCAACTCCTAGAGCTTTCCCAACAGTCTAGCAGAGACCTAATGTTTGGCAGATGATGTCATGTCATCAAAAAGTTTGGGGCCACAGTGGCTCAGTGGTTAAGAAGCTGACCTTGCTAGCTGGAAGGCCGGCAAGTCGACAAGTATTGGATGACGGATTGAGTGCCCATCTCTGTCCCAACTCTTTGGCACAAGAAAGGAGCCTCATTCAGGCATCCCCTGAGTAGAGTTTCTCCAGCAAAAATCTTTTCAACCCAGAATAATTTCTGACACTAAATCATCATCATCATCATCATCATCATCATCATCATCATCATCATCATCATCATCATCATCATCATCATCATCTAGTAGACGTATTACTTTGGCACAGTTATCCAGCCATATGATATTCTGTCTGGTCTTTCTCTGCCAAGGGAACCTGGGGAAACTGGGTATTTTTAAATTCTTATTTTTCAGGAACATAAACATTTAATTGTACCTCAGTAATTAAGGGGGTTCAGGGAACAAGGAAGGTGATTTGCCATAAAAGATAAGGGATTTTTTAAAAAATCTGCATGTTTTCATCTGTTAAATGTCTGGAACGAGGCCTTTCTTAGCCTAGAGGTGAGGGGTTGGAAAATCCCTATTGTTGTTCAAGGCACACTGAAGAAGAAGGAGAAAAGATGGTGGGGGGGGAGAGAGAGATCTACCAACCATGGAGCTGACCGCAGAGGCGGTTGCTTTGTATTTTAGCTTTGTTAAGAACCACAGAAGAAATTTAATTAGAACCACTGAATCAAAGCCAATCTTTTCAGATTCGTTCTGTTTCACAACAGATTCGGAGCTTGGAAAGAGGCCTCCCCTTCAGGATTCGGCTGCCTTTTATTTATGGCGCAGTCGCATTAATTTTTATTCCCTCTGACAGCTGTTTTAGGCGGTTTCATTCTCGGCTGGAAGCGTGATCAAGCCCGGAAAGGCAGGCTGTAAACAGCAGCCCAAGTTACGCAGTAAACTCTGATTTAACGTGGAGCATGCTTTATTAATGTAGCAATGTTTATTGTGTATTTTAAGCCTTCATTGATTTTTATTAAAATAGACACTTTTATTATCAGTGTTAAATAAAATGCTGCGGTTGCCTCCTCCCTCGCCGCCGCCGCCGCCCCCCCCTCCCTGCAAAATCTAATTAATTTGGAAGTGCTCATCAAATTGGAAGCCGCTCTTTCCAACTTACATCATCTTTACCCCTTGCCAACAAAGTCCCTAAGGGTTGACCAATAAGAACAGCAAAAGGCAATATACCGCATGATTGAATCCAAATTCAGAATTCTAGAATCATGAAAGATGGCTGCTCAATTGTTTCTAAAACAGATTTAAGGGTAATGCCACTGAAAGGACATCATACTGAAAGGGAATGATGAAATTAGTCATAGCCCTTCTATCATCGTCGTTGACTGCAACTCCTATCTGAGAATGCATTTTTTTTTCCTGAACCAAGAAAAATGCCATTGGTTTGAATTTGTTTAAGGTGGATCCCAGCTTGCCATGAAGTGACCCACACACTATGGTCACGGAGCCATCTCCTGCGGTACACATGAAATGAGACGTGCAGGATTGCAAAGGACTGCCGCAGCCTTGAGGATATTATCAAGGTGTGCCTTCACAGCCAGTCCATCTGGCATGGCCTCTTCTGCCTCCATGACCATTGGGAATCAGAGTTCCTCCTCCGCTCATTTTGCCTTTGGGCCCAATATGATGGTTTCCAGTGGCATTTCCTCCACTGAGGGGAACCATCACCCCACATAAAGGGGCTCATCCGCCTGTAACCATTGGCCCCTTTAGGAAGTCAGGTTATTTACCACTACCCAACACTTGGCATTGAGTCACTGGCTGTACAGTCAACTCCATTACCATAGCAGGATGTCTGGCCAGACTAATGAACCCTTCTATACATCCAAGGTGAAAGCCAGGAGCAGACATAGGAACAAGGTTAACCCAGCAGACATGACATAAGTCCAAGCAAGCCAGGAGTCAATCAGCCAAGGAAGCAACCAAAGCAGGGTACCTTTAGGGCTAGAGCAGGGGTGCCCAAACTTTTTGGGCTGTGGGCCGGTCATGTGGTTCAGCAGGCCGGTCACATGGTTCCTCCCACCCGAAGCAGAAGTAAAACATGCCTTGCAATCTGTTTTGCAACAGGATGAGATAGATTTTAGTAGTTAACAGACATGGAAGCAGTAATTCTTAATATAGTATTGTGTTGTGTAAGCTATGGTCAGCTATGTGAACATTTTGTTAATTCTTCTCTTTGTCTCCATTGACTGGAAGGTGAGAGGTCAGCAGTTTGATTCCCGAGTACTGCAGGACGGAATTTGCTCCCGTCTTTGTCCCAGCTCCTGCCAACCTAACAGTTCGAAAGCAAGAAATTGCAAGTACTGTAGATAAATAAGGACCACTTCTGTGGGAAGGTAAACAGCGTTCTGTGCACTCCGGTGTCTAATCATGCCTGCCACATGACCACGGAAACATCTGCAGAAGCAGACAGCACTGGCTCTTCGGCTTTGAAACAGAGATGAGCGCTGAACTCTACACTAGGATACAACTGGCTTTCTAGCCATGGAAACCTTTACCTTTACTAAAGGTTTAATAATAATAGTAATACTAAACTTAGAAATGTGGAAGGCTGAGTCAACTATAATCCCCATTGGGCTCAAACTCAGATTGTTAGCAGAGTTTTGGCTGCAGTACTGTAGTTTAGTGCCTGCGCCATGGAGACTGTACTGTCAGGTAGATCAAGGTACAAGAAACTGATATGCCTAAAGTTAAGCCCATGGGGTTCATGCCTCAATGGACACCAGAACCTGAATCTAGCAACAACAATTCTCCACTCTAATAAACATTTTTTTCACCTGCTAGATGTGAACATACCAGCTACAAAGACAGAAAAGAGTTGAAAACAACAATCTTATTCAATAAAGTATTCTCCCTTATTGCCTCCAGTTGTTAGTTATTTAACCTTTGAGGATAATCCAGTAAATAGGATAACCTTTGTAAATTGTTGGTGTAGCAAAGAGCTTCCATGGAATTATTCCCACTGACACTCTTGGCTGAAGACCAGGAGTGGCTAGAGTCAACAGCTTTTCAACAACTGCTTGGCATTATTAGATAAAAGGCATATCCCCCTGTTTCACCACCTTCTTATTCCCCAAGTTCCAGTTGCAGCTAAGCACAACCTTTGGAACGCCTCCCCTTTCTGCAAAGGATTGTTGTTGTATTACTTATTATTTACAGACAAGCAAAATATATTTATTTTTATCCTTGCCACGCTTGTAGAGGTCATTTGACACCTTGAGCATTAGTATCTCCCATTTGTTTCTATCAGCATGCCAGAATGATGTTCCAAAATACTCCCTGGCTCCTTTTAATGTCTAATCCTGATACTACATCTTGAAACTACAAGAGGCTTGTTCTTGTTCTTGTTCTTGTTCTTCTTCTTCTTCTTCAGCCATGAAGATTGTCCTGAGAATATAATGCAGTGGCCTTCCATCTTTCTGCATCACAAAGAGACCCCCATAGTACCACTGATCCAGTTCTGCGAGTCACTTTCTGTTCCTAAGCCCTTTTGGCACACAAAGTCCTCCTCAGCCTCAGGCCAAGATTGATGAAGCTGCTGCCCTCCATTCAAGGGCGATTTAATCCATTTGGGGGCCATACTCTTCCCTGTGGACTTTGCCACCTAAGGCATTAGTCTTCAAGGCTGTCAGGTTAGTTAATTGCCACCTTATAGTCAGCTTGAGTTACTGGCAGTAGGGTCTACCCGATTACCGCCCAGAGTTGGGTTTTTACCCGATTGGGGCGGGATAGCAAGTTGGAAGAAATAAATAAATAAATACCTGGCCAGATACACACAAGAGGCTAAATAAAACTAATATGGCACTTGTCACCAAGAGTTGATAATGGTACACACCTTGAAACTTCAGTAAAAGTATTGAACCATCGTTTAGAAATACATTACCCTTATTGTTATTTGATATTGATGTTTTATTGAATGTCTTGTTATTGTAGTGATATTGATATTTTGATGTTATGTATTTATGATTTATTGACATGAACTTGTGATTTTGCATGTGCTGTGAACCGCCCTGAGTCGGTCCTGCCGAGTAGGGCGGTGTAGAAATTGAAATATTATAATAATAATAATAATAATTGTAAATGTCTCTCAAACCTAGAGCTGAAAATAGTTAGAAAATGTTGCTCATCACAGTAAAAACAGTACTTGCATTACTTTTGAAATGTAACTTATTTGCATCAAGGTTGCCTTGGCATAACTAATTTCTGTTAACTCTGTTATATGTGAATAGTTATTCCCAAGCTTTGGCTAAAAATATTCAGAGTACAGTAAGCACGAAACTGGTATTTTTCTTCACAATTGACAAACCTTAAAATTCAGATGTCTTTAGGGAAACAAGGAAACTTTATCCGCATTCTGTTATCCAAAAGACAGAGGTACATCTTTAAAATCCATTGTCACCATCAAAACTACTGTTCCTCCTGCTTTGAAAAGGAGAACACACACACACACACACACACACACACACACACACCATGAAGTCAGCAGAAAAACCATTAAAGCTTTCTCCGTCCAGATAAGTTAATCCACTATTTTGTTGGTTTATTTTACTGTTTTGTCACTGGAAAGATTTGTGGGGACCCCCCACACGAGTCAGGAAAGAGAAAAGTGCACTGGCCTCCAAACTGCTATTGCCAAGTTATTTCTGGAAACTCAATTTCCTGAAGATTAGATGGCAGAAACACAGATGGAGAGAGAAATCAGCTATCTGTTTAGTGACTTGCTGACTGATTGAAATGCTTTCCTTCCAAATCACCTTTTCTCCAGCTAGGCTCCTGTTCCTTCTGCAGCTACACAGAAAACAGAAACATTCAGATAGATTTTTCATCCACACACAATCACGCTGGGGAACGTTGGGCTGCTTTAATCCATGTTCATCACACAGGTTGTTGGAAAGGACAAGGATCCAGTTTTGGGGGCGGAGGAGTCCTTCAAATCCCACCCGTGGACCATTACCTGGCGCAAGATCTACAGACCAGACTTTGACCACAGTGCCCCCCTACCCAGAAACTGATAGGACCATCAATTTCATCTTACTTTTTCAACCCTGCGGTCATTTGCACTGGGCTTCTGTCCCATGGCTGCACTTGCTGTGAATTTCTCACACATGAGGCTACCTAGATCCACAAGTCTTGGGGTTATCCGATTTTTAGTGTTATCTGATGCATGTTAAAATCCTATGGGATGGATCGGATAACGTTAAAGCTCCATAGAGATACATTGTAACCGCATGGGCTTTAGCGGTTGTTATCCGATCCATCCCATAGGACCTTAACATTATTCGATCCAATTCTCCTCCCCAGATTACTTAACGTTATGCGATTTTAGCATTATCCGATCCAATCATTATCTGGTGTTTTACTGTATATCAGAATCTCACTTATATGTGTCACTTCACCAAGAATTTCTTTTAAGCCCTTTAAGGCAGAAGGTTCCAACCTTTTCAAGCCAGGGGCCGGGTCACACTCTCTCAGACAGCTTCGAGGGCCGGATGACCATTTTGCCCTTCCTGCATGATGGGAGTGGCCATTTTGTCCCAACAGCTTTGAGGGGAGTGGCCATTTTATTTCTTGAATGCCCTTGGAGGGGTAAGGGTCCACATGAAATGGTGCCAGGGGCTGGATCTGGCCCATGGGCCTTAGGTTGGGAACCCCTGCTTTAAGGGATAAATTTCCCACAAATCTTTTGCCCACTAACCAATAATTATTAAGTGAAATTCAACTGGAAATTTCACAAATAGTTACCCTATTCCTCAATAAAGAACTTACCCATATATACTCGACTATAAGTCATCCCGAATATAAGTCGAGGTACCTAGTTTGACCCTTTAAAACTAGGAAAATAGAGTGGTCTGAGTATAAGTTGGGGGTGGAAAATGCAACAGCTGCTAGTGAGTTTCAATAATTAAAATGCATGAAAATATAGTAAAATTAATTAATTTAGATATTTGTGTGGGTATGTTTTTTGAGTTTTTTATGGTAGTGTTAGTGATTTTTTTTTACTGTATGTTCGAATTTACACCACCGCAGTTTTGGGACCCTCGGGGTAATTGACCCGAGTATAAGTCAAGTCCCCTTTTTGGACCTCATTTTGGGAGCTAAAAAACTAGACTTATACTCGAGTATATATAGTAATCGATATGGTACCTGTATTTCCTAACACTCTGTTGTGTAAGGTATGGTCACCTCTGGTTTGAATGGCTATGTCCACATTGTTAAATCTTTTCTTTGCCTTATTTTAAGCCAATAAAGGTTTCATAAATATTAACACTGCTTCTTTAAACAATGAAATGTAAACATCACAAGTCATTTCATGGCTGTTGTTTTTTTAGCGTTGGAAATTGCATCTCGTTTTATCTATGTCTGCTTTGAGTCTTGTCGTAAGCTGCCTCAAGCCCCAGTCAGAGAAGAACAATGGGGAACCATCCAGAAACATAAACGCCCAGCATCTGCCAGTTGACACAGCCATCTCATCCTGGCTAATAATAGGCAGCCGGAGACAGAGTTATTTCAGCTCTGGCTGACAGCAGGATACGCTGAGCAATTTCAGATCTCCGCAAAGAGAAAACAATGTTTTAAAGGTTAAAATAATCTTTAGCCAACGCCTAAGGCTGCTGCCTGTCAACCATTTTGTAAGGCTGCTATGCTCCCAAGGTAAATATTTAAGCCCTTCAACCTCTCCCATCTCAATCAAATGCTCTAACAGGAAGGGAATCCCGCTGATAAATAAGGGCTTTGGGTTTTGTTGACTGGTTGTATTTACAGTGGGGTGAGGGTCCCCCTCAGTGAAGCAAATGCCACTGGAAACCATCATTGTAGGATCCAACAGCAAAATGAGCGGAGGAGGAACTCTGATTCCCAATGGTCAGAGAGGCAGAAGAGGCTGTGCCAGATGGACTGGCTGTGAAGGCACACCTTGATAATATCTTCAAGGGTGTGGTGCTAACAGTCTTGGTGTTAAATCCTGCATGTCCCATTTCATGTGTGCCGCAGGAGACGGCTCCGTGATCGTCGTGTGTGGATCACTTCATGGCAAGCTGGGATCCACCTTAAACAAATTCAAGCCAATGGCATTTTTCTTGCTTCGGGGGAAAAAATGCATTATCAGATAAGATTTGCAGTCAATGATGTATTTACAGACTGTGCAAAACTCTTAGGGAAATTTAGGGGAAATTCAATGAATGATTGGGGGTGGAGAACTCAGATAACCATTGGCATTTGTCAGCGTCCTTAAAAACGGATTTCCAGGTAATAATAATTTCATGTCAGAAATTATTCTGGGTTGAAAGGATTTTTGCTGGAGAAACCCCACTCAGGGGACGCCCGAATCAGGCTCCTTTCATGTCCCCAAGATCTTTTTTCCTACCAAAGTGGGCCCTATTTATCTACTTGCAATTTCTTGCTTTCAAACTGCTAGGGTGCCAGGCACTGGGACAGAAACAGGCACTCAATCCGTGATGCAGTACCCAGGTCTTGAACTGCCGACTTGCCAGCCTTCCAGCTAACAAGCTTCTTAACCACAGTGCCACCGCAGCCCCAGGTTAAACATCAGCAACAGTGAGTCTGCAAATCGTTGACCAATGTAGCATACTCGGTAGGTTGACTTCTAAACTACCAGGTCTCCCTTTTATGAAGCAATATATGTACTGTATTCATTTATTTAAAATCTATCTACTGCTGTTCAATAATGCATACTTCGGAAGGAAAGGTTCTTTTAATAAATTTTTAAAAAGTGCAAAACCAAAAGACAATAGGATTTATAACCAGCTCAATGAGACTTCACATAGCTCAGACAAAACGTGGCTGCTTTTACACAAAGCGAACTCCCTCTGGAGAATAAGAAATGAATATTCTACAAATATTCTACATCTCTAGAATGGCAGATCGGTTTCTCAAATGACAGAACTCATGAAGCAACGGAAAGCCCGATCATCCAAGCCAAAAGCTGCCACTTGCTTCTGCTTCTCCTCTGCTTTTAAGCCGAACCACTGGATTCAGGATCCTTGATTACTGTGAGCTGCTTGGCTTCCAATGCAGCTTGTACAGCTCTAATCCAAGATCCCATCAACAAATAGCTCGACTTCACAATGCAAAAAGATGTAAAGCATAGAGCGCGTTCACTTTACACAGAAAGAGACCGCCCTGCCAACCTAGCAGTGCTTCAGTGAGAAGGTAAACATTGTTCCATGCTCTCCATTGTCTAGTCATACCTGCCACATGTTGATGGAAACATCTGCAGATGCAGAAAGTGCTGTCTGTCTGGCTAGAAACAGAGATGAGCATGAACCCTAAAGTCAGATACGACTGGCTTTTCAGCAAGGGTGACCTTCACTTTCCTTCTATTTCTATAATGAGAATTTCAGATTGTTCTTGTCCGTTGCTGAGCTTCTCTAAGGTTCAGACCAAATTCCAGAGCAGATCTGGATGCACACAAACATGCCAGTTAACTTGTTTCTGGTACTCTGGGCTGAAACATCTCACTAGAGCAGAGGTGACACGAAATGGGGGAGGAAGAATTCTTTGTGATTTTAGTTTTGACATGAAAAGATAGATGATATTATGGTTGATTGCTAACTGTTTGGCTCTTATTTACACTGACCCATTCGTTATCTCATGGCAAGATGGAGGAAGGCATTCATTGGGCAAGGAGGATATAACTGAAGAACTCAACCTTCCCTACAACAGAATCCGGCTCATTTACTGGTCTGCCAATTACCGCCAGAAAGATGCACTGATGAGGACTTAAGTTTGGTCAATGGCAAAGCCAAGAAAGTGTCTTCATTTTGGCAGTCCAGAGTTTGATTGGGACATGAAAGATAAATTCATTTTGCACAAGATACAGATAATTTTGCCGTCCAGTCTCTGAATAAGAATGATGCTCTAACAAGGTTATAATATAAAGCACTAAGCAATTAGCTGGCAGATTTACCTCACTGTCTTAAAAGCATTTTTACTGCTTAATCAATCTCAAGCAATTTGTAAACAAGGCCAGGTTTTTACGATGACCCATAAATCTGTTCCATTTGCTTCTCTTCTTTCTACAAAAAGATCTGAATTCCCAGGTGACATTTTTATCAATGAAAAATCAAGCAAAGATAACTGCAAAGTATGTGAGGAGGGGATATTTTTCACTAGAAGAAGCCTTCTTAAGGGACAATAAGGAGCTATATTAAAAGGCCGCACTCAGGTATAGTGCAATAATGAAATTTTAAACTTAGGGTTGACTGCTTTCTATCTATGCCTAAAGATCCTGGGGGTTTTATTTGTTTAAAATATTTTTACCCCACCTGTCTTTTTGAAAAGAACTCAAGGAAACGTTTAGGCTCGAAAGCCAGTCATATCCAACTCTAAGGTTCAGTAATCATCTCCATTTACAGCCAAAGAAGCAGCACTGTTTGTGTCTGTGGATGCTTTTGTGGACATGTGGCAGGCATGACTAAACACCAGAGTGCATGGGATGCTGTTTACCTTCCCACTGAACTGGTACCTATTTATCTACTTTCCTTGCTTTCGACCTGCTAGCTTGGCAGGAGCTGGGACAGAGACAGGAACTCACTCTGTCATGCAGTGCCCTCCACCTTTCCCAGCATCAAGGCTTTCTCAAGTGAATCCTCTCTTCTCATTTGATGTCCAAAGGACTTCAGCTTCATCTTTACAATTTGACCTTCAAGGGAGCAGTCAGGGTTGATTTCTTCTAGGATTGACCTATTTGTTCTCCTCGCTGTCCAGGGGACTCTCAAAACTCTCCTCCAACACCACATCTCAAAGACATCTATTCTTCTGCGCTCAGCTTTCCTAATGGTCCAGCTCTCACAACCATACATTCCCACCAGGAATACCATTGCTTTGACTAGATGAATTTTTGTTTGCAAGGTGATGTCTCTACTTTTCACTATGTTCCCCAGGTTTCTCATTGCTTGCCTCCCAAGCATCAGTCGCCTTTTTATTTCATGGCTGCAATCCCCATCTGCAGTGAGCTTTGATCCTAAGAAAGTAAAGTCTGTCACTGCTTCTACTTCTTCCCCATCTATTCTCCAGGGACTGATAGGACCTGTGGCCATTATCTTGGTTTTCTTGATTTTGAGTCTCAAGCCAGCTTTTGCACTCTCTTCATTCAACCTAAGTATCAGCTTCTTTAAGTCTTCTTCACTTTCTGCCATTAGGGTGGTATCATCTGCATATCTCAAATTGTTGATGTTTCTCCCAGCAATTTTGATCCCAACTTGTGATTCATCCAGCCCTGCATTGCGCGTTATCAAGTCTCTAGCAGACATTAAAAAGCCTGTGGCAGATGTCAGGAGGGGAAAAGTAACAACTTCATTATATTGCATTGCATAAACTGTTTCTTATCCCCTGGGATCTTCAGTGGAAAAGCAGGAAGTCCTGTACTGAATCACCTTCTCCGTTAATCATCTGTCAGCCAAGCTCTTGTCAATCAGCAGCCCGGCACCAACTGAATGCATGTTTTATCAAATTGGGGGAGGGGGGGACTCCAGATGCCTGTTCAATTGCAGTGCAGGCCTATGGACAGAGGAATAATTTCAGATTTCATAGACATAGGAATATATTGTAGATCTAAAGTAGAAGGAAAATATCTGATGCGGTCTATTCTAAGGCCAGTTACTACGGCTGCATATATATATATAAAGGAGCTGCCAGCTCAAAAACAAAGATGAGTTCTAAAAATAGGCCCCGTGACTCTGTGTGAACTATGCTTCTCCTTGTGCAAAGAAAGGTACTTATTATACACCTGCAACCCAACCCACGGCAGTGGTGGCGAACCTATTGCACACGTGACAGAATGGACACTCAGAGCCCCCTCTGTGGGCACGCACACCATTACGCCAGCACAGAGTTTGCCTTGCCCCTCTGCCCAGCAGCCTCACAATGGGAGCGTTTCCTCTCTCCCCTGTAGCCGTGTTGGCACTTTGTGATAAATAAGTGGTTTGGAAACTCAGTCTTTAAATGGTTCACCATCACTGCCCTATGGCATCTTCAGGACCCCAGATGAGAAGAAAGGGAGGTTAAGTTGTAAGCAACACTCATATATAGCTAAAGATCCAGCACTGTCTGCTTCTGCAGATGTTTCCATGGTCATGCTACAGGAATGACTAGACACAGGAGAGCACAGAATGCTGTTACCTTTCCCACCAAAGTGGCACCTATTTATCTACTTGCACTTTCTTGCTTTCAAAATGCTAGTTTGGCAGGAGCCGGGACAGACGACAGGAGTTAACTCCATTATCCAGTACTCAGGTCTTGAACTGCTGACCTGCACTAAACCAGTTCTAACTTACAGTGATCCTTTGCAAGATTTCCTAGGCCTGAATCACTCAGAAGTGGTTTGTTTATTTAAAAAATTGGGAAATATGGAAATATGGAAATCATCTGTATAAATGTAAAGGTGGATATGATTTTAATTTTTTTTATAATACCAACCTTCTCTTCTTCCGGGGGGGGGCACTCTGTGCAGCTACACAGTTTGCCCCTTCTCACAGGAGGGAATCAAACTCCCAACCTCTAGCTCTACAGACTGGGGTCCATTCCTCCTGTGGAGGAAACACTCCAGACCTTGGGGAACTGCAGATGGCAAAACAACCAAATTCACTTGTACAACTCAACTATGAAGACAATCCAACATTCAGGGACCCAAGTTCCTTGCTCCTCAGCAAATAATATAGTTCAACTGCTCAGTATGAATAAAAAGCCTTCCCAGATAGCCCAAGGGACTGTTCCGATATATAGAAGTGCAAATTAAGATAAAGCCGCATGTATAGATTAAGACGTAGATAAGCAGATACAGATTCCAAGAGAGAGAGATACAGCAGAGCACCAAAAGCTTCCAAGTCATTATGTGTTGAATGAGCTCGTTCCAGCACAGTATCTGTGTGCAAGGTTCTTGCATTTCACCACCTAATAGGAACAAATGTATATCCACACAGTTCACTGATTTAACAGCTCTTAGTGTTTTTGATGAATAGCCCATTATATTTTCAATTCCTCGCCTTTTATGGGAAGTTGTAGGAGGGGAGTCTGAGCATAAGGAAGAATTGCACTGATGAATACGGGCGGCTCCTGGGCTAAACAGTAGGACATCAAAACCAAGAAAGGATCTGAAACATACAGCAATGGGCGAATAAATTTACTTTGCAAATGATGCAGGATTTGTAGGTGTAAATGAACTGAGTGATGCAGAACTGAAGCATGAAAGATGGCAAATATGTAACTGGAGAAAATTCAGCTGTCATGATTATGGGCCAGCAATTCAGTTCCAATTGGTGGCAACCTCCCAGGCTTGTGTGGTATGATGTACTCCGAAACGCCTTACCAGGGACCGTGTAGGTCCATGATGGTGGATCTTGGCACTCCAGGTGTTCTTGGATTTCAATTCCCAGAAGCCCAAGTCAGCAGTCCTGCTGATCAGGGCTTCTGGGAATTGAAGTTCAAGAACAACTGGAGTGCCAAGGCTCACCATCACCACTATCGGTGGTAGGGAACACAACTCGATCAGCCATACACACAACTGGAGGGCTCCACTGGCTTCATAGAATAACTGAGTTGGAATAGGCCTTTTAGACCATCAAGTTGAACCCCCCTACTCAATACAGAGATTTGAATCAAAGCAAAATATGGCAGGTGTTTGTCCAATTTTCTCTTGAATGTTTCCACTGGTGGAGTGCTCACTACCTCTATAGGCAGTTGTTTCCACTGTTGTACTGCTCTAACTGTTAAGAGGTTCTTCCTAATATTCAGCCTAGATTGGGCTTTCTGCCCATTATTACACATCTTGCACTTTGGAAAGATGGAAAACCGATCCTTCCCTTCAACTTTATGATTATCTTTCATGTACATTATTTGAAGAGTGCTATCATCCTATCCCTTCTTAGTCTCATTTTCTCAAGGTTATTCATACCCAGTTCCTTCAGTCTTTCCTCATATGGCTTAGTTTTCTTCACTCAAGGAGGCATAGTGAGGATTTGAAATCCAGACTCCTGGCTCTTCATCCAGTTCCTCCAAACCTCTTGAGTCACACCAGCTCTGAGAACTGATTGGAATTTACTAACTATTGAAGGAAGCACCAAGATGAATCCATAGACATTTCCGATGCACTTGATTTAGAAATATCAAAGAGTAAACAAAACAAAACAGAAAAAAATGCTGTGGCACCTTAAAGACTAACTCCTGTATTTTAATGTTAGCTTTCATGGACCAAGTCCACTTCTTCAGACATAAAAGTGAATTTTTATTCTGTACATTTATACATTTCATACAGAGTAGGTGTGCAAATTGGATTGATTCAGGAGACAGTCATGTAAATCAGAGAGTTATTTACAACCAGTAATAAAAAGCAATCAGTTTGTCAGGTGAATCTCTGATGGAAAATCACTTGAGTGGTTAGATTTACAAAATAAACATTTTGATAAGCATCTGACATTAGAAATGTCATTTAGAAATGACTCAACTATTAACATCCATGACAGAAGATGATCTTCTAGAACTTGACCAAAAAGTATTGTGATACTTCTTTACCTTTTTCATGTTGTGCACATACTATAGTCCAAAAACAGATAAGCAAACAAAGTAGTTTTAGGAGCAAATAAAAATCTCCCGTCTTCGGGCATAGGCCATCAACAAAGAGTCAGAAAACTCCTGCCAAGTAGAGAACACACTGATATTTGCTATGAGGCACTGCAGCTAACCCTCCATAATTTACTTTTTGGTTGACCCACCTAGCTGCTTTTCAGATCCCTGTAGTTAACTATTTCTGTGTTCATAGAAATGGTGAATATCTGTCTCAAGGAGACAACATACAGAAACTACCAAGAAGCAAAGTTGAGTAGAGGACTCACCATCTAAAGGAAAATCCAGGAGATGACATAGGAAAAGATGGGCCTGAAAGGAGTTCAGACACCAGGAAATCACATTACTAGGAAGACCAAGAAGAAAAATTGAGGAATACACCATTGGAAAGCTATTAGATCCAACTCCATACATACTTTGAGTCCTACATCAGGTTTTAAAGTCTGATCCTTCAGGGCCCCATGCAGTCAACAGCTGCAAGCCATCAGGCTCAGCAGGGGGAAGGAGCTACTTGTAAGGCACTTTGTTCTGTAATGCTTTACTCACAAGGAAGCTCTTTTGCTCTCTGCCACCTGGTCCTTTCTGTGCTAACAGCCAGTAGATTTTTTTTTATTTTTTAGAAAAAACAGGGTTTACCATTAGAGCAATCCAGCCAGCCCAGGAGATATTGGGAACATACAGTGCTCTTGATTAATCTGTAAAAAAAGAATCATTGAATTACTGAGTTGGAGGGGGACTTTTAGACCATCGAGTTAACCCCCCCCCCCCCCGTTCAATGCAGGAATCTGAATTGTACCAGATCTGACAGACGGCTGTCAAGTTCACTCTAGAATGATTCCAGCGTCACTACATCTCAAGGCGGTTGGTTCCACTGACATACTGCTCTAACTATTAGTGTGCTGACCCACCCAGGCAGGCACAGTTGCCACACGATGGTGCTACACAGAAAGTCTTGTTTGAGGATAGTCCAGATATCAAAGTCCAAAAGGCAAGCTGAGGTCTGCTCATCAGTAGTCTACTCCAAAGGGTGCCCAGGGGTGTCATCAGGGTTGGCAGAGAAGTCAGGGTCACAGCAGGCAAGCCAGGGTCTAGAGAGGCAGTCTGGAGTCGAGCAGGATGTCACTCTTCATGTAAGAGTTGTACTGACACTGGATGGCTGCAAGAAGCTTGCTTATAAGCCTCCCAGCTAATTGGTATCAGCTGGGAGCCTTATTTGGCGCTTGCTCTAGCCTGCCTGCGTCTCCGGTGTAGCTGTTTCCTGGACCTCTCCCTGACTGAGGGCTGATCACTGTCACAGCCAGACCCCTGATCTGACAGGTCAGCTGCCGGGAAAATAGACTTGGGCCAGGCACAGGCTGTGGTCCCTGGCTCAGGGCATCCTTGGGTTTTACAAAACTGGATTGGGCATAGGGAGTCATTGGGCATAGGGAGTCATCCAGATCCTCTTCGGAGTCAGACAATTAACAACAATTAAGATGTTTTTCCTGATTTTCGGCCTATATATGGTGTCCTTTAGTTTGAGCCTATTATTACGTGTCCTGCACTCTGGGATTTGTCCCATTATGACATGTCCTGCACTCTCTTTATGACCATTCTTCAGGTATTTGAAGAGTGTTATCGTCATATCCTTTTTCAGTCCCCTTTTCTCAAGGCTCAACATGTCCAGTTCCTTCAGCCTTTCCTCATACGGCTCGGTTTCCAGTCCTCTTATCATCCTTGTTGCCCTTCTCTGTACCTGCTCTAAGTAATTCTCCAACTCCATAGCCCTGCTTCAAAGACAACCCAAAGTTGTTTCCTTTCTAATCCACCTTGATTTTATTAACACCTCTCTTTTGGGCTGCATGTGGAGTTTCAAATGACAATTTCGAGGTGCCATTTGTGCCTCAAACTGCTTACCATTCAGAGTTCATATTTGCAAATCTCTCCCTCTCCTTCAGTTTCTTGCTCATTAAGTGACAGGATGTAATCTTAACTCTACCCTTCCCCCACCCATGCAGTAGGCAAACTCATATCTTCCCAGAGATGATCAAAGTAGCAATTTTATTTATCTTTCCCTCTCTTCCTTACTCTTTTTTTCTTAACCCTTGGACCTATTTGCATATTAAAGTGATTATTAGGGGGAGAGAAGCCACACATGCAAATTTGACATTCAGATGTCAGTTCCTCCCATAAATAAGGTCAACGATGATGAGGACACATGTTACGTCTCCAATTATATGGCTCTTAATGTCTAAATGATGCTAATGCTCAGCATCTGCTATCAGCCTTCAGCTCATGAAAATGGAGGGGCAAGAAATGCTACTGTGTTAATTGGTTTCATTCCATTTTCCCACATACTTAACCTATGAACTATGAAGGGATTAGATAAATATCTGAGGTACAAACCTATGGTTGTTTGGCTAACCTCCCCCCCCCCTTTCTCCAAAACCTGAATGAACCTCTACGATGTCTTCCTAATGTTTTGTCAAACTCTCATTTCTCATAACTTGGATCCATTACTCCTATCCTCTTCAGCAGGGGTTCCTAACCTTTTCAAACCAGGGGACTGGTCACACTCTCTCTGTCAGCTTTGAGGGCCAGATGGCCATTTTGCCTTGTCTGAACAATGGGGTGGTCATTTTGTCCCAACAGCTTAAAAGGGGGTGGTCATTTTGTTTCTTGAATGGCCATGGAGGGATGGGGGCACATGAAATGGTGCCATTGGCCAGATCCGGCCGGTGGGCCTTAGGTTGAGACTCCCTGCTTTTGAGCTATAAGAAATGAGTCTGCTTCTAACTCCACACACCAGCCCTCAGATACTTGAGTATGTTATCATATTGCTTCTCAGCCTTGTCTTCTCCAGGGTAAAAATGTAAACAGGCCAGATTCCCTCAACCTTTCCTCCTATGGCTTGGTTCCCAAACCTCTTACTCTTCTGTTTGCTCTTCTCTGGGCCTTTTACAGCTTCTCAACAGCTTCCCTGCACATGAAACAAGTTGACATTGTGCTAATGGAACAATATGCATAGCAAATTGATGCCTCAAACCTACACCAGTTGAGAAAATATACCCTCTTGCTGGCATCACTCCACCTAAGATAAGGAGAGAAATAGCAGCAGATGCTGAGAGAACTAAGCAAAAGAATGACACGCAACATCTTCTGAACGGATGCATGTCTCAAGTCTGCACTTGCCGACCATCAAGAATTTAAGTTTAAATTTTATTGTTCGATTTTTATGCCGCCACACTTGCCTAAGCCTCTCTGGGCAGCTAACAACAATAAAAAAAAGAATACAAAATATACAGTTACAATTAAATTAGCATAATGCATAAAACATTTCAGAACTTTTTTAAAAAAATCCTACTTACAAACCAGTACCCCACAAACCCAGAAACCAAATCAACTTCAAAAAATTTTTAAACTATATATTTACAGGAAAAACCCTCAAAGATTTAAAAGTTTAAAAAGTTAAAAAAGTTTAAAAAAGTTAAAAAAGTTAAAAAAGTTAAAAAAGTTAAAAAAGTTAAAAAAGTTTAAAAAAGTTAAAAAAGTTAAAAAAGGTTAAAAGGTTAAAAAAGCTTAAAAGAGGGAGTGACGGGTGGCTATCCCATCAGAACAGCCACCCAATGTGGGACCCCGTATTCCTGGAGCCCCACACCTGCCCTGCCAGCCAGAATTTTCAGGCCCTTCCGAAAGGGCAGGAGCTCTGTCTGTAGACGTAACTCAGTTGGCAGGAGGTTCCAAAGGGTCGGGGCAGACACGGAGAAGGCCCTCCTTCTGGTGCTAGAGAGATGCACCTCTCTAGCTGATGGAATGATAAGAGAGCCTCTCTGATCCACCCTGGTGGGACGGACAGATGTTCTTGGGGTGACGCAGTCTCTTAAGTATCCTGGCTCACTACCATGTAGGGCTTTAAAGGTAATGACCAGCACCTTGAATTGCACCCGGAGACATACTAGCAACTAGTGCAGCTCCCGAAGCAGTGGTGAGGCACGAGCATAATGCCCACACCCCATCACTACCCGAGCAGCTGCATTCTGTACCAGCTGCAGCCTCCGAATGGTCACCAAGGGCAGCCCCATGTAGAGTGCATTACAGTAATCAAGTCTGGAGGTGACCAAAGCATGTGTGATCATCAGCAATGTTTGTTCTTGCCGTAAAGCTCTTCCTGGATCTGAGCCAGCAGACTTGAGGCTCATATATATTGAGAGGATATGTCATTGGAAGAAAAATAAATCAGATTTGAGAAAGAGAGGTGGGGTTTTTTCCTCTCCTTTTAATGTGTTACTTTATTTATTATTTATAGCTTATCATGTTCACATGAGCTGACTTGGAAGCAGCACTAAAGAGCTCTCTATAACTTTTAAATAAATTAATAAACATTCTCCTACACATCTGGGACAGCCACACCTGGGATTTTACAAAATTACATTCTCCCATAACATTCTGGGTTTTTCCTCTAAGTGCATCCTCTTTCCTGCCACATACATTTCATACAAGCATGCAATTTGGTGCTGTTCAATTCACACAGAGAGAGTGAGGGAAATTTCATCATTTTGGTCTCCAGAGATAATTCAGGCTCAATTTGCTGTAGGACTTGTTCATCTTTCTGGCATTCCAAGGTATCAATTTTTTCCCCATTAGCTTTCTTTACTTTCCAACTTTTGCATCCCTACATGGTGATTGGAAGCACAAATGTGTGAATGGTCTTAGTCTTGGTCAACATTGAAGCATCCTTATATCTAATAATCCTTTCTAATTCTTCCATTGCTACCCTTCCAAGTCTCGGTCCTCTTTTTATCTCTCAGCTGCACTCTCCATTTGTATCATTGATTGAACTAGACCACATAAAAGCTTTAACTAAACCCCAAGAATGATGTGGATATAGCTGAGGAACTCAACCTCCCCTACATC